>SSNR01000212.1:376781-535087 GCA_006937965.1 Callopanchax toddi
CCCCTCCTTGATGTGTTTATCGGTTGTTGTGACTGTGTGTAAAATGCTACTCCCTCCCTCCATTTTGTTTACATTTTCTTCTGCTCCCATCTTTATTTTTTTACCCAAATATTGTGTTGAAGTTGCCCCAATATTTCTGCCCAAGACTTTAGTCCCTTACACAAGCCAATGTCCCACTTTATCTCATAATTTACAATGTAGATCCCCTGATGGTACCCCACATCTTGAAGTTTGCCCCAATATTTCTCTTTGCCCAAGCCCAAGTAAATGTCCCACTTTAAATCATAATTTACAATGTAGGTCCCCTGATGGTACCCCAAATCTTGCCCAAATATTGTATCTGGCTCCCATCTTTATTTTTGGTCCAAATATTGTATTGAAGTTGCCCCAATATTTCTGCCCAAGACTTTAGTTCCTTACACAAGTCAATGTCCCACTATATCTCATAATTTACAATGTAGCTCCCCTGATGGTACCCCAAATCTTGCCCAAATATTGTATCTGGTACCCCCAAATCTCTGTTTTGTTTTTTATTTTCAATGTTTTCTCTGTTTTGTTTTTTTTTTGTTTTTATTGTCAAGCGCTTTGTGATGTATATCTGTGAAAGGCGCTATATAAATAAACTTTACTTACTTACTTACTAATCCCTTTTTTGTTATCAGGTGCTTTAGGGTCCTAAATAACTTAAAGGCACACTTTTGGCTTGTTTTTAGCACCCTCTAGTGTCAGTTATAAATCACCGTCGTAAAATCGAACTGTTTCCCACCTGTGTTTTCAAACCAGGTTTAAGGTTTTATTTGTTTCTTTGGAGGCTCCGCCATGATGAACACAATACAACAGATCTCTTAGCTCATATCTATGATGTCTGTGTCTTCAGCTCGTCTGTTCTGAGCAGGTTGAGGTGTAACATAGATTGCTGTAAAGTGTTACTGCTTCTCACGAGATATGTGACTTTTTTAGATTTCAGGGCAATGGACCAGAGACTCAGAAGTTGCAAGTGTGGTATTCTGGATACAAGCAGCAGAGGGGGCTGAGTGACTTTTAATTAACCCATGTCAAACTCCAGTCCTGGAGGGCCGCTCTCCTACAAGTTTTAGTATTTATCCTGATTCAACACACCTGAATCTTTTGTTAAATTACATCTTCAGGATGTCCTAAAGTTCTACTGAAGCTTATTATTAATTAGCCACAGATTCAAATCAGGTGTGATGGAGCTGAGAGACATCAAAACATAGCCCTCGAGGACTGGAGTTTGACACCCTTGTAAAGGGTCATATTAGCACATACTGGTTCAAGAAAAAGATTTAAAAATATAAAAGTTACTTAGTGTGCCTTTAAGTTGTACAGTTCAGGCAATTTTAAACTTGCAAATCTGCAAAATACATGAAGTACAATCTCTAAAAGGGATGCTAATGACTCAAAGCAAAATACTAAATATTAAGTCTATCTGAGATGTAGAAAACGGAATTTCTTTTTGTTGACGTTAATGTCTCCGTTCTCCAATTCAGGCGGAATAAAGATCCCTGGAATGAGATGGGAAACATAAAAAGGCCTTTTAACTACTCATCTCCACTTTTTCCCATTACTTTGAGAACTTGAATTGAGTAAAATATGAGGAGTATTCAAAGCTGACTCATCAGAGGCAGAATCAATCTGAGGTTTACTCTCTTGTAAGGGTCAAACATCAGGAGAATCTCATGTATCAGTGAGTCACAGGATGACTGGAGAGTCGCTCAGAGGACAAACAGTTTAACAGATAAATGATTGTTTATACAGGATGCATTAAACATCCTAAAGATTCAAAGTATTAGAATCTGTGAATAATTATGTTTATAAAAGAGAATCTTTTTAATGATATTCTTCTAGCAGACGGGGTTTTTTTCTGTTTAAGCTGCTTGTAGGTGATTTGTACAACCTGCCTGTTTAAACTTGATGTTTGCATTAAGTAAAAATCCGTAATGCGTTCTCAGGAGTTTTATTCAGCACCCATCCATTTTCCAGAATAAACACTTCAGCAGCATTTGGAGCCAAAACACATTTAAGCTTAATGTTCAAAATCAAACAGCTCTGCCTCCTTCTCTTTCCAGAAAGCAAAACTGCGATCAATGTATTTACATATATCTTCATTATTGAAGCAGGAGAAGTCTGAGTCTCTGCCGCTCTCATCTGGACTTTGTATTATAACTTTGGGCACAGATGTGGACTCTGGTGTCAGCAGTGTTGATGATAATTGGCAGCGATTTGATTCGCCAAAGAAATTAGTTTTGAGGTCTTCAAAGCCGTCGCTCCACTGCCTCCTCCCAGCCTGGATTTCCTGCAGAACAGCCTTGTGGAAATCCCTCACCTTTTCCCAGGGAAAGCTGCCCACATGGTCAAAAACTTCAAAGCAGAGGAGATGCCTCATCTTCCTCTCCTCTGCAGATAGCTCCTGCTCTAGGATGTGAAAGTACCCCAGCATAAAGAGGTCGAGGGTCAAGCTGTCATGGCTCACTGCGACGCCGTTCACATCTGGCAGGAACTGCTCAGGGGAAAAGGTCACCTGAGGACATGGATGTTGTGAATGGTCAGATGGAGCATCTTTAAGCTTGAGTTTGCTCCTCCAGGAGTTCAGCATTTTGTCCACAGCTCCACGTTGAAGGCAGAACTGAAGCAGGGAGGAGTTTTTCTCTTGAGGCGGAGCTGCTGTTATTCTCTCTGATGCTGCAGCCTGTCTCTGTCTCGCTGCTCTCACTGAGATAGCGTATGCAGACCTCTTCCAGTGGCTCAGAAACAGCACCACTATTCGCTCTTTTCTTAAACTTTTCGTGTCAAAAACAGGAGCATGATTTCTAGAGGCATCAAGGCCTGTGTTGAGTTTATTACTGTTTCTTCTAGAAGCGTCCGACTTTCTCTGGCTTTTTGACTCTTGTTGTCCTTGTGCAACCCCAGCAAAGGGATAAATCTGACAAATATGACCCTCAAAGTTGGACCTGAGGTTTCTTACCGACACCCCAGACTGCTGGATCTCCCTCTCCACCCTCTCCCTCTGAGCTCTGCTGTAGCTGTTGCTCTCCAAACGATGGCTGACAGCAGACGCCATCCCAACGTGTGGTATCCTGCATCCACTGGAGGTCCCTGCAGGCGTCGGCTCCACCTCTCTGCCAGGTTGCACCAGTCTGTGTTCTAAACCACCTCCTGAAATGTTTTTAATCTCATGCAAACCTTTCATCCCTTCAACCACTCCTTCCACCATCCTCCAGTCTCTTTCTGTTTCTGTTGTTCGAGTCAGGTTTGACACCAGCAGAGACATATTTCTAATAATCTCTGAGACTCGATTACACCAGACGGGCAAAGTCAGGTTCCTCTCAGAGTCTGTGCGCTGTAGGATGTCTTTGTTGAGGGAAATATTAACGATAGGATCAGGTAAAATTGCCCTTAGCTCATCAGTTAACCTGGTCAGCTCCAGCTCGTAGGCCTGGCAGCGTTTCTGCAGGGAAACAGACTCAATTTGCTGCTGCAAGTAAACAAGGTCTTCTTCTGTTAGAAGCTCGCCGAACGGCCCCAGGAGGCCATTGTGAGACTGGGAGAACTTCCAGGCATCTGCTGGCACGTAGCCGTTTGCAAAGTCCTGCTAAGAAACACAAATTCATTTTTAGATTTCTTTAAGGAAAGATTTAATCTAATCTGTTTTATTGTCACAGTACAACCAGTACCCGTCTCCTGTGCTCCTCCTCATCCCTCAGCCTGACATGCAGCTGCCGCACCATGACCTGTCGTTTCCATTCCGGTATGGGGCGTCCGGCCTCGTCGTGAGTCGGCACCAGGGAGTCAATGTCAGCCAAGATCACGTCAGCAGCTGGAAACTCCTCCAGCACCTCCTCTCTGTCGAGGTGCTGTCAGGATTTAATAATGTATAGACCGAGTGACACTGCTGACCTCTGGGTCTGCAGATACGTGTGCTATAATAAAATCAATGTAACAGCCAAAAGAAGTTAAGTAAAGAAAAGTTTTTTTTTTTTTTTGCACACATGGAGGATTCATACTAAAGCAGATCTGCTGCTAAACATGTCATTCTGTAATATTTCAAAGCAATTTGCATAAAACAAAAAGGAGAAACTTGGTTAATATGAGACTGTATCTCATGAATTTAATGTTTTAGTTCAGTAAAACTGATGTGCTTAAACACGACTGGGTGTTTTAGATATAAAACTTGACAGTTTTTCCACATTTCAATAGTTTATTCATGCTTCCAGAGTTATTCTGAATGAAGCTTTAATAAACGACATGTATATGTTCTGAACTTTATGCAGGTGTAATGTTTGTTTTGAAGGTTGCTCCTCTCCTAACTCACTGTCTGGCCGGTGAAGACTGCGGTGAGGCCGGCACGCTTCAGTGATTTAATAGCCTTCATCTGAGACATCGGCGTGAGGTCCCTCTCTGGAGGCCTCAGATGATTGAGTGATGTCACCACTGTAAACAAACGCAACAAAGGTAAAAGGTCAAACACTGAGATTTCATTGAATCAAAAGATATTTAACATTGTTTTTATAATAAGTGCTGCTTTTTATCAGCTGATTCATTTAAATAGGAATAAACTTTTGAATAATGAATGTGTTTCTAGTGTTTTTATGGTGGCATCTCTGTGCTGATCACCTGAGGAGGCCAAATGAACGTGCTGGAGGGAGCCTGTGGTGTGTTTCTTTGAGGTGGCAGCGGGGGTTAGAGAGGAGGAGGGGGAGATCTCAGGAAGTAGGGTGGGGTGGCGAGGCAGGGGGAGCACCTCCTTCACTGGCTGCTGGGGACACACACACAGCAGGGATGAGCCGTGCTCTTAAAGACAGCTCGACCAAATCAAAAACAGTTTTCCTTTTACTGAAAATGTCCATTTATGTGCATTTTTTTTACAGAAGCAGCAGCATAACTGATTACTTTTATTATCAAGTAATTGTTGCTATAAATCTCCTCAAATAAAGGTGAGGTTTCAGCCTCTCTCACCTTGTTGATCTCCATGATGATGCTGCAGCTCATTCACTCTGGTGGCACAAAGAAGGAGCTACTTTTTCTAAAAGAGAACAGAGAAGAATAAAACGAGCAAAAGAGGACCTCCAGTGGTGCAGAAACATGACACAGATGAAAGGCTCTAAAGCAGCCTGCTAAAGAGGCTACACAACGACACACACACTCACTGAGGTAATGCAAAAACACAGGCAGCAGCTTGTAGTACTTGAAACTAAAACAGGAAGCGGTGGTGAAACTGGATCCTGGATGGTGAATGTAGCGTAGCCCCCACTGAGTGCAGGAGAAAGCTTGCTAGAGTTTGCAGAGACCTGATATCCTGCTTTGGATGCCCATCCTGAATCCAAGTATTTTATCTACTGAGTCGCCGATGACTGATGTCTGTGCATCTTGCATGACAAAAAGTGTATCGTTTTTCCTTTTCCTGACAGCGAGGTGATTTATTTTGGCAGATCGTTGTCATACAGAGTTATTACTGAGTGATATGTCAAGATTTTGTCTGTCAAAAATGTTTGCTTAAATACAAAATGATTAGAAAATAACAAGAGCTTATCCTTATCTCAGATGGGATGATATTCTGCATCAGACCACATGGCAAATAGCAAGCTGTCTTAATTATGGAATTACATCACTATTACGTATAGTATAGTATAGTATAGTATAGTATAGTATAGTATAGTATAGTATAGTATAGTATAGTATAGTATAGTATAGTATTTAAATATAGACAGTAGATTAATTTCTAATAACTGTAATCAAAATTCACATCATACTTACTACAGTCCAGAGATGATAGGAGACTGATGCTGAGAGGTTGGAAAATATAAAAATATAGAAATAACGTGATTTTAAAAATAAAACTAAAAATAAGAAAACTAATTCAAACCAATAGCAACGAACTATGCTTGTTCTCCACCTGGTAGAAGCCAATAAACAATAAAACCAGTGAACAGCATCAACTGGACCCAAAGCCCAGATGGGGGCCCTTCTTCACGTGCATAATTAAAGGGGTGGGATTGGATGACTTGGACCTGGAGGTATAGAACTCTGTGAATGTATGTGGGAGACAAAATACTGCAGAACACCTGTTCAGGTGTGTGTGTGTGTGTGTGTGTGTGTGTGTGTGTGTGTGTGTGTGTGTGTGTGTGTGTGTGTGTGTGTGTGTGTGTGTGTGTGTGTGTGTGTGTGTGAGATGCTTGATCGTTGCTTACTGCAGAATGATGTCTCATGATTATGTTGGCTTATTAGTTGGTTTATTAGTTGGTTTATTATAACTATTTCTTCTTTTTTAGTTTATGAGTTCTAAATTTAAAAGTCCCGCTGGTGGCAGAAAACAGAATTCCTGAGTAAAAAGTTAAAAAGCTAGAATTCCCAACTTGGAAAGTCAGAGATTCTGTCTGGGTCTGTGTTTCTGTTTACCCCAGGAGTAAAATAATTTAAAGGATTTGTGGGATTTTGTTGGGTTTCAACAAATCAAGATACAGTATCTCCTCATTGTATACTAATTGTGGAGCAGCAGGTACTAACAGAAGTTTTACAGTACCCTGTGTTAACAGAGTTAATTACAAGTAAAAGTGTAATTTTTCAATACAGCTGTCACCACTATAAATGCAAAAGGCCGCCATAATAAATTTAGAGGTTGAGGAAGGTGAGGAACCTTTGATTTTCAAATTGAAATTTTAAAGTGGCAGTAGCCTACAGTAGAGTTATTTGGAAATTCCACCTTTCAAGAACAAATTCCAAATCCAGCATGTCATGAATATGTCTAATATAAAGGCAATAGCTGCAGTTTTATTTTTACTTGTCACTTCCTGTCTCACATATGGATGTACAAGCCTCCGCTCAGTAGAACAGTTTAGCCCATGTATCTTATTAAAGCATGCACTACACTTACCTGAAATAAATACTAAATTAAATAAACAAATAAATAAATAAAGATGAGAATCTTTGCATAAAAAGTGAAACTAACTTACTGATTACAGTTTCACTAAAGTTACTTAAGTTTTTCTCTTCTGTTAATGTCATTCCAACAGTTTTTGATTCATTTTTATGGTAAAGGAAGGGGGAGTTTTTGATTTAACGTGTTAAACTGCTTGTTTTAAAAAAAAAAAGCCTATTAGCAAAACCATGTGTTTATCAAAGCATACACAGATTTAGTCATATTTATGTTATGGATCTTTATTATAATCAAATTTAAACATATTTTTCCTTTCAAAGACAACACACCAGTTTGGTTTGGTTTTCTAAATGTTGTTTTTATATTCAAAACATTAGAGGATGGTCAAATTAAAAATTGCATTTGATCAGATTCTGGCCAATGTACACCAGCACAAAACAGTAAAAATAAAGGGACTAGATATGTATCCCTGTTGAACTCCACACACATTTCTCATTAATAAAAAAAACTGTTGTTTTTTTATTAATTTGAGCAACTCAAAATGACAAAACACACATCGGATTGTTGCATAAGTTTCAACACTCATTTATTGACCTTATTATTGTTTTCTTGACAACTCTTGTTATGTGTCCACAGACATGAGAAAGAACTCCAGAACACTTAAAAGATAAAGGTGAGCACTGAGTCACAGGCTGAGACCCGTCTCTGCTTTTGTCAAGCAACTCCGAGCAGGAATGCAGACCTTTGTGTCTTTACCCAGACCTCATCCACAACGAGTCCAAAACTGATCCCTAATCAGCATTCTTTACTCTGGGGTGACGCTTGACAAAGCAGCAGGTCTGTTATTCATCTTGGTTACACAGAGGAAGAGCGTTAAATCATCTGTGTGATGAGACCTGACACAGAAAGTTTTCATTTATATACAAGACAGAGCCAAGAGGAAGGTTTCCAGTTAATCATTACAAGGATCATGAATGACAATACTTTACAAGCAGCACTTGAGGAGTGGAAAGCTGTTGTCATTAGCAAGCTGTAAGGCAGGAGAGAAAGACGAGGTTAAGCGGAACAAAAGTGGACCTGCATGCTCTGATCCACAGCTATGACAGTTAAAGCAAGCCAAATATTAAATAATCATCGTATCTACCATTCAGCACGTCTGGCCAGCACAATGTTTCAAAACTGTCCCAGAAATTTCTGCTAGACAGTCTAATAAAACTATTCAGTCTGGACGCATCACAGTGGAGCTGCTTTGGCTGGAGGAGTAAAAAGGGGCTTACATCGTCTTCTACCCACTTCAAAATGAATCAACCTTTTAATAAATAGTTCAAAAACGTGACAAAATCAGATTTTAGGTCATAAAAATGCTGTGTGCATGAGTGCAATATAGTTACAAAACAAAATAAATAAAGCTCTCCATTCATTTTCATACAACAGAAACATGATTTCACATAAATGACCCAAAAAACATTCTAAAAACAAAATATAACCAGAGGAAAAAAAACACTAATTTGCTTCCAGAGGCTGAGGTGCTCAACAGGTTGGCTGGCCTGTGGCACACACAGTCCTGAAAGGTCTGAAAAGACAGACTGGCTGGCTAACCAGGCTTTTAAAATAAATAAAATTAAGTCAACATAAATTTCAGTACAGTTCAGACAAATTAAAGCAGCAATAATACAAAATCCTGGGTCCTGCTGCAGGAATCAGTTAAATATCAAGCAGCTGTGGAACTTAAGCTAAGGGGAGGCAGCACTGACAGTTACGGTAATAATCATCAACTATTTAAAGCATAGAGATATGATAGGTTAATCAAACTGAATTTATTCTACATAAAAGCTTTACCTTGGACAATATCAGCTTTACTTTCATTCTTTAACATGATGAAAGATGGAGAAAATTAATAAAGGGAGGCACTATCTGGTTAGTGGACTGCCATCAACCAACATCAGGTCCGTGTTTCAGAAGAAATGTGTCTGATCTGCTACAAGAGTCAAATCTGATCCCAGTCAGTGTGCCAACTCTGCAGGTCCATAACTGACAGAAGTGCTTGTTTGATTTAAAATGAGCCTGTTTAGTTGTTAAGCGTTTGTTCTTCTCGTCTCTTTTATTGTAGTTAATAGTTTGAGGATAAGCTATGGAGGTTAATCATGAAGCCAGTGTTCCTCTGAGTGTTGTCTATTGAAGTTATGATACGATTAGCTTAGCAAAAAGACACAACTGGGCAAGTTCTCTACAAAGAAGGCTCTCAGCCTGGATTCACGTTACCTGCTGAACTCTACAGGTGATCAATGGGCCGTTTTGTTACGTTTGGCTTATCTTTTTGTTTTTCTTCTCTGTGCTTGAATGTGGAAGTCCTGTTTCAGCTTCTTATGTACCACACACATAAGTCAACATCTAAAAACATCAAACTGTGCATTTAAATTATGTTCTTAACAAAATAAAGAAAAAATACACAAATGTACAAAGTAAAATGATGATTAAAATGACAGAACAATCCTTTGGTTAAAATTGTTTTTTCAAAAAAGAACATTAAAGTGCCATGCAACAAACCGGTCAGTGGTCCTGTCACAATAAACCAAAGTGCAGAGAATTAACAATAACAATAATCCCTTATGGTTATGTGTTAAAAGGAATGTCAACAAAAACAAACATATCAAAAGCAAGGCAATGACGAAAGCTATCTCTCCTTACAGTTAGTTATTTTGCCTTATTTGAGCCAATGAATCCAGTTTTCATGAAACCACTTAAACAATATGAGAACATTTTGTCCTAACTTATCCCTTCTCATGCTACTTTAGAGTAAAACAGTGACTTCTCTCTTTGCTATCTGAAACACGTTGTGCCACAGAGCATTGAACCCAATCCAAACTGAGGTATTTTACAGTACATGTATGGATCTATCAGCCTGACACATAGAAAAAGATCTGGTTTAATGTTTTCCCTTCTGATGCAACACATGGTTAAAGTTTCTACCGGGACATTCGGTAATAATTGATCAAATGGGGACTAGTCTACCTCTTTACGGGGAACTAGTAAGCCTCACAGATAACGTAATCCTACGTAGATTAAAACTAATCCGAACAGGTCCCGACGTCCAGCAGAAGGAGGTTATTTAACAGGTTTCTGTAGTTAGCTCTTCATCTAAAGGTCAGAAGGGATCACACCATGCAAGGTTTTGAGGGAGAAACTGCTAAAACCGATGGGTTTTGGAAAGAGCAATCGAGTTATTTCTGAGACGAGGGCCGTCACGTCAGAAGATACGTTTTGCTGTATGGTTTATTGTTATCAGAGCAGGAGACTAAGCTGAGCTTGTAGATTGTTTTGTTTGTTGTTTTTCACAAGGCGGGATCACCGCTCACATCCTCTGAGCGGATGGGACCGACTGGATGGACTTTCTCCTGGAGAGCTTCGACCTGAAAACAAACAACAATATTTTTTAATGGAGAATATAAAATAAAACTGCCACATTTAAATAATGAAACTTTCTTTTTTAAATAATTTATTTTAAACTTCTTTTAACATCTTATGTATCAAAGTGAAAATAACATTCAGGATGTTTTAGGTGCTTCCTCCTACCTGATGGTGCCGGCTAACAGAGGGTTGAAAGCATACAGCCAGTCGTGCATCTCCTTGTCATTGGTGGCCTGCAGCAGTATCCCACGATGGTCGGTGCAAACGGCAAATGTGTTGGGAGTCTGAGGTTGTGAAATACCCAGAGGTTACCAAAGTTCATGCAGTCTGCTGACAGTATTGGTTTCACACACATACCCGCAGTAGAGTCTGCTTGTCTTCGCTGTATTCCACCTTAGCGGAGGACAGGTTGATGACAGCTCGCTCCACGCTGTCCCTCTCGCTGCGGTACAGGTAGACGTAGGGCCTGCGGACGACCACGTAACGCCTCATCCAGCCGCTGGTGTGCGGCTCCAGGAAGTGCAGGTAGCCCTTCTTAGACACGATGGGGCTGAATTTATGATCAAACAAGATTATGTTGGGAAAAGGTTCAAAATCTTTCATATTTAAATCACACTGTAGATTATTTATGTTTATTTAAATCAGAGGTTCTTAATATTCCAGCTCTGTAGTTTGTCCAAAATTCATGTTTTATAGAAGTTTAAAATGATCGTAATACATTTTCTTTTAAATTTATATTTATTCCCTAATAAAAACCACAACATTTAGCACATATTTCACTGTGACTCAGAATAAAGTGTCCTGTGTGTGTGTGTTCTGACCTGACACGGATTTCCTGTATGTCAGGAACGAAGGTGCATCCTCTAAGAGATTTCTTTCTGTCCAGAGGGCTGTACGGGTCCAGGTCTGGGGTGGATGCTCCTGAACTGGGATCAGTGAGTCTACACAACAACAACAACAACAGATTGATCTAATAAAACCAGATCTGCAGAAAGTGAAAGTTTTTACTTCAGTATAATCTGCAAATCATTAAATTTGACAGATACCAGTAATAAAATATATATCACATTAAAAGCTAAATAGAAAAAATTCCTATAAATCAAAATTTAAGACTAATTTCTGCATCAGTTTCCATGTTTATGCATTAATTAGTTGTAATTTTACACAAAAGTGGTGGAAATTATGATCATAACGAGCTGCATCCAGTAATCAAGATGATGTTTTTACTCACCTAATGTCGTAATGCCCATCGACCAGTGAGGGGCACGTAGAGGAGGGGGTGAGTGTGCTCAGTCCAGAAGACGATGATTCCCTCATGAGCGATACTGACATTTCAGAGAGCTAAAACACACACACACACACACACACACACAACAAAACAAAGAACCCCAACCAAAGAATGGGACAAATACAGATACAGACAAAACACACCAGCCATCAATTAAACACAGACAACACAGACGTGCATTCAGAGAACAACTCAATCATTTTGTTTAACAAGAATTATTTTAGATCCATCACTGTGACATAAATCCTCTAAATGTCTAAGAGCCCCTCACTTATTAGCATTTAATAAAGACGTGGTTTTATGACGTTAGTGGCGTTTTCAACTAAAGTGGATTTGGAGGCTATACAGAATGTGATATTTTTAAAAAAATTAAATGAAGTCTTTAAAAAAAAAACAAGATCTGTAACTTTAAAATTCAGATTACTGAATGCACGTAGTTATTATAAAAAAGAAAAGTAAGGCTTCATTCTGTAGTCACGTGTTGGATTATGGTGGATGTGGTTAAAGGGCCTAGGCTGGGGCTCACCTTGCTTTCACTGGCACTGCTGCTCACCTGGCTGTACTCTCTGTTGAAGGTGTGCATCAGCAGACGCAGGCACTAAAGCAGGGGGAGAAAACAGTAAGTATTTTTATTTTGATATAAGATGCCAAATTAACTTGGATAAAAAGAAAAGTAGAAGCCAAACTAGAGCGAGGACGGCAGCAGTCACCTTAGCAGCCAGCTCCATCTGCCTCTGGTTGGGGCTGTCGGGGACGGGGCTGCTGCCGGGGCTCTGGATCGAGACGGGACTCTTTGCAAAGTCGCTGATGTCGCTGCTCTTGTAAAGTGCTTCTTGTCCTGCCAGCAGAGTTGCTTCAAGCTTCTCCCTCAGCAGCAGGTAGTGTCTGGTCTTCTCCACCTTAAACAAAAAAGAATGGAAGTGGTGTATTAAACAAAGCTTATAGAATATATTTAGATTCAACTCTATGATATTTGGCATATATGTGATTTGCTTTATTCTAAGAGCTCTATCTCTTTGACAGGATTAGTACATTCCTCAACAACCTGCTGTATCCAATCCTGTATGTATTCAGCCCCCAATGGAGGGTCTAAGTACTGCAAGTAGTAAGTGCAGATTTTATGATTACTAAAATATAGTTACTTGATGGTTATTATTACCCAAAAAAACTGTTACTTGATGTATCAGGTTTAAAAAGTTTAAGTCAGGGATGCTTTTTGAGTTAAACTGACCTCCTGCAGTAAGCTGAGCTTCTCCAGCTCCCACTGGTGGTCCAGGATGAGGCTGTCGCTGCGAGGCCTCCATCCTGCCAGGTTCTCCTCTCCTCTAACGTACGCCACCGAGGTGTCGAGCACACGCCTGCGACGGCGCTGCATGCCTGGAAAAGAGTGAAAAAGACCACATTTTCTGTTTATTTCACCAGAAACAAACTTAAGATTAATTTTTGTTTTAGCATTTCTGTTGTTTTAAATTTGCGTCACCTGGACTTCCGTTGTCTGCAACATGGCAGAGAGTGATTTCATAAACTCCTGTGACACGATTACTGAAAAGGACAAAGAGACAATTTAAGAAAGAAGTCATTTTTAGTAGAACTGAATATTATATTTAAAGTTACAGTTCTGACTTTGTTTCTCTGTGTTTACCTCTCTGATGGCCGGAGGCAGCCGGTGCTGAAGAAGTTTCTGATGGAGCGAGAGGCTGGAAGCTTCGTGTCACGAGAGTAAAACACCACGCAGAAATCTTTGGTGATCACTGTTGGCTGAGTGCAGTTCTCCATCTGGTGAGAGCAGAAATAAAAGGTCACAAAAGGGAAATATATGGATATTGTTAAAACTAAAACCTGGTTTCATTTATTAACAAAACGCTACAAAAACGTGCTCACAGTCATTAAAATAAGACGTTTATCTCCACCCATTTACCTCCAGATAAGTAGAGAGGGTGATGTAGATCTTCTCTCCGTATGGGGTGACTCTGTTCAGAAGCAGAGAGTTGTGCATGGAGCTGTCCCACGCTGCCTCGAATCGGTAGAAAGTTCTAAAAAAAAAAACGGTGAAGGTATGACTCTTGAAAAGCTTGTGAACATATTTTTTAAAAACAACAATTCTACATTAAAAAAGCCATTAATATACCTATGATCGACTCCCAACGACACGCTGCCATTTACAAAAAAAAGACAAATAGGATCAATTAAAATCTATGTCAATATAGCTGTTAGTAGGATAAACAGAGCAGATCCAAGCAAAGTAACAAAAAAAGCCAAACTGATGCAACAAGGCATCCCATCTGTTAATGAGAAAAAGTTAGAACAGGGTTTATAAATACAGAATGAAGTAAAATCAGCTCCTACTTGTCATCGTGTTTAGGCCAGATGTATCCAGAGGACAGGATGTTGAGGGAAAGGATGTTTGGGTCGATGATGGTCTCATCAGCCTCCGGGGTGTTTCGGATACGACCTGTATGCAGGATTAATAATCAGATCTTTAGATTTATTCTTTAACTTCTGATTTTTTTCACTAACTTGACCAGAAAAGCTTCTTACCAATAACCAGCTCCTTCACCTCCTTCCACTCGATATCATTTCCCGCTTCGTGAGCAATAGTGACTCTGATTCTTCTCTGGATACCCTGAGGATTCGATAGACAACGGCAAGAAAATAAGGCCAAAAATGTGTGTAAATAAAAACAATTGTTGGTAAATTATAAGAATGCTGTCGGACCTGATGTAGGAGGAACGTGCCGTGGCAGGGCATCCCGCCTCTGTGATCGACCACAGCTGGAATGTAGCTGCAAACAGAGAAATCAACGTTTAAGAACAAAATTAACTCAGTATTCATTATGTGTGTGTGTCTTTGGCAGCATGAATAAAAAGAACTCACTCTCCGTTAGCTTCAAGCTCACAGATCTCAAAGAAAACCATCAGGTCATATTTGGCGTGGCAGGGTCCTGCGGTGGAGCGGGTCAGCGTGCTGAGCTTGGTGGCCGGCACTGAGAACAGAACATAGATCTATTATTAACAGAATGTACTCAAATTATCTCTAAATTAAAGCATATTTTTAATTAGTTAAATGAGATCATTTTTTCTCATGTCTGTGATTTTTTTTTCTCAGTAAAATAAAACAACTGAATAAAAATCCCCCAAGAGAGGTGATCTAATGTTGTTTTTCAATAAAGTTTATATTTAAGTGTTATATGAATAGTCTGAATCTCCTGACCTGGTTTTGACAGAGGCATGACTCGAGGAAACTGCCTCCTGGAGGGTCTCAGTGGACTGGAAGAGAGTAAATGTGAAACCATCAGAGGAAATATCTTTGTTTCATTCAGACAGGTCAAATGATAACTCATAATAAAATGAGTCACTTTCCCTTCAGACCTGATCAAATCCTTGCATAATGGAGGGAAGGGCTGTTTCTGATAGTGTCCAAACACCTCGAAGACAATAGGCTGAGTCTTGATGTACTCCAAGAAGGACTTGGTCACCTCCACTGTGATCTAACAGACAAAATCAAATCAAACAGACTCCTCAGACTCCTGAATCTTCCATATTCAATTAAATTCATCATTTCTTGTTTGCTGCTTACATTCTGAACATGATAAAAACCCAGTGGAGGTCCTCTGCCGGTGTTCTTCAGCGGCTCGGTGGAAAAGGCTTCATCATGACGGTGGATGAAGCTGGTAGAAACAAAGCAAATCATAGAAAATGGTTTAAATTATAACCCATATAAACATGTATTTATTTTAATGGGGGTAATTCCTTTAGAATGTGTGAGCCAGGTAATGCTCACTTAAACTGGCAGAAGATGTCGGCGTATTCTGCTGAGATGCTGGAAGCCTGTAGCACGGTGACTCTGAAGGTGAAGGTGCTGCCAACCTTCAGGTGGGACAGAGATTTTTCTGGAGACAGCTCCAGAGGAAGGTCCAGACCCAGACCTAAACTCTTCACGGGGCTGTGAGGGGCGTCCATGGTGGCTGCGTGGCACAGAGGGAGAGACACGGACCAACGTTGAGCTGTGTTCATGTCTAATTTAAATAAGATAAGAACAGAAACATGTATAAAGTTTCTTGTCTGATAAATAATTTAGCCAAGGGTTAATCGACAGGACTGAACACACTCCACAGAGCCAATCAGCAGCCTGGTAGTAGTCTCAGCCCCTCCCTCACCTTCACAGGTGTTGTTGTTAACCTCATCAGCTGAGATTCCCATCTCGACGTTTTGTCCCTCTCCCTCTACAATCCTCAGCTCCTCCTGGGAGGTGTTGGAGTGAGACATGCCACCAGGACACGACTCGGACTGGAACTGGAAACGAGACAACATCAGGGGTGATTCGTTGTTTCTGCTAACAGACACATCTGATGTGAGGAAGAACACGAACTCATCACAAAGACCTTCTCAAACTGGTTGTCTTCAAAGGAGATCTTGGCTGTTCCCGACTGCCTCACTCCAGAACCGTAATCAGGCGCCTCCTCATCAGCTTAGTAAAGAACAGCACAGATGTTATGTGACGATCATTCCCGTATTCCAGATGTTTAAATAGAAAGATGAGACTGAGGATCAGTTTGCATGTGTACCTGAGATGGCCTGCACAGCCACTCTGAGGAAACCTTTGACCTCTCCCTTCTCGCTGACGATGGCCACACGGTGCACCAGAGGCACCGGATACAGCAGGTTGCTCAGGTAAACAAAGGCTCTGAGGACAGAGGGGAATTCTTAGTTTACAGCAACAAAAACATTTAATTTTATTCTGTTTGACAGCTGACCTGCCAACCAAACGGAACCAGGGGAAGCGGTCATAGAAGGGGTCTCCTCCGGTCAGGGCATGGTCGCAGTCCTCCACAGCACTGCTGGGCAGCTCTGCAGCTCGGTCATACATCTCCCTCATTAGGTCCAGCCTCTGCCTGCAGGGGGCGCCAAAATAAGAGGAAACAGCTTGAAGATCAGTACAGTAAACAATGTTTTGCCAAAAAATAATGGAACTATGATCAAGAAAACAGCTTTAAGCCAAACACAAAATCTTTGAATCACTAAATGTTTTGTACCTGAGTTTTTCCAGAGTCCAGTAATGTGTGGCTCCATTCTTCTGATCCTGTACTTCAACAGCTACTATAGTTTGGGGGAAAGGTCGTCTCTCTCGCTCTTTGGACACACTGGATGGCAGCAGGTCAGGTGGAAGTGGAGAGTAAAGAGTGTCTGTCAACAGGACGAACTGGAACTGCACCTGTAAACATGCAAAATCATTACAGAGCGTCTGCATGAAATTCTATGCTTCAGCATTTAAGGTACAAATCTAAGTAAGTCATTTAAATTTTAAAAAAAGGCAAAATTGTATAGAAATATGTGAGAATAATGCTAGTAAATATTGGACGTCTTATAAGAAATACTAACTAACCTTTTTCTTCAGCTCCACACTAATCGCGTTTGCCTCTTTGAGGAAGATGGCGTTGCCCCAGAGCAGATCCCTGAGGGACGTGAACTGATAGAAACGCCACTTTCTGAAAGCCCACAGAGCCAGTTCTGTCTCATGCTTTGTCCACGGAACTGGAGATGAACGCATGTGAGAGGTGAGTCCACATTCATTAAATAAAAGATCAACTCAGCAACAAGATGAATGCCTAAAGGTACACCCTCACCTTCCTCCTCTGGCTCCTCCTCTTCCTCTGGTGAGTCCAGGTATCGGGAGTCCACTTGTTTCTGAAGGGCCTCCAGTTTGCTCTCATAGTCCTGAAAGAATTCAGGTGAGTTTTATCAGTGGACCTTCAGGTAAACGACAACAAACAGACAAAAATGTTAATAAACTCACCAGCCTCTGCTGCTCCAGAAGGTTACTGGCTTCTTCTCTTTCTTTACGATATTGATCTTCAAGCTCCTGAAGCCTAAAAATATCAATTTCAACCAATAAGATTCATTGCTAAATAAGCAATCCGGTAATAATTTTTTTCAGATATGTATAGATATGTGGTCAAGCAGCAGTAAGATGTACCACATGAACTAAAATCCATCCACACCCACCTCTGCTCCATCTCCTGCTTCATGTCGATGCCTTGTTTCTCGAGGAGCTCCCTCTGAGCGAAGGCCCAGTCGACGGGCTCCATCGGCGTCTCTGCACACGGCGTCCTCTCTCGCTCCAGACGAGCCTGCTCCGGGTCATTGAACCGGAACACGTGGCTCTTCCCCATGATGATGCGGTTCCCTTTAAAAACATCCAGCAAACTGAAACTTCAAGGATCTAAAACAATCAGAACGACGTCTGGACAAAGCTGAAGCTAGGAGCTGAAGACATTACAGATCTCACTTTAACCACCATGATTTAGTGGTTATTAAATCCAAACTTTTCTTTTTGAGACTTTGCTTTTCATGTTTAGACAATAAGAGGACTTGTTCTTACCAGACCGCAGAACAATGGGTGAAGTGACTCTCTTCCCATTGACGTATGTCTCTGCTCCCTCACACGGCTCAAGGACCACACAGCCTGATCAGGAGAAAATGTTTTAACGGATTTTTTTTTTTTTTTTTTTAAAGCTTCTTAATGCACGTTTACACTATATTCTTTAGAGTTTACCTTCTCCCTGGGGGCTGGTGGTGCTGCTGAAGGTGCAGTGCTCGTCTTTAATGAAGTGTCCGCTGAGAACAATGTCCTGACGAGTCTTCGCATTTTCACGTCCAACTCTGATGGAAGGAAACATTATTAGTATTATTAAAAAAAGACTGAACTTAACGTATAAATTAATGAAGCTTTACTTGGTGATGCCGTCTTTGATGTAGTACAGCAGACACTCAGACATCAGCGGATCCTCGTTGAGGTTCACCAGATGAGGAGTCTGCAAGAGAAATATGTTAAAGTGACCTGAAGTGCTTTCTGTACACATCTCCAGGTTCACATGTGTTGCATCCCCTCTGCATGAACTAACTTAGATGATCGTCGTACCTTTTTAGGGGAAAACACACCGACAGTTCCTCCGTCTTCTCTCATGGCTACACCCATCTCCGCCAGCAGAGCCTCTCTGCAGAGAGAAGAGGATTTTAAAAACACAGATGTTAGTGGTTCTGGTTGAGATCTTTTATGATTTGCACATAGATCATCCTGCTACATTATGTTTTCTGGAGTTTGCGGAGTTTCGTTGTGTTCTGGGGTATTTATTTTAATCCCAGCATCCTTTGTTTTTCCTCAGCTCTCTAGGCATTCAGCACCTTGCTCATCTGTCCTCCATTTGCTCTTCAGCCAGCTGCTCTAGTAATCACCCCTCCCTGTATAAATAATCTCCTGTTTCTCGCCAGACTCATGTTTCCTTGTGATCTTGTTCTGCAGCTCTGCACAGGTTTCTGTTCTGTTTTTGCCACCTTTTATCATTACTTCATCAGATATGCCTCAGAATTTGCTATTAGGACTTCAAATATTCACATCTATTCATGACACTCATGATGAAACAACAGATCAGATGATTTAAATGATTAACAAGACCTCTTCTGCAGGGACCAACAAGTCCATGAAACTTCATCTAGTTATTTTAATCAGAAACAAGCAGATGGACTGATGGGTGATCATTTATTTTAAAACAGTGATTCAGAGAAAAAACAGAATGATTAATCTCAGACTAACCTCTCCATGCGGATGGCCTCCGTACGACGTAACTTCTCCTCCCACGTCTCATTGAGCTCTGCAATGATTTTCTCGGTTTCCTGTCAATAAAGATAAGTCCTCTCTTGTAATTTTTCCAAACAGAAGCATCTTTAAACCCCATCTCTGAGCTTTCTTCATACCTTGAGCCTTTCGATTGCCTCCTCGCTGGCCTTACTGAAGATGCGATCGTGGAGGTTGCTGATGGAGCCAGCGCGGCTGGACAGGGCGGAGAGCGAGGGGGAGGGGCTCATTCCCGTCATGGCGTTGGTCACTGTGGAGAGATCACCCCTTTGATTGACAGCCTGGCGATTGTTTGCAAAGTTCTTGTAATCGCACAGGTCTGTCAGAGAGAGAGGCGGAGCGAGGGAGAAAGGACAGAAGGTGGGAGCAAAACGCCAGGGTTTTTTTTTTTTAGGCAGAGACATCAGGGGATTGAGAGGAACACACAGAGACGTGGATTTCAAAGGATAAAAACAGGGAGGAGTGCAGAAAAAAGAAGAGAAAGCTCAAATAATGGATCCAAAAAGCAAAGCTTTGCTTAATAAAGCCATAGCAGACAGAGAGAAAACAGCAACCCAAATAAAAGAGCACAAACTGCTCAGAGAGGCTTTTACTTCTAACAGAGCTACGAATATAACAGGCTGACAAGCATTAATATCCATCCATTTTCTGTAGCCGCTTATTCCTCCACAGAGGGTCGCGGGGCAGCTGGTGCCTATCTCCAGCGGTCAAGGGGCGAGAGGCGGGGGACACCCTGGACGGGTCGCCAGTCCATCGCAGGGCCACACAGAGACGAACGAGACAAACAACCACACACCCACTCACACCTAAGGACAATTTACCAGCCCAATTAGCCTGACAGTCATGTCTTTGGACTGTGGGAGGAAACCGGAGTACCCGGAGGAAACCCACGCATGCACGGGGAGAACATGCAAACTCCACGCAGAGAGGCCGCAGAGCCGGGACGCGAACCCACGACCTCCTTGCTGCGAGGCAACAGTGCTAACCAGCTGCGCCACCATGCAGCCACAAGCATTAATATAACAAACTAAACTAAAAACTGACATATTCATTGATACATGGTGTGTGTTTGGCATTAAATAATGCCTTCAAGCTGTTTAACAAGCTTTAGCTCCTGGCAATGCAGGCCTCCAAGCACTTATTTAACTACAAAACCCCACACACAGAGAACCAGGACACAAAAAACCAATATGTGATGTTCTTTCAGTCAGTTCCTTCTTCCATGGTTGATAAGTTCCCACAAAAAACCATAACAATGTCAGTTTAGAGCAAAACACTGTTAGCGCTCTGTCAAAATGTCTGTTACCGTGAATAAATGGGTCAGTACAAGATTATTTATCAACAAAATGTGTAAAGGTTGCATCTGATTTGTCACAATTTAGAGAGACAAAAGGGAAAGTTTGGATACTGCAAATGATTAAAGTCCTCATAACTTTTACTAAAGTTTTAGGTCCTGATTATTCTATGACTTGCTAATGAAATTTCTAAACAAAAAGCCCAGAAGATGCTAATTTTCTAGAATAATTTAAATGTTGTGACAAGAAAACCTAATCTGTAGATACTGTGTGGGTATTTTTAGATAATGTGTTCAAAGTAACAGACATTCTGACCAAGACTTTTCAGTCATTTCCATGCAACTATAATGATAAAAGTTGTGCAAAATGTTCAGAGCTTTCAAAATAAAAGCGTGTTACCATGGAAATCTGAACAAACAGAAAGAAAATTTGTACTTGTCACATTAAAGAAAAATTAATTCCAACAAGATAGAAGTTAAATACTATTTTATATATAAATATTATGTCCAAGTTGATATTTTTGTCTATTGTTTTGCTTCATAAACAGTCACTAAATGGTTTAATCTCTGGTGTGGTAAAGAAAGATTTTATATTTATTTTGTTGCAAAGCGAAGTTGCAGGCCTGCTATGGTGAAACACACATTTCAAACCAGTGATGACGGGACCGGTGCAGCGATACGCTAACAGGACAGAGGAGACAGGAGACCGTGTGTGAGACGTTTCCAGTTAATCCCCCAAATCCAACGAAAAGGAGAGAGAAAAAACCTGCAGAGGCTCTCAGCTGTGTCTGATTGTCGTCTCTGATCTGTGAGGGTTGTGTTTTCTGGTGACACTCACTCTCTATGATGTCTCCAAGTCCCTGCGCGTACAGCAGGTCTTTGAGACGAGCCACTTCCTCCTTCAGCTCTCGGACCAGGCGGTTGTTGGGGTCCTCGTTGATCACGGCGTTACAGCGGATCTGTTTAGCTCGATCAGCATACCTGGAGGGAAGGAGGATTTTACATAATTATAAAGCAGATTTCAACAAAATATAGAGAAAAATTAATGTAGAAATGAAATTGTCACCTCACCGTAGAGTACTGAGAGTTTCATCATAGTTGATGTCTGCAGGGCTGAGAGCAGCAACCATGGCTGTGCGAGAGTTTCCTCCTAAGACACAAATAGGAAAACAGCATTAATGACACAGACTTATTTTTATTTAGCTCAAAACTTCATTTATTCTGTTTGCAAACCTAAATTCTCCCTCAGAAGCCAAGTCAGAACTGAATCTCTGTAGGGAATAAAGCTCTCCACCTTCTTCTTCTTCTTGTTCTGTTCACAAAAAGAATGAATTGATTCTTAGTTTTTATGAAATAAATGTATTTTGTTTGCTTTAGTGAATTCTGCAATATTTTCCTGTTTGGTTTTACAAACCTTGTTGGGTGCAGAGTCCTGAGAAAGCAAAGAGAATTTTAAATACTCACTATTTGAACAAAAAAATAAGAAATTCTAGTCTCTTTTTTAAATTTTTTTGTAAAAATCCTACCAGTTCAGCTAAAGCAGAGATCACTTTCCCCAGTGTGGTCAGAGATTTGTTGATGTTTGCTCCTTCCTGCAAAAAAGAAAAACATGTCATTCCATTTTTTTTCCCTTTAACAAAAGATAAATATCTTGATTGCAAAAATGTAAACAACAGGCTCCTCCCACCTTCAGTCTTGTCCCTTTCGCTCCGGTTGAGTCGGCTCTTTCACTGCCAGCCAAATCAACCAGACTTATTTTGCTGACCTATCAAATGAACAGAAATAAAAGTTTCATTAGTATTTAATCAGTTAGGTGTCGTTTGTGCCTTAAGAAGAAGATTTTCTGTTCTTTGTAAAACATATAATGAGACTAAACCTTTTCTGATGTGTTGTCTGTCTCCATGTCGTGTTTCTTCTGTGTGAAGATGATGTTGAAGACAGCGTGGGAGCGACTGCTGGTCTCGTTCATGTTGGTGGCAGCCACAGTCCTGAGAATGATTTTGAAGAAGGCGTATTTCTATCTGCTCCGTGCATCTATCAGACGTGTTCCACCTGGAGAACCAGGCTCGGTGTGTTACCTGGCCTTGTTTCCAGAGTCCATCAAGTCCTGAATATCGTTGTAGGAGGTGACAGCCAGTTTGGACAGATCTTCTACGTATGGTCCCAACAGCGGGTGCTCTCTGACGCGCAGGTTCCCCTTGTTTTTAGGGTTCAGGAGGTCACGCACACGTTCACAGTAGATCTCCATGTAACTCACCTGAGAACAGACATTAAAAGAACAATAAATTAAAAGAAAAACAAACCCTGGAGTAACTGATCAGATGTTATGAGAAGTTATGAATCTTAAAATATTAAAAATGTTTATGAAACCCTCTGTAATATTTGTTATATTTTATCACTAAAACCTAATTTTTCCATTTATTTTATTACTTTCATGTTTTGCATAAATCCGCTCTACTGGCCATCTTTTACATCATTAGTTTTATGGGTGACTTTTCAAAGAAAAGTGTCAAGAAATGACCTGTAACCCTGTGTTTTTCCATGACAGCAATCAGCCAAAATTTAATGAATAAATAATTATCACTGTCTACAATAATTCCATCAATACAAAACTGGGCTGCACGACTCAAACTGTGCATAAAAGAAGGATCTTCACTAACTAAAACCAAAGCAAAAGCATTTGAGAGCGAAACAGACTTTTGCAGAGACGCTAATCTGAGCTCAGCTTCCACAAACATTTGTTGAAACTCACCTCCACAGAGTAAGACATGTTGTTGTCATTATTGCTGTCATTAATCTTGGTGAAAAGATCCTCACACAGCTAGAAAACAGACAAACAAAAAGACACATCTTTGTCATTCGGAACAAGAATGCAAGTTGAAATATTTGCGATATTGAACCCTCATCTTGGTGTGTTACCAGCGGTATGATCCCCTCCTGGTCCTGTTCCTGTCGACCCATCATGGTGTAGCTTTTGCCCGCTCCTGTCTGGCCGTATGCAAATATGCAGACGTTGTAGCCCTCAAAGGCGTGAAGCAGCATCTCCTCTCCGATGTCCTTGTACACCTGCATCTGGGACGCATAGTTGATGTCCTCAGGCTGCAGAGACAACGAAACAGAAAAATTATTGGTAGAGGCAATAAAAACACAAGGCTGAGGACAAAAACGGTTGAACTGATGATTTTATCAGGAGGAAAAGTTCCTGCTGCAGATGTTTATTTATTAAAAGCTGTAGAACTCACTGTGGTGTGTGACCAGTAGGAATAGTCAAAGTTGAAGCTCTTGTTTTCTTTCGGTTGTTTTGGGTTCAGGATTGCTGAAAAAAAGAGATCAATGTAAAGTCAAATCACTCAAATAACAAATACTTCCCACCTCTATCGATGGGATGTAAACCCAAACTTCCTGCAGTTTGCGTCTTTTTGAGATTTTTCTATAATTTTCTAAAACATAAAACTGGCTGTGCTGTTGCTGTTTGTGAATTCCGCTCTCTTTTTGTCTTTATTTCTATTTTTATGCTCAAACTGGCTTTTATCTATACTCTCTAAATAGCGTTTTCATGTCAGCCTTATGAACATGCAGCCAAAAAACACAAACATTTATTCCAGGTCAAGGTCAAAAACAGGGAGTCTGTGAACGTATGAAACAACACTCACAGGGGACGGATCAAAGTCCCAAAACCAGGAGAACACGACAGGAAGTCAGGTGTCCCGCTGCTCCGTTTCCACTCACATTTAAACAAATTTAGATTTATGGCAAAAATATGGAAACCAGATTGAGGAGATATGGGTTTTAAGGACTCAGGTTGCAGTTTTAAAACACCTAGAATCCTTTGAAGAAAATATTTTAAAGTTTAAAAACAATAGTGTTCACATCAGGCTCTCTTACACACACACACTGATCAGCTGACCCTGAGCGTGGACCGGACCAGAACAACAAGGCCTTTTTTAGCCCTGTTAGCATAGTATGATGAGAGAAGAGAGCTGCGACAGTCGCTACATCCTGACCGGCTGCAGGAACTGACTGAAGCTTTTGTTTTGTTTCTCCACGATGCTGCAAACCGCTCTGCCCACGATTATAGCTGCAGGGCAAAGCTGCAGATGAGACAAATAGCTGAGGTGAAACGTGGATCTTAGCTGAATGTACGTCAAAGGAATTCAATCAAGGCATTAATTTTTTGGGGTCCATGAGCTTTAAAAGCATGAATATGACGTTAAAACGGAAACTCTTCTATTATGACCTCATGAGCAATAAATCTAATTCTATTAAATAATTTGATGTGGCAGAGTTAGGAGACTGAATGAGACAGTTAGTGCATTTTCTTCATTACTGTCTTAGGACCAAATGTATAACTAAATAATAAAAGTTAAAAGTTTGATGTTGAAACGCAATAATCCTCAATATACTATGATATTTTTTAGTAATAGAGTTGTAATTGTAATTAGATTTCTTCAGCAAACAATCCATCTACTTTCCCAGACTGTTAAAAATTACATTCCAAACACAACATGTCTCATGTGCATGCTCCCCAGATTTAAAGCCTCCTGCCATGTTTTTTATTATGTGTTTGTAACATGATTGAACATTTTAACCACATCTGGTGAGCAATGAGTTAAAATCACATGTAAAACAATTCAGAAGATCTGCACAGAATGCTTTAAAATTGACTAAATAAAGCAGAAATATCATAAAGGAGAGGGCTTCAAGTCACCAGGTTGAACACATTTTATGTACGGTTGAATTGCACAAAGAGAAATGCATTTAAAATACCTCGCTCTGTTTCAACAAACTGTACAACTACATTTACATCTCCTAAAAGGTTTAGTGAGTATCCAGTGATACCATGCAGATGAGGTCATACTCACTGGTGGTGTTTCCAGACATCTGGATGATGCACTTGCTCTCCTTCCCAATCTCCCGAGAGTTGAAGGGTCGAACCCTTACTGCCACCTTCACTGAAGCCGCCGCCATGCTGCAGGTGGGTGTGTGAGTGAGTGGGAAAGCTGGAGATCTGTGTGACTACAGACACACACCTGGTACCTGCACCAACAACAGGGGAAAATAGCTTATTTCTTGAATTGATATATATGTTTTAATAGAGATCTGATCTATGAGATATGCTCCTTTTTTAAGATCTGGCAGAAACACTATTTGGCAGGAAGATCTTCAGCATCCCTGTTATTCTCCAGTAAAATGGCTGCTTATCGTCAAGGCAGCAGCATCACCAAGACACAAGGCCTTATGGTGACACTCTATCACCTCATATGAAATGATCACACACCTTACAATACCATAACCCTGTGTTTAAACTCTTATTTAAAGCGTTTTCCCCCCTCTGATGAACAAATGATGATTTTTAAATTTGCTCCAAGACACCCATCCTCTCCTCAATCGACCATAAAAACAAATACTCACAAAACAAGCCGTCATTATTTTAGCGGACGTGGATAATCTGAGAATGTAAGGGTGATGTTTTATAAAAAAAAATAAAATAAAAAACCCGTCGCCTCCATCTTGCTTCGCCTGCCGCACCTCAAAAAGCAGCAGGCCGCGTAAACATTTACAGCAAATGCGTCAGAAAGGAGGTCGGCGCAATGATTTACGACAAAATAATACAGTATAATAGATTTACAGCTTTTATTAGCCTGATATGATCTAATGAGGTCACTGCGGTGTCCGGGTCTGTCAGCCGAACCAAAAATCCTGACGCAGCGTCTCTTCAAAAAAAAAACAAAAAACAAAAAGGGCCGCAAATTCAACAACCGCTGAGGCGAGAAATCCATCCGCGCTGACGATGATTTTAAAATAAAAACATATCAATTAAGCAGCGCCTTACCTCAGCTGCTCGGACTCAGCGAAGCACACACCGGTCCATTCAGAAAAACATAAATTTCTCCTTCGTCAGATTCTCCTCAGCTGTCTGTGTTTCTCTCTATCTTTGGTGAACCTACAGCATCACTTCCCTCAGCGCATCCATACATGGAGAATCCGCCGGGGAGAGGGAGTCAGCCTCAGCCTCAGCCTCAGCAGCAGCTTCAGCTTCAGCAGCTGGGTGGGCTGAGGGCTGAACACCGCGGTGCGTCACAGGGACAAGAGTGGGAGACAACAGGGGGGAGGGGAGGGCCGAGAAAGGGAGAATGAATCCGTCTATCAGTCGGGAAGCGGTGAAAATGGCGGCGCAGCTGTGCCTGGGATGCTGGGAGGGGTTGATGACATCAGCATCAGCATCATCCTCACTAGCAGCCGCCATGAGGCAAAAAAAAACAACAACAACAACAAAACATTTATTTTTAAAAAAGAATAAGAAAAATAGTATAAAGAAATAAACATGGCACTGATCTGAATAAATTCAGTTCTTTGAGAATTAAAAAATATTACTCAAGCTTACAACTCCTGTGTTCTTCTTCAACCAGTGTCATAAGATTGTCTAAAACCATGAATAACTCCAGATCTAATGGAGTCACTAAAGACCAACAATAGATTATACTAAAAATATCTTACGTGTCCCACTCTGTTTGATCTATAACATTTTTAAAAATACAGAAACAGATTAAATCATGAGGAGCAAAATCCACTATTATAATGTGAAGTTAGTCAAGTATCAAAATAATGCCTTGTATTCTTAGAAAACCTCCTAAAAAGCAGTTACCTAATGAATTTAAGATGAATGATTGTCTGGTCTCTGACCAGCAACAAATTGCCAACAAAAAAAAAAGTATGTTTTTTTCTCTCATGTATGTGCAACTTTAGCTTCCATCTATGAAGTCCTGACTGTCTATTTTATCATTCTGCCTGATACTGAGGATGAAATTAGAGACGCCATTGTTGAGTTAAAAGATTGCTCTCCAGGACAGCAAAATGTTAAAATTAATGTAATTAAGCCTTTAGTTCATATTTTCAATCTCTCTTTAGATAATCAAGTTGTTCCCATAGAATTAAAAAGAGCAAAAATGATCCTTCCATTTTCAACAATTATAGATCAATTTCTTTTACTAACCCGCTCTAAAGTTCTTGCAAACATCAGTTTGGTTTTGGGGAACAGCTGTCATGATTCATGTGTTTGGTTTTAGTTTTTGCCCTGATTTCATGCCCCCTGTGTTCCCAGTTCTTGTTGTGTTTTATCTTGTCATGTTTAGTTGTCAGGTTTATGTTTTGGGTCCATCCTTCACAGGTGTGTCTTGTCTGGTGTTTGTGTCTGATTAGGGTCACTCCCTGGTCAATCCCTCACAGGTGCTCCTCATTCCCTCTGATTACCCTCTTGTATTTTAACCCTCCTGTCTTCAGTGTTGGATCATCTGCTCTGTTTCACTGTTGTCCAGTTATGTTACCTCATGTCAAACCTACTGTTTAGTTATTTCAAGTAGTTCTTAGTTTCATTAAAAATGTTTATATTCATCTGACGTCCCCTGTTCCTCCATCACCTGCACTTTGGGGCCTCCACCACCTTATCCTGACAACAACATACTTCACTTGTTCATTTTTTGGCTGAAATATATAAAGCTAAAGATAGAAAACCATAAAATACCATTAACCATAATATTCTGTTGAAAAAACGTTCACGTCTTGGTATACGTCACAAATCATTAGACTGGTTCATTATCTGACAGATAAGTATCAATGTGTTAACTATAATGGATTAGAATCTCCTCTATACCTCTTCAATGGTTTACCTAAATGCTCCATTATGGGACCATTGTTATTTTTATTATATATTAATGATCTACCTAATGTTTCAGATAAATTGTCTAAAATCTTATTTGCAGATTATACCTGTGTGTTTTATTCCAAATTACGTTACTCTTATCAATGTAGTTAATGAAGAACTTGACAAGTTATCTTTTAGTTCAAGTCTAAGAAATTATCACTTAGAAATAAAGTTTTATACTTTTTGGAAATAATAAATGAGAAACCACATCAATAAAATCCCCATTAATGAAGATAGATCAGCTTGTTTTCTTGGTGTTTTAGTCGATAATTCATTATCCTGGAAACCTCCCATCAGTACCATAAGTACAAAAATAGCCAATTAGTTGGCATACTGGGAAAACTTTTTTTTTTAATGTTTTAATTATGCTGAACTATTCTATACTGTATCCATATATCAATTACTGTAATGTTTGCTAGCACTCATCCATCTAAACTGGAATCTATTTTACATCTTCAAAAGCGAGGCTTAAGAATATTGTGTAAATCATAGACACCCATCTCAACATCTCTTTGCTCAGACAAAAATTCTTAGTGTTGTAGTGGAATTTTACTATTGAAGTATTATCAAACGGTGAGAAGTCAGAAAAGTTTATTTTCTTGCTGCAGCAAGGAGGAAATACAGTTACACAGACATCAAGTGTTCGAGTGACTCCAACAACAGAATCCTTCCTTTTCATGTGATTCCCCATCCCTCCCTCACAACATGTTCAGCTTCATCTCTGGCCAAGACAAGAACGTCTAACATGTCTAGTAAACTTAACCAGTTTTAATGGCACCCCTGACAAAGACAAGATAAACTGCTAACATAACATTCTTTACCGGCATTTACAACATTATTGAAAATACAGGATGTGGAGAGTAGTCTCCCTCACCTGCAGCCATCTGTGCTTTGGTGACTGGTTTTGTCAGACCCTATCTTGTGAAAACTGATTCCAGATAAGGGAAGGTGTATGATCAGTAGTGCAGCTGGCATGGCTAGCAGTGAGCTGCAGATTACTCTTCTAGGTATCGTCCACCCTGTCCATTCCGAGAAACCAGTTCACTCAGAACACAACTGCAACATCCTGCAAACAGAATATAATTTTCCATCATAGTGTTCACCAAGTAAATCAGCTTCAAATTGCATTATTTGTTTATAGCTCTGTAAAAAAGATACTTCCTCAACACTTCCTATCCAACCCGTAGTGGTCGTCTCATTAGGCCACCTTACTCTCGTACAACTCAGACTCAGTTTGGTGTTTTATACAGAGGGTCAAAGGTGTGGAACAGTCTTCCCACATCGTTTTCAGAGCTTTCAACAAATCAGTTTAAAAAAGCTTTAAAATTGGTGCAACTGAAAAGTCTCAGTTTTCCATATGGACTAACATTTTAGGGAATAAAAAAAAAAAATTATTTGTTTTGTGTACAGGGTTTTTTTTGTGTGTGTGTTTTTTTTATTGCTAAATAATAAAGTTTAGTTGGAGATTGCCACTTAACAATTAAGCCCCTAGATTTTTTTTTTTTTTTTTGGCAACCCGGTTATTCTTTTCATACTTTACAGATTTTATTTTTTCACAGCCAAAAAGATGTCCACACTTTTGTGTCTTCTACTTTTATTCAATGTATCTCATTTGTTTACAAATAATATTTCCATGTAGCTTGTATGGAAATGTCTTATAAAAACAATGAGAGTTCGGTCTTATTGTTATTTTTAACAAGCTTTTATTACTCATTGGTGAGGAAGGCACGCTTGTCTGTGGGGCTATGACACACTCCAATTGCCTTTTACTCTCCATCATCATAAAACTTAACCAACCCTTCAAACTCTGGGTCACACACACAAACCCCGAACTGGGCTGGGTCAAACCTATCTTTGTTCACCATCTGATCTCGGGGAGAGGATTTGAGAGAGGAAACAGGGACTGTTTACTATCCGCTCATAAAAAGAGGAGATTGAGTCAGAAAACAAGACTTCACCCAAGGGTTGTTTGCTGTAATTAATAGAAAACTATATTCACATTCTTGCCACGAATGGGCTTCCAAGCAGGGCTTACTCCATGATTTGTCTGTCATTTACATAATCACCAGAACACATCGTATTAAGAATAACAGATCATCATTTTAAAGTCCTGTTAAAGGATTATAAGACATTCCGGTTCTTTGAAAGCAAAATAAGCCAACTATGAGCGACAATTCAAGGCTAGCATATTGCATCTAAAACCAAAATCTATTGTGATATTTTTTAAAAAGTACTAACCCTAACCCTTCCAGTAGATCCAGCTGTTATTCCTATAACTGACAGACATCTTTATCTCTCTCCTCCCCTGTTTGGGAGTATCAGTGTTGACTCTGTCAGCAGCCAGTGAGAACACTAAACCTCACATATTTACCTTCTGTGTAATTATTTACTCAGCCACACTTGACAAGAGACTTATTTCAGGAAATATGTTACCTTAACAGATAAATGTTTGACCTGAATGGTTTGAAGTTTGGAACTGATGCTGACACTTTTGGTTTTCAAATCCGCTTTAAAAAATTGACTTTATGAGTAAGCTGCTCAAACAAACCTAATAATTAGTCATCATGATAACATTTTGCATTCAAACTTTTTTTTTTTTTTTTGTAATGCAGACTTAAATGTTGCCATACCTTCTTGTAAAAGCCGTTGCCTGCAGTTTTCATGTCTTTATATGGGCTGGTGGGTGTGAAAGTTTTCCTGCCCCTCTTCCCTGAGAGATCAGATTGGCTCTGGAGGAGCCTCCTCTTTACATCCCAAAGTTTGCACTGAAGGGTAAGATAAAATCAACAAGAAACCTCAAACAAACCAACGTCAACAGGTTCCAAGCTGCCAAAACTTCACTTTTTCCACACAGTTCAACAAGTCAATGACGATCCAAACCAGAAACGTGTCACCAAAACTAGTCCTGGAATAGTGGACTGGTAAATCTTACATTAAAAATCTCAAAACCATGTGTCTATTAAACTTTATTATTTGTATTAATATAGATAATTATATTTTCCTCATTTAAAAAAAAATTATATTTGGACATTTGTCTGGAACAAGCTTCAACATGCTCTCAAAGATTATGAATAATGTTTTAAAAGGTAAAACAGTTCAGTATTGATTCCAGAAGTCTACAAAAACTTTTCAACATAAATACAAGCCTTTAAAGAGCACGCTGTTCTTTTACTATAACAGTTTGTTCTATTATGCACCTTGTTGCGTAAAATGACGCACAGCCCCTGTCCACCAGGTCAAAGACCTGTTTGTTTTAAATTTAAACCCAAACTCACTTTCAGGCTCAGTCTCTCCATCTGTCAGCGGTGACCTCAACCCCCTGCAGGCTTCCAAGGAACAGGACAGCAGCCGTGATGCAGCGGGCTTTGTTCAGCCGGAGCGCGTTGCTCGCTCAGGCTGCAGCTGCGCTCGACAGTCCGCTGGCATCCAGGAGCGCGCCAGTGCTGCAGCGTCTGGAGCGCTCCATGTCCACCGTCACCATCCCGCCACCAGCATGTATGCTCCGACCCCTAGAAGTGCCTTTTCGTTATCTGTTCGGACCGGGGCCTTCAAATGTTCCTCCGCGTGTTTTAGCTGCAGGATCCATGCCGATAATTGGTCACATGCATCTAGCAATGTTTGAGGTAAAGGTTCTGAAAGTGACTTATGCGTAAAAATATATTGCACTATGGAGATGTGTCAGTTTTCTTTTTGTAAATCATTTAAAGTGTGTATTGTGTGTTTGTTTCTGAGACCTCTGTGCGTAATTACGCACAGGCAGCCAGCACTTTACAATTTACAAACGTAACAAACAGGTCAAACTGAAGGTTTTTATTTTGTTTGTTAATGCATGTCACAGATCATGAACGACATCAAAAAGGGGATCCAATACGCCTTTCAGACAGAAAACAACATGACGATAGCCATGAGCGGCTCCGGGCACGCAGCCATGGAGTGCGCTGTGTTCAATACCGTGGAGCCCGGTGAGAGCGTCCTCATCGCCATCAACGGGATCTGGGGAGAGCGAGTGGCTGAAATCGCAGAGAGGATGGGTAAGATTTTACGCACGGGTTTTACGCACGAACGTTCATGGCTTTCCAAAGAATGAAAACGTCACATTAACACTGTAACAGACAGTGATTTAATTATACATAATGTAGTTATTTAAGGCTTGTCTGTTGTTCTGTCTGTAGGTGCTAATGTACACAGAATGGTAAAAACGCCTGGAGGATATTTTACAAATAAAGAAATTGAACAGGTTGGCACCATATCTCTAAAAACAGAGACTTTTAATTTGAAAACTTCAGTGAGATTCAAATGTACCACAGGTAACAGACATGTGACTCTACTCATATGTGTGTTTATTTTTAGGCAATAGGAAAACACAAGCCTGTCTTGTTTTTCCTCGCACATGGAGAGTCCTCAGCTGGTCTCTGTCAGCCTGTAGATGGCATCGGGGACATCTGCAGAAAGTATGCTTCCTACTAGGTTTCAGACCAAATCATATCAAACCTTGTTTCTCACTGATCAATGTCTCATCTCCTGCAGACATAACTGTCTCTTACTGGTGGATACAGTTGCCTCACTTGGAGCAGCACCCATTTTTATGGACAAACAAAGTAAGTCAGTGAGGAAAAACTAACATTTTCTGCTCACTGTTGTACAAACATGTAACTCTAAGTTTCATATTCTGTTCCAAGACATTGACATCCTGTACACTGGATCTCAGAAGGCTCTCAATGCACCTCCTGGCACAGCACCCATCTCTTTTAACGACAGAGCATGGTGAATAAAGACTCTGCTGCAGTGTGTTTTTGCATTGTTATCACAAATGCCGCAAGTAATTAACCCCACACGTCATCTTTGTTTCTCCCACTCAGCCACAAGATGTTTAACAGGAAAACAAAACCAGTTTCCTACCTGTTTGATATGACACATTTGTCCAACTACTGGGGATGTGATGGAGCAGCAGCCAGAGCGTGAGTCTGCTGTTTTTAATTATTTTTGATAAGTAAATACAAATGATTGTCCTGGAAATGTGCATTTTAGTCAATAAAACAACAGCTTGAAGTCAAATTAAAGAGATGATTTGTGTTCTGGGTTTTAGATATCACCATACTGGTCCGGTGTCTGGATTCTTTGCACTGAGAGAGAGTTTGGCAATTCTTGCTGAGAAGGTAAATATTTTACACTTCAATAGAATCTCAAATGTGATACTTTGGTAAAGTCTTATAAAACTTCAATAAATAGTCCCAAGGCACACTGGGAAGGGAACAAATCTGAAGAGGTCAATATTAATACAATATTTGTATTATTTTGTTCTTTAAGATTTGCAAATTATTAATATATACAACAGCATACTCTCATACTAAATTTACTTATATTTTAAAAGTTATGTAAAATACATTTCATTTTTGCTGTCATTGAAGCTTGTTCTACTTCATGTCTGATGTAACAGTCTTGAAACCTGAGTCAAAAGTGTCATCTCTTTTTTTGCAGATCAAAGTAGTGTTTTATTGCAAATTTTGTTCTGAGTCATTTAAAGCTTTGATGTTACTCTTTGGCTCCCTCTAGGGGCTGGAGGAGTCCTGGAGGAAACACAAAGAGGTGGCAGCCTATTTGTACAGAGGACTTGAAGATTTGGGCCTCAAACTCTTCATTCCTGAAAAGGTACATCTCAATTGGCCTGTAACTTTATCAGAATGTGAATTAGATCTTTTATTTGTGAAACACACTCCTCACATTGTGTTGAAGCTGGGTATCTGCTGCAGTACTTGTTTTGTGTTTTGATACTGTGTCCACGATGATTACCTGAGATGTGTGTCATGTAGGATTTAAGGCTTCCCTCTGTCACCACCATAAACATCCCTGATGGCTACGACTGGAAGGAGATGCTGGTCTACATCATGAAACACCACCAGATGGAGATGACAGGAGGACTGGGCCCTTCTGTCGGCATGGTTAGTTGATCCTGACATTTTGGACCAGAGGTGGTTAAAATGTCAGCATGGTTGTTGTCAGTGGGGAGAATTAATGATACTGCAATTAAACATGTCCCCCAATGAGTGGTGGGTGATGAGAGAAGAACAATTACTGATTTTCTAAGATATGAGAAAGCAGATCAGATCTGAACTAACACAAATTTATATTTTATATAAAGACTCAAGATTAATTATCTGATTAGATTAAATGTTTAAATAAATTACAATTAAACCCTTAAATCAGAGGCTTAGCAGGTTTTTGAACCATTCTGCTGAGTCACTGCAGACACTGATGTGTTCTTCACCTCTCTTTTAATTAGGTGCTGAGGATTGGATTGATGGGATACAACTGTGAGAAGACCAATGCTGATAAGGCACTGCACGCTCTGGCTGATGCTCTCAAAAACTGCAAAAAGACCAAGGCTTAACGGCTCATGTGTCCAGATTACTGACTCAGAACTTATTCATTACAGAATAAAATGCAAAAATATTTACATTTTATACATGCAAATCAATTGAAACAATGCATTCAATTCAAGAATCCCTTTGTGCTATACTGTACTGCTTTAACTGCTGGGATTTTGAGGCATTTCTTGTACATGTAATAAATATAATGCTTAAATAAATGTCAATAAAGTCTGCCTTATTTTATGAAACAAATCTCATGTTTTATTGTTTGGTTTGGAAACAAAAGTTTCTCATTTTTTCTTTCTGTAAAGTCATTTGTTGAACGTTAGGAGGCTCTGACTGCGTAAACTACACCTCCCAGAGTTCCACTCGGTATTTGGGTTTAGCTAGGTTGAACTGTCGAAGTGTACTTGCGACTTTTGTTGTGTTTGAGTCCTTTATAAAAAAAAAAATATTCTGTCGTTTTGACGCTGCGTTATCGATGGATTGTCCTGCTCATACCGCTGGTAGGTGAACTCATCAGCTTTTTGTTTTGTTTTTTTAATTTAAATTGGATTATTAAAGTTAGTTGGCTTACTGCAAACGTCTCGGTGAAAAAGGGGCAGGCTGCTAATTTTTCTTCCTGGTACCGATGAAGTAGCAAAATAATAATGTAGCGTTTCAATTAAAATACATTGCTGGTAATTATTAAAACGTGAACGTAAAGAATGCTCAAGTTTGCCACCCTATTTACCAAGTAACTTCCGCTGTTTTAAAATTTGACCAACGACAAAATAGGTCAACAAATACACCACTTAGCTGCTTATGTTCTGTGTGACCTGTTCATTTTGAAGAAAGGGCGCCAATTTATTGTCGATAACTGCAGCTAATCACTATATTTTGGTTTTAACTTGGGCTTTAAAAGGCGCCCTTTTCTCCTTGGGTCAACAACTTTACTAGCTTCATTAACTCTCCCCTCCTTCTGGTGGCAACATATGGGTAACAAGACTAGTTTGTGATGCGTTCACTTTGCCTCGGAGAATGGACCTGGGAATGACGTCACATCCGAGTTACAACGTTCAAGCGAAGTCTGGATATCAACACAGCGACCCCCGAAGCACCGTTATTTTACTTCTAAATATATAGTAACTCATTCGTGAAGAGGAAGAAAGACGCAGAAGGTACGTGTTCTTTTATGCTGCATTTTCTTTTGTTTGACCGATTAAATTGGTTTTATTTTGTAGGAGGTTGTGTTCCTTCAAAGTGCCCCATATCTAAAATGTAACCGTTTTAAAATTTGCAATAATCTCCTGATGTGTGCATTACTCGGAAATTAGTCCAAAAAAAGATAATCAAAGCTTTTCAACATTTCACTATAACTTTAACCCAAAACTCTCATCAAATGAGAGGTTAAGAGGAAACAAATGGTGTTATGAGAAGACCATGGATCTCAATGTTGAACACAGCTTATCAAACACTGTATTGTTAAATGTTTATTTTGTTGCATTGAATGTTTGCAGGGTTTTTTAATAATTAAGCTTTTAAGTATTATTGTATTTAAAGACTTGAAACATTAAATTGTGAATTATGTGTCTGTATTTTGCTGTTATTTACCTTAGACATATATTGGTTTAGTAATTTTTCTTCTCTAATCAACACAGCGACTCATCCTGAAGACTGGAACAGAGTGGGAGGTTTTGTTGCATGATGACCACACTTTTGCTGCCATTTCAGAGTCACCAGGCCACAGTTTGAAATTCTGACAATGAAGCAATGAAGGCGCTGCTGATGTTCTTGTGGTACATGGCCATTCAAACAGCATCAAAGAAATTTTCTCGCAAATTTGATGCGTCACAATCTGCAGCACACAGAACCATCCTCAAAATTAAATAAAAATGCTTAAATTACTCTGCACGCTTTGCAGTCCTCCTCTGATGGCTTCTTCTTCTATGGTGTTTCACAGCAGCTTGTAATGTAAATGTGTATTTGCTGCCATCTCGAAAAAAAATCTCGTCTTGTGGCTCAACCAAATATTTGATCAGTTCTGACTTTGTTAAATTGGATGATAATAATAATCACATGTTTGTGTAAATTATTTAAATTAAAAGCAAGATTCACTGTTTCTGCCTGCTGACAGAATTTACACAGACCTAACAGCTAAGTTGTATTAAAGTAACTAATTTTAGATCTTAAAATGATGACTTTGTTTCTATAATTCATTGTAAATATTCTGGGGGGTTTTTTCAGTAAAGATACTTTTCCAATTTGTTTATTCTTGTGGATTTTTAAACCATAAAACTCCCTTTCCCTTTGAATTGGTGTAAAATTTGAATGGATGTGGTATTCTTGCAGCTTGCTTTGCCAGTTGCTTATTAAAACATTTTAAAAATTTAAGCTAAAACCATGTAAGTTGCATTAAGTTTAACATCAGCTGACATTATAATGCTATTTCATTGCCATCTTGTGGATGTCATTGCAACATCTTTTTTCTTTTTCCTGATACTTTTTACCACATAATATAATCTTACTCTGATATACACAACACATTCAGGCTCATAAGTTAATTTTTTCCCTGCTTCTCTGCTTGTTTGCTTTTAGCTCCAGTGGAGCTGAACCCAGTGATCCTCCCTCTGAACTGGCTGCTGGGTACCTGGGAGAGTGACGAGCCTGGAGAGGGCATCTTCCCCACCATAAAACCTTTCCGCTACACAGAAAAACTGTACTTCAGTCACGTGGGGCAACCAGTCATCAACTTCATGTAGGTTAAACCTACAGAAGGTAAAAAGGATGCAAGAGATGGAGAAGAAAATAAAATGACTTTAGAGATTAAAAAAAAAATCATTCCCTCTGTTTTCTGCAGGTTCAATGCATTTCATGCACAATCTAAGAAGCCCATGCACAGAGAATGTGGCTTCATTCGAATCCAGCCTGGAACCAACAAAGTGGCATTCATCAATGCACAGAACACAGGTAGCCGTCAAACTACTGACCACAACTTTGTTTCTGTCATCAGGATGGTCTGCAGTTACAATTTCTGGAAATAAATAATTTGAAGCTTTAAAATATTGCAGTTAATACATTAAAGCCTGATTTTTACACTGAGTCCAGAATACAAACACTGATAAGAACCACAAAAAATTCTGGCTTTACTTTTCCATTTCTTTCTCTTTTTATATCAGTCACCTTAGGAAATTATGTTTTAGTTTGTACTTCCCCCATGAGTTGACTTTCTCCTTTGATGATTCTAACCTTATTTTCTTTTTCTGCATTGCTTATGTAATGCACCCTTTAAAAAGATGACTGTAAATACCGTTTTAATTGTAAGATCATCTTTCATGAAGTGAAATGCAAACTTTTAAGTTTCAACAAAGTCTTGTTGCGCAGGTCTGGTGGAGATCGAAGAGGGAGAGCTCACAGGAAACCATCTGAAACTGCAGACTCAAAACTTGGCTAGAATCTCTTTTGCCAAGGAGCCTCATGTGCAGCAGGTAAATATCATCCTCTCATTCATCGTCATACATAAATTATCTGATCGGACACAAAAAAAGATTCTTTCTGATCAATAGTTTCTCTGCTTCATGTCAGTAACATTGCTTCCTCATCCACATCTGTTAGATATGTCGAGAGTTCCGACTCCTGCCTGATGGAAGGCTGGAGCAGATTGTCACCATGGCAACGGACAACCATCCACTGTCTCAGCACTTGCACATCACCTACCGTCGCTCATCCTGACCCAGTGAGCTGTCGCGGTTCTCACCTTACACCTGGAGTCAGCAAGTGTAGGTCATTTACTTTACGCTGTGTGCTGTTGGCCTTTTATTTGTCAAGAAGTGTTTTTTCTATTAGTGTGTTTGATTTGTACATGTTAACGCCATGAATTAATGCCAAGAAGGGTTCAAATTGTATCAACTGGTGAAATAAAGAACAACTCTCTGCTAGATTTGGTAAGGTGTCTGTGAAATAGTCTTTTTTTGTTAGCTGATAACACTGACTTCTACATTTGTTCATACAGGGGTGCACATAATTATTTTTAACAAGGTACTCAAGTGAGCATCAGTTGCTATATATTATAGACTGATTGACACTCAGTCTATTAAAAGTTTGAATATGTACAAAAACAAAAGACATGACTTATGACTGACAAAGCTGCAATCCCTGCATATGTCATTCATCAGCCATCACTTTTCAAAATAAAAGGCTTTCAAAAGCTTCTCAACAAAAAAACACAATGATTACATAAAGCATCCAACATCCACTGGTGAGCTTTGTTAATTTTATTGTTAAAAAAGAGCAGACATACTCATGTGCAAATCAACACTGTGAAGGTGACATGCATTATGCACAATCATCCTGAAGAGCTTTTATACTGACAATTATACTGCAGTAGTTCAATTTTTTGGTCATAACCAAAACGTTAAAAAAAAAATTAAATCATAAATAGTTTACAGATTAAAAATCAAAAATAGTCTAAAATATTTACATTCAGGTTGCACCAGTCCAAACATTCTTTGGCCAATAACAATAATAATAAAGTGCAAAAGTATTTCTCATTGCGTCTATAACTGCTGAATATTTACTGGATGATTTTAGATCATAAATGGAATTAAACAGTTGGTGCTTTGTACAATAGCGTAAAGTCATCAAATGTAAACAGTCTCACTCATTTCTGATCTAAAAACTCAGCTGATTTAAACACCCAGAAAGCTTAGTTTCAGCTGAGCATCAGTTTCATCACATCACCTTCATCACTCCTCCTGAAATGTATAACCCAACATCAAGCATCAGCAGTATGAAACGTCTCACATCACACTGTAAAAGCCTGGTTGACCGCACTAGTTTTAACAGTGAGACAAAGCGTAGAAGAGGCAGAGTAAAACGAGATCTCGTTTATGCTTTTTAACATCAAGGCGACCACTCTTTGATTGAAGGGTAATCCCTCGCTCTGAAACGACACAAACACGTTGCCGATGAATCATTTGCCGGTGATCATCCAGCAACAAACGGGAATCTGCCGACAGGCTCGGTCCTCAAACACAGCGAGCGTCTCGGTCCAACCTAACATCTGAGATTTCAGTCCCACAAAACGACGACTCCTGTGCTCCGTCTCAGCTGCTCACTGCTCCTTCATGATGCAGACGTAAAGAGTGGTGAGGTAATACTTGAGGGACTCGATGACAGAGGACAGCCAGTGGCGTTCAGGGGCGAGATCCATCCTCACAACACACTTTGTAATCTCCACCTGAAGGCGAGGAAACAAGAAAAAAATAAATGTTATTTAGGATGTAAAACAGCTATTTAAGGTCTGCTGAGTTACTAAATGTTTTACCACAGAGGAAACCCTTTGTAGTCTCTTGACTTGTCCACATCACCATGTAGAGCATTTACTATGTATGAGTCCCGCAGTTATCGTGACCAAACTAAAACTTGCTACTATTTCTGAATAATCACTTTTCATTGGTTGGTTGAATTGCTTAACCCTTAGTGTATGCTTAACCTTTTAAAGCCTGACACATGAAATCAATGTAAAATGTTCTCATTTAATTATCTTGACTAATATTGTTGAAACCATGATATATACAATTATAACAATGAAGCAATAAACAGAAAAAATAGCCCTTTCCACTTGTAGTACTTATATCCTCCACTAGAGGGCAGACATGTACAGGGTTTGATGCAGCAGATTTTTAATTACCGTATATAATCTTTATTTATCCCCTTAGGGAAATAGTTTCGCTGCAATTGACCTTTTGAGTAAAGTACTAATCCTGTTCAGGAGGTCGAGCTCTTAGAAACGTATGTGTAGAAGAGAAACATGTATTAAAGGGTTAATAATTGTACCTATACAAATTGGAATTTCCTCCAAGGACCCTGCGTCCCCTAAAGATGTCAGTGGTAGCTTGCACTGTAAACATTTTTCAGTTTTTATTATTTGGGAAGATTTATTTTTAATTTAAAACCTTTGTTTTTATTTAAGAAAAACTGTTCTATTTTTTTTTTTTTAATTGAACTACTAAATATTCAGAAACCATGCTTGATTTTTTTTAATTGCCTATGGACTGATCTGAAATGGCTAGAGGAATTTTTTTTTTATCACACCAAAACGCAGGCTCTTACTTAAATATAAAACTTAAATATAAAATATTAAATTAAATAAATATTCTGTAAGAAATCTAAAATGATTTTGTACTCGCACATTATTTTGGATTTTTTTTTGTGAAGAAACTTAAAGTGTAAAACTACAGAGGTGATTGTCTATTGGCTCATTTAAACTTTGTTGGGTTATTGTCCTCTCTTTTTCAATATCCCATGCTGCAACATTTTTAATAAAGTCAGCCAAACAAATTAATATCCGAGTTTATTTTTGCAGGTAATTATAATTCTTGGTCAGTGGGGACTTTGAACATTCTCATTTCTGTTACAGCTGAACTCCTCTAAACATTTCATCAAATCATTTTGTTTCTAACTGTGTGATAAGATAAATATAACACCACAAAGTCGTATGGTTCCTTGACAAAATAAGTTTCATAATGGAAACAATATACACTCACTGGCCACTTTATTGGGTACACCTTGCTAGTACCGAGTTGGACCCCCTTTTGCCTTCAGAACTGCCTTAATCCTTCGTGGCATACTGTAGATTCAACAAGGTACTGGAAGCATTCCTCAGAGATTTTGGTCCATATTGACATGATGGCATCACGCAGTTACATCACCAGCCTGAACCTTTGATACAAGGCAGAATGGATCCATGCTTTCATGTTGTTGATGCCAAATTCTGACCCTACCATCCGAGTATTGCAGCAGGAATCCAGACTCAGACCAGACAACATTTGTCCAGTTGTCCAGTTTTTGTGGGCCTGTGTGAATTATAGCCTCAGTTTCCTGTACTTAGCGGACAGGAGTAGCACTCTGTGTGGTCTTCTGTGGCTGTAGCCCATCTGCATACCTTGGCTGTAACGAGTGGTTATTTGAGTTGCTGTTGCTTTTCTATCAGCTCGAACCAGTCTGACCATTCTCCTCTGACCTCTGGCACCAACAAGGCATTTTGGCCCACAGATCTGCCGCTCACTGGATGTTTTCCCTTTTTGGACCATTCTCTGTAAACCCTAGAGATGGTTGAGTGACAATCTCAGAAGATCAGCAGTTTCTGAAATACTCAGACCAGCCCGTCTGGCACCAACAACCATGCCACGTTCAAAGTCACTTAAATCACCTTTCTTCCCCATCCTGAAGCTCGGTTTGAACTGCAGCGAAGCGTCTTGACCATGTCCGCCATGTGTGGACGTGATTTGCGGTAACGAGCAGTTGGACAGGTGTGCCCAATAAAGTGGCCAGTGAGTGTATATCTCAACAATTCTATCAAAAGTTTAAACACAAGATGTTAATTCATGAATAAATTAGATTTCTTGAAAAAAAAGAAGAAAATAATCTCTAGTGTATCTGACGGTTTGTCGCTAAAACAAGTTAGAATTTAACATTTAATTTAGGATTGGTACCTTACAGTTTTCATTTTTCACCATGTACAAAATACAAAATTAATATTGATTATAAAAAAATAACAGAAATGTTCTAATAACAGGAAGCCACAGAGAGTTAAGTCAGTTTTCAGATTCGAGGCTGACTTGGAGACATGAACTGAGAAACAGGATAACGTATCAAATGCAGCTTCTTTTATTCATGTTTCATACACAGTTGCTTGAAGTTTTTTTTTTTTTATCAAATAGGCTGTAACTCAGGATGCAAAAATAACAGCCTTTCATTGGGTAGTGACCCGCAAAGAGATGCTCATTTGTCATTTTTTTATTTTATATACAAGATAATCAAACGGCACAAACGCCGACACTCACCCAGCCTCCTCGTCTCTTCAGCCAGGGAACTAGAAACTTGCGGACAAACTGTCCTAAGCTGTCCACTAAGATGTGCACTGTGGCAGGATGGCCTTGTCTGACACAATCCACCGCTAGAGCTCCAGCTACTGCGTAAATGGCCACCACCTTACCCCACGTTATACCTGCAGCAAGAAAAAAATGACAGTGAGATCATCATCTTGATGTGCAAGGATATATGCATAAAAACCTGACGTTTATAGACCAGCTTATTGATTTTGTCTTAGGAGTCAGATGGCAGTTTATGTGATAAATAAGAGGCAAAAATAACATTTTCCCCAAAGAGATTAAGCTTTTCTTCTTCGCAGGAGATTAAATTCTCATTTTGAACCAGTAAACGGCTGTTTTACACCGTTATTCTGAATTTCCAGGCAGTAACGCCCATCTCCTCTGGAGGTTTTTGCTCCATATTCTAACCTGACGTGGCAGATGTGACACAGCCTGTGGACCTTGCACTGAAATAAACATAAAATAGCAGGTTCAAGTCAACAAATCAGCATGTTTGTGTTAAAGTGACTGATAAAGAGGTTTTATAACGCCTGCAGCAGGTCCACAAACAAGCATAAGGACAACAGTTTCCAGAGAAGTGTGGACTTTTATAACAGCAGCACAGGTCCTAATGGCATTGACCCGTTTGAGTCCCTTGCTTTGTCATGAATGTTCCTCTGAGCCTGACCTGCAGCATCTTGACGGTGGATATAAGGGGATAAGAGCCGTGGGTGACCTTAAATGAGATAATGGTCCATGAAAGCTGTCCGAGCACGTCATGTCTCCCTCCCTGCTGAGAAGCAGGCTCAGAATAGACGCGAGATTGTCAGGGATAAAGGGAGGAGGGTGGAAAGAGAATGAACGAGTGGGAGGCAGGACAAGATAGACGGAGGCGAGACGAGTTTACAGAGACGCCACAGTCCAGATGCTGCTACGCCCCCTTCGAAAACATAATAAAGAACCAAAAGCTGAAAGGGGCTGATTTATCCCCGTTTCAACCTGTCCCACAAAGCTGGAGCAACATGAGTTCATGGGTTTGTTATTCTTGAGGAGGAATCCCACGCAGTCTCCACAAATTATAACCCACCGTGACGTCAAAACACAAAAACATTTGGCAGGAAAACAAGCCTGAAAATTATATTAAGAAAGTCTGGTTTGGGCTGCAAGGCCCAGGCAGCAAGCCAAATGTGACTTGTTCATCACTCTGCGGACAGATTCTCAAATCTATCTCAGACCCACACGGAGGACATGAAGTCACTCTGCTTTTACTTATTTGGGCACTGAGTCGACGCTGCTTTTATTAGTTTACAAAGAACATCTGTTGTCAGGGAAATCAGAAGCAGGAACGACAAGAAGACGATGTCAGAAATCCAGAAGTTGTGTTTAGGACAGAATTTGATCACACCCAAAAAAAATGTATTGTAAAGATCAACCATTGCCTCCCTGTTTCGGCATCGTTTAGATCTAAACATCATACATGAAGCCAAAGCACAAAGTTGTGTTCTAATTATGGCTTTAGATAAAGCCTCCCTCCACCTCCACACCCACTCACTCCTCTGAAAGCCTCGCAGATCTGATGGAAACTGCAGAGTCACACTTGTTAAATCAAGCTGCTTCCATCTGTGATCACAAGTCCAAGTCACTTCCTGTGCTGGCAGAGTCCCTTTGGCTCCAGCTACATGTTTAGCTCATTGTCAACACCTCCGGGTGCACAGCGGCCTCGTACCTGCTGAGAAGATCTCCGTTGCCACGCCGAGGAAGGCATCTGAAACCATGTTCTCCATGGCAACAGAAATGTTGAGTTGCCGCGCCACATTCCTGTACAGACCGGGCTGTATACACTCCAACTCGTCGCCTAGGAACAGGAGGGAGAAGAGACCAGAAGAAGGGAGAGTCTTAGGAACAGAACATTAAATTATTTTTTAATTAATGTGACGATAAGCAGACATGACTGAGGTTCTCCAGCTTAACTGTGGTTAAAATGCAACAATTCCAAACATTTTAATGACAAGGGTGTAGCGAGAAATGTGAGGAAAACACTAGATGATTTAGATAAATGACCCTGTTCCTGGACATTTCCAGAAACAAGACTCCTCACCAAGACAAAGCAGCACCAGAGACACCTCGGCGAGCGTGGAATTGTTGGAGGGAGAGAAATTAATCTCTGTTTTGGACCATCCCAGCCCACTCTGGTTGAGCCTGGACAGGATGTAGTCTCTGCAGAGAGCTTTGGACTGAGACACCAGCTCCTTCTCCGTCAGCGATCGGTCGAAGACATCCAGGACCTCCGAGGCGAACACAGAAGATTTCCGAAGCACCTCCATGTCCTCCTGCAGGGGGGAGAGTCTGACCTCTCAGGGATCAGCTGTGTAATCAATCTTGTCCTCCAGATTTTAAAGATGAAGATAAAATGGCTGCTGGGAGAAACCACAACAGAGAAAAAAATAGTTATTTTCCCAAAGCATTTGCTCATAAATACAACAAAAAAAACTTAAAATCCTACATTTAAACTTTAAAACATTCCAGAAACTTACATAAGAATGTGATGGGGGCGTTATTATTGTGAGTCACTGTAGGATATTGCTACACTTCTTGGATTACGCAACAACAAGCATTAAAACCACATGACAACACTTGTTGGTGGGGCAAAAACAATATAAGGATGTAAATATGCAGCAGATGTCGAGCCTAGATTTTACTGTCTAGATTTAAAGTGCACGTGGAAAAAAAGTCTCGCTTACCACCAGCATTTCATCCACTGGGTGAAGTCCTGATTTAAATCTGAAAAACACCCTGACTTCCGCCTCAAACTGAGTCAAAAGTCTCCAGTCAGACACCAGCTCCGGTCCCCAGCATGGTCTCTCTCCGGTCCACTCGTTTCCCCGCGAAGCAGCGACTGTTTGAGCGGCTCCGTCACAGGACGCCTACCTGTTGTCCACCTTCCCATTGGCTCCCAGTGGGTGCGCTTGTTTTATTGGCAGGAATAGCCCGGAGCGGCGGCTTACAGCACACATCGTCAGTCTCCGCCCTCCCGCCCTACGAGCAGAGTGGAAACAAACCAACCGGGTTCATTCAGAATTCTGGGCGGATTAACGGCAAATTGCTCAGAAAGGATCGGGTTTTCCCGTCACCGAGAACCGGTTCAAAACACGCTGCAGATATCATACCGGTGACTCAGCTGCTGGTTAAACACGGGCGTGTCAAATCTGGGTTTAAAGTTTATGTAAGGTGTGCTGGAAAAGAATGAAACTGGTTGGATTTAATGGCCCAGTAATAATAATAATAATCATAAAATGACTACATCTTTAAGTGTACTGTGCCCCGTGATTTTTTAATAACTCATTCCTTAATTTAGCCTCATAAGTGGTTTTAGTTATTTGATTTTTCATGTTTTTTACTGTTTGAGGATTAAAATGTCACAAATTTGATTTTAATATCAGTAGACTTTTTTTTTTTCCAATTTAATGTCCCTTCAGTCATCTAGAACTATAAATTACTATTTTAAAAAACAATAGTTTACTAAATATAATTTGACTTTTGCAAAAGGTACTTTAATAAACTCCAGCAAGTTTTCAAACTTATTGTTGTTTTTCTACGCAGTGGCCACTAGGTGTCACTGTCTCTTCTTTGCGTTTGCTGGTCATTCACAGAAAAGTGTGGGGAAAATTAGAAAAAAATTAAATAGGGAACAATGCTGTGGACTTTTAATCAGCATGCAAAAATCTAGATTGAAATGACCTATTTGCACCTTTTTTTTTAATAATCCAGACCTTGTTCAAATCCTTTAAAGAGCTCTTGTCTTGAGTAACATTTCTCCAGGCTTTCTGGAGGTGTTTAAAAGTTTTCCTTTGAACATAAGCTGCTTTTTATTCACATCAGTCTAGACTGTGACCCTAATGACTTTTGCTTAATAACTTAATCATCTTTAAGTGGTTACTCAAGCAAAGAATCACCTTTTTGTCCACATTTTAAAGACAATTAGACAAAAAAAAGTGAAATCCTGTCTTTAAGGCCTTGGTCACAGGAGGATATCAGAAAACATAAATAGTTGTCATTCCCTAAAAAACTAGGAATTTGATTGTGAGAAAAAATTATTATTATTAAAACTATGTTTTTATGTTATTTCAAAACAGCCACGCGCTGGAAAGTTTCAAAAGACTGAGTAGCATGTGATTTTGTTTGTTTTGTTTTGAGAGGAATTTGAAAAATTTTTAGGACAAAAACAATGAAAAGTCTAAAAGGCACAATGGATTAGAATATTTTAAAATGATGGAAAAATAGGAAAGATTTATGATACAGGCCTGATACAAAAATTCATCATCATGTAGTTTATCATATAAGATTTTTAGAATTCACCTTGAGGGTTTTAAAATGTCCTTTGATGTCTCTCTTTATGTTTCTGTTCACATTTTTCATAGACATTACTTTATGTTTGGACACAACAATTTTTCCCTTATGTTTAGAATTTTCTTTATTGTGGTGTACAAGTGTTAAATAAAATAATACATTTAAAAATGTCTACATATATACAGTAAGTAAGTATATATGTGTATATATATATATACACACACGCACACATATATGTATATATATTCATATATATATATATATATATATATATATATTTTGTATATATATATATATATATATATATATATATATATATATATATATATATATATATATATATATATATATATATATATATATATATACAAAATTATGGCAAAACAGTTCAGAAAACAGATTTTGCCATTTAGAATATAACTAAAATTTTTACTTTTTTGTTCTTAAACTTACATTTAATACAAATTTATTTGCAACAAAAACTTATATGAAGCGTTGTCACCATTTTTCTGAATAGATTAAATTGATGAGATTTTGTAAACTTTATGGATAAAAATCACAGCTGAAAAACTGAGTTGACCCCAAAACTTTTCCTGTTGTTTTATAACCTGCGCTGGTATCCAGAGGCTACAGCTTTTTTGCTGCATTCCTAAATGAAAAAAAGAGCCATTTAAACTCAGAGCTGTTATTTTCACATGTTCTTGTTATTTTCCACCCTGGGAACTCCCCTACTCAGCAGTTAGCAAGTCACCAGTGCAGTATCAGAGAGAATTTCATTCAAAAAAAAAAAAAAAGCATTACGGTAAATGTAGAAAAATGTCCCGTCCAGTTTGACCATCATGTGTTTTTGATTACATTTATACACTGAAATAAGACAGCGATTTTCAGTTAAAGTTTCTAGAATTGTTCGTCTTCCATAAAGCCTTCTGCGTTTTGTGAGATTTCACAATCAGAGCTCTTGTTAGGTGAGTGAGTGTTTAGTTTTATTATTTCAATGCACATCATCCAGCTCCAAAGTACTGCATTTATAGCCGATATGTATAGCTTATTGAGGGGAGGGCATGGCTCAGGGGCGGATCTAGAGGGGGGCAGGGGGGCCAGTGCCCCCTCGACAACAACTTTGGCCCCCATGTGGCCCCATGTTAAGTGCTTAGTGTTTTAGAATGTTCCCCTTAGCGGCTGGCCCCCTTCTAATTTTTTTCTAGAACCGCCACTGGCTTATGCTGAAAGGTTTGTTGTCCTTGAATAAATGGGTAGAAAAGCATATCTGAACATGATTACCAAATAACCAAAGGTTGTAATGTGAAGATACATTTTATTTCTACCCTTTTGGTTTCTACAGTGTCTAAAAGCACAAAATGTCAAATATTCAAAGACAATTTCAGGCCTGTAATGAGATATTTCTGTTCAACAGTTCAGAAAGACGCTTCATTAATCAGTCAGCAGTTGATGGTTTTTCTCTATTGTTTGATAGAAGCTTAGTTCATGGTGAAGACCCAACCTCCTTCATCCATTGATGACCGTCATTTAATCAGCAGTGTTCTACTATCTTAGATAAAGTAGCTCCAGTTAAACAAACAGCGGTATCTCATAGAAGGAACAGTCCCTGGATGAACAAACATATTTATAATCTCAGAAGGACATGCCGTAAAGCTGAGAGACTTTGGAAATCAACAAAAACGGAACTTCACCGACTGTACCTTAAGGAATTGATAACATCTTTAAATGAAATGGTTAAAGCTCCAGAGCTGTTTACTTTACTAAACTGGTTTCCTCAAATAAAAACTCCAAAGTTCTGTTCGGCACGATCAATCAGATAGTTTCACCTAAAACGCCCCAAATCCCTGTGTTCTCAAGGTCTGATTGTAACGACTTCCTTTCATTCTTTGAGAACAAAATTAGAAACATCAGGTCAGGTTTCTCACCACATCTGCTCCCTACTCTCCCATCCACCCTCCTCCTTCCCATACCTGGTCCTTCTTCACACCTGTTCATTTTCAGGACATCTGTCTCATTCTTAAAAACATGAAAAAATCTTCAAGCCCAGTTGATATTCTCCCAACCTCTTTGCTTCTTAAAGCTTTTGACCTAGTTGGCCCATGCATTGTTGATTTTATCAATCTATCCCTCCAAACCGGCTCCGTCCCCTCCATCTTTAAACACGCTGTTATTGAACCCATCCTTAAAAAACCCAGTCTGGACTCCTCTCAGCCAAATAACTACAGGCCCATTTCCAAACTGAGCTATATCTCTAAACTCTTAGAAAGAGTTGTGGCTGATCAGCTGGTCTCTTTTCTGGAACAACACAACATTTTTGATAAATTCCAATCTGGTTTCCGTAAAAAACATTCAACAGAAACAGCTTTACTCAAAGTATCCAGTGACATCATGATGGCAGCAGACTCCGGGGAGTTTACAGTCTTAGTTCTGTTGGACCTTTCTGTTGATCACAGCACCTTAATGAACAGACTCCGTGACCTGGTGGGGATCTCTGGAACAGTTTTAGACTGGTTCAGATCGTACCTCTCAAACAGAAGTTTCAGTGTCCATATAAACAACATCATGTCAGATACTACAGATCTGTTCTGTGGGGTACCCCAAGGCTCTGTTCTGGGTCCACTCCTGTTTTTACTATATCTCCATCCTCTTGGACAGATCATTAGTAGATGTCACAATGTCTCCTACCACCTTTATGCAGATGACATTCAGCTGTACTGCTCCTTCAAGGACTCAGAGTTCTACAAACTGTCTGAACTACTGGAGTGTCTGTCAGCCATTACTAACTGGTTAGAAAAGAACTTCCTTCAGTTAAACCCTGAAAAGACTGAATGTCTGATTGTTGCCCCTGATAGGATGGTCCCTCTGATCAGTCAACATATTGGTCATTTAAGTTCTGCTGTAAAGTCAAACCTGAGGAATCTGGGTGTTATTTTCGACCAATCAATGTCTCTTGAAGGCCACTCAAAACAGCTGGTCAGAAACTGTTTTTATCATCTGAGAAATATTTCCAAACTGAGAAAGTTGGTGTCAAAACCTGAACTGGAAATGGTTCTTCATGCTTTTATCTCCTCCCGTCTAGATTACTGTAACTCACTTTGCACATGTTTGAACCAAAAAGCCCTTTATGGCCTTCAGCTGGTCCAGAACTCTGCAGCGAGGCTCCTCACTGGAGCAAACAGGAAAGATCACATCACTCCTATTCTGAGGTCTCTGCACTGGTTACCTGTTAAATGTAGAATTCATTTTAAAATCCTGACTCTAACTTTCAGGGCCCTACATGGTCAAGCTCCTCTTTATGTTACTGAACTGATAAAGCCGTACGCTCCAACCCGAGCTCTCAGGTCCACAGACCAGAATCTCCTAACAGTTCCAAGGACCAGATTTAAAAGTCGAGGTGATCGCTCCTTCCAGTCTGTTGCACCTCAACTTTGGAATGACCTTCCTTTAGTTTTACGCTGTATAGACAGTCTGGACTCCTTTAAAAAGCAGCTGAAGACCCAATTATTTAAAACTGCTTTAAAATAACTCTTTTATGTTCTCAATGATTTTGTTTTATTGATTTTATTTGTTGTCTTTTGATCATGTTTGGTTCTGTTTTGTGAAGCACTTTGTGATTTTTGTCTGTGAAAGGTGCTATATAAATAAACTTTACTTACTTTCAAATGCTTTGGGCTGTAAGCTGATAAACAAATGGTTGCAATGAGGAAGTTGAATCAGTGAAAGTCAAAGCAACACACCTGGCTGGTTCCAGTATTTTAAGCATTGCCCCCTTCATGTAAATAACTGGGATGTAGCTCATTTTGAAAAATACATTTACAGTTTTTTACTATCGTTTACCCACTAAAATTAAAATTTCCACACAACTTTCAAACAGTTTACCAGAATGCGCAAAACACCTCCACAGATTTGCACACTACACACAATGTCTGCTTCACTCTTCTTGCAAAACATTACACACAGTGATTTTTCAAATTTATCACACTTTTCACAGCTTAGACACAGATACTTATTGTGAAATCACTTTCTTGTCATGACAAAGCCCCAGATTGCCAATGACTACACTAATAAACAAACTGGATAACCATATCCACCAGGCGTGGAAGCACACATGTGCAAATATGAAAACATAACATTCAGATGTGTTATAAAAGTATAAGATAAGATATCCATGCAACATTTCTTGCCTATGTAATCAACCATGGACTGACACTGATTGATGTGGACTCATCACACGAGGTGAGTCTTCCAACATGAAGACACAGTCTGTGATGTGGATGAAACCTGATGTCCTGATCCAGTCAGACGGACAGATGATGAATAGTTACAGTATTCTTGTTGCTTTTACAGAGTCAGAGTGTTTGTACTTCATGCAGTAATTTGTATTTGTCATTGATTTTATTGTTGGTTGTTTACTGTAACTGATTATGGTCAGAAACACTAGGTATTGAAATAAATACTTGAAATATTCAGTCTGCAGCATCAGTGTTGTGCAGTGCTCGGTCAGTTTATAGGACTATTTGTCTACATTCTGTCTAGATCTCATATAGACTGTTGTGGGTTTGTCACTATTTTCTTTTTTCATGTAAATGATCCCTCACATAACAATGTCTGGACTCAAATCTACCACATGCTAATTTCTAAAATTTGTTTTTTGACAAATGTGCTTTTTATTTATCACATCAAAGTGAAACTGGCTGCAATGGTGTCTGATCATTGAGAACTGTGTTGGTCAAATGACAACTAATACCATTTTTACAAATGTGTGTATATGTTTTGACTGAAGTGTGTCATTTTGCAAACAATAATTATGCAAATTGAGTGTGGTGTTTGGATAATATTTTGGAAATAAAAACCCGGTTTTCAAAATTGTGTGTAAACGATAGTAAAACAAAACTGTAAGCAGACATGAATCAGAATAATTAAAAACTCCTTCACTAATGTTACATGTTAAATCATGTAGGTGTTGCTCTCTCTGTACAGAGGCCTTCTACATGAAGGTTTACGGTTGGACTTTTCATGGATCCCGTCTGCCCCATTTGTTTGTTTCAATGATCAAAACAGCAGCAAATCCACCAGATCAAATCGAATGCAATCTTCATTTAATCTTTTAATATTTGAATCAACAAATGTTTAGCTTTTTATTCAAAAAATATTTTATTATTATTTGGTTCAGTGCATGCCACGACGCATGGGGACTCAAAACGCAGCGCTCTACCAAACTGTTGATCAGAAGGTCAAAGGTTAAAGTCAACGCTCAACCACATGCATGTAGCGCGTCGCTGCTTGGCTGCAACACTCCCCATAAAACATTGCCACCTTCTTCACTCAACCTAAATGTGGGTTAACATTTTTGTGTTACCCCATCAAACACCTTATATGAAACCTGAAAACAACAAATCAGTTGGTAAAATGTTTCGTTTCCTAATAATCCTCTATGTTATTGTAATATTTGCACACACACGTGTAGCACTAAGGAAGAAATAAAGACTTTTCCTGTAACAAACACTCAAAAATGAGATTAATTAATTAAAACGTACCTCGATAAACCTAATAAATCTAATAAGTTATTCCTGCTGCATGGACAGGTGTGGCACGGGTTCTCAGCAGTAAGTAGGTCAAGGACCACTGCATCAGCTACACCTCAGCAGCAATGGGTTTGTGTCCTTATAAAAAGAAATATTCCAGTTTTGTAAGATCAAGCATACTTACATTTTTGAAAAATTGTATTCTCTGCAGCTAAGCTTGGTCTCTTACATTCACCGCAGGCATCTATTCTGTGTTATTTCTTGCTTTTGGCTAACTGGGAGCAGCCAGGACTCTATCTATTGTTTATACAGGACTGTTTAGCCTGAATGTCACTCTGTTTCACTGGTTTCTGCAAGATAGCATCTGTAATTCAAAACCTTAACTCGAATTAAAATCAACCAATCACAACAATGCTTTGTGTTGTTGTAGTAGGTATAATGGCTGCAACAAAAAAACAGTAAACAAATGCTCATGTGGTTAGAGGCAAAGCCACCAACATTCACAATCTTTCTGCCTTAAATCAAAATCAGCATGCATATAAACTGATCACATTTGGCTGCAGAATACCCTATTGTTCACATGTTGCCTCTCTGCACATTCTTCCGGGTTCAACAGTGCCAGCATTGTGTCTAACTGGTTGTTGAACATGCATGTTAGAGTAAGCATGCATGAGCATGTGTCATTTCTCTGGACTCCTGGCCACCTGTGATAAAAAAAAAAACATTTATGAGCTCAACACCTGTTAATTTGAAAGCTTTGTCTTTGCATAATCACACGTGGAAACAGCTGCATCCCTTTCACTCACCACTGAGTGAAACTGAAATCTTAAATAGTCTTAATGGGATAGAAAGGTTGACAGGGAACCCACTAGTCAGGTTTTGGGGGGCTCTTCTGAAATGCATTTTCCATCAGAGAAAAACAGTTGCAGAAATATAAATGTAGGCTTACAATAAAGGCAAAAAGTAAGTCTTTATTTTAGTTTGTGTATAAAATCATTTTATTATTTAAATTTAGCAAGAAGGCCTTATTTGGATGGTGAGTTCATGTGTGCAGTTGAAGGCACCGGCCTCACGTGCTGAACAATGCGTAAATAGACAACTAGCATTCCTCTAATTCTCCATCCCTCCATCCTTTCATTCCTCCCTCCCACCATCTCTCATGTGCACGGATGCCATTCATTCCAGTCCACCTCTCAGTTCGGCGCAGGAAATTTCAAGCAGCATCCAGACCTCACGCCCTTCTCACCAGCTTGGAGAACAGGTAAAACCAGAGGCGCAGCAGAGCCTGTCTGGTGGCAGCCCCACCTCTGGGCTAAGAGGGGATGGGCAACACCAAAATGTGTTACATCCAGCTTAACCTTTAACCTACATTATCTGGGATGGACTAATTACCAGAGACAATAAGCTGAGTATTATTCCTATCGCAGCGTATTTAGTGTCATCATTCAGAGAGTTTGTTCATTCCCATCGTCCTACTTATAGGGTTTTTTCAACCATTTATTTCTTAAACCAAAGCTCCCATCTCTCTGGCCCCACCCCCTTCATCATCACTCACGAGGCAGTCCAATCACAGACTTGCTCCGTGAGGAGAGGAGGGTGGAGCGTGCCACTGAAACAGGGTGTGGTCCTGAAACTTGTGAGGTCTGTAGTAGACTCAAGGGCTTTAAATGGAGATGAATGAGCCCAGATCCATAGTTATCACAGTGGATTGTCACTTTCACCCACCTTTTTTTGGTTTCCTCCTCTCTTAGACTTTCTTTATATTATTATTTAAGTTTCACCTGCCACACTCAGCTACTCCTGGACTTTTGTTGTTTTTTTTTAAAGAAGATATTTCACATTTGAGAGAGAGAGGCTGGAGGCCACCACTCACAGACTTTCACCTGACCCCTCTTACCCTGATCTGCTGGATTCTTTGGTCTGGGCTCAGCCTGCTTCAGGAGAGCTGAAGACTTCTCACCTAGAGGGTGAGTAACAAAACAAAACAGTTCACCTTTTCAGCCGTCATTACCTCTTCTATTTCCCAGCATTTGTGTTTTGAGTGTAAGGGTGGACTTTTAGCTTAACTTTTTCAGTTTTCTGTTTCTTCAGTTTGAGCTGAACTTGATTTAAATCTGGGAACACCTTGTTTGCTGGCTGCCAGCAGCCACATGCAACAAGTCCTTTGCCTCACCTGTTTGACTTGCTCTGTCAGCTTGTTTAGCTTGTTTTTTAAAGCCTTCACATGAGTTCTATAGCTATATGACTGTTAAAAGAAGCTGCCTGCGTGTTCCACGTGTACTTGTTTAAAAAGCAGTGAGCCGGAGGGTCACTCCATCTGATGAGCCTGTGCAGCTGTCTCTTGTTTGTTCAGTCAGTGGGAAAAGCAGGTATACGGGTCTCTTTGATACCTGCCGACCTCGCTCTCAGCTCCACCTCTCCTTCTGCTCCTGTGAACACATTTATGTTTTCAATATTTTCCAGGACAAAAGGCAAGACGTCACCATGCTGCGGGAAGCCATCATGAGTATTTCAAAATTCCACGGCAACCTAATATCTAAGATTGGTGAGTGACATCCTTTCTTCTTTATTTGTGAGATTTTTTTTTATCAGCTTCTTTATTTAGCTTTTTTTTTTCATCTTCAGATATCCTGACTTTGAATGTGTCTCCCTTTCGTCATGCTTTTTCTTTTCTTAAAGGCATTGTGTAACCTGTAATAGTCATGAGGGTGTGTGTGCATTTCCCAGATGCCAGAGTGAAGGACTACCCTCTGCTGCAGAGCCCCGTGCAAATGACCAGCATCCTGGTGGCCTACGTCGTCTTCTCGTTGTACGTTGGGCCTCGCGTGATGGCAAACCGCAAACCTTTCAGCCTCAACCGACCCATGATCATCTACAACTTCTGCATGGTCTCGTTGAACGCCTTCATAGTGTATGAGGTAATGGAAACTACACCTATGTGCTGACTCACTAGATGTGCTCATATTATACTTTAGAATGACGGGTGATGAGTTGTTTTTTTTTTTTTTTGGGTGGTGTTTGACTCTTAGTTCATGATGTCTGGATGGGCCACCACCTTCACGTGGCGATGTGACCTTATTGATCCCAGTAGCAGCCCACAGGCCCTCAGGGTAAGACCATGAAACTAGAAGATGTCGTTAATGCAGCTAAAGTCGAGGTCATGCTGTCTCTTCACTGTTTTTAAAACCTTCTGGCTCAAACTGAAAACCTGACTTTTTTTTTTAGAAAATAGTTTTCACAAATAGAGACTTCTTCCAGTCTCTCTCTCACGTATAATCTGACTTTACAACCTTTATCTCTCCTGCAGATGGTCAGAGTGGCCTGGCTGTTTTATTTTTCAAAGTTTATTGAGCTTCTTGACACAGTAAGGACTTCTAATTATTCCCCCCCCCCCCTACATTTTGGGCATGGAATTAATCACAACAAATCTCACATTAATTCTTTTTTTTGTTTGTTTTTATTTTAGGTATTCTTTGTGCTGAGAAAAAAGCAAAGTCAGATCACATTTCTCCACGTCTTCCATCACTCCGTCATGCCCTGGTCATGGTGGTGGGGAGTCGCTCTGACGCCTGGTGAGCTTTCCTACCAAACATGCATGCTTCAGCTTTAAATTCCAATAGATTTCTGCTTTTTGCATCACTTTGCCTCTAAAGATACCCTAACAAATTAAATAATATGATGATAAAAGTATAAATGCATGTATTTTAAATAAATTGTTGGTGAATTTTCTCACTCTTAAGCTGGAGGAATGGGGTCGTTCCATGCTATGCTGAATGCATCAGTTCATGTTATCATGTACACCTACTACGGACTCTCAGCCGCAGGTCCCCGCTTCCAGAAGTATCTGTGGTGGAAGAAGCACATGACCGCCATCCAGCTGGTATGGTTTATACTCTAAAGGTGCATCTGATTTGATCTCCTCTTTTCTTTTTAAACCATTGTTTGTTGTTTCACAGATTCAGTTCATCCTGATTGCCATCCACATCAGTCAGTACTACTTCATGGAAAGTTGTGACTATCAGTTCCCCATATGGATACACCTGATCTGGATGTACGGCATCTTCTTCTTCCTCCTCTTCTCCAACTTTTGGGTGCAGGCCTATATAAAAGGCAACCGGCTTCCTGTCGCAGACTCCAAGCCAAAGCAGAATGGATTGAGCAGTGAACACGTAGCTATCATGGCCAATGGTAAACACCATGAAAACGGGCACGCTCACCACTACGCAAATGGCAAAATTGTCATGGGCAAAGTGAAGGAAATCTAAGTTTGTGACTCTGGAAAAAGATGGAGGCATAGACCTTTAGTTCTTTTGTTTTTTCTTTTTTTATACCAACTTGAATATGCCACTTATTTATAACTAGTAGTATATTTGAGTGAAATAATTCAATATGCTACCTCTAATTTGGATTTGTAAATAGGTCTATGCTTTTATTAATACTCACACTACCAGGATATGTCTGGTATACAGTTTTGCCACTGTTCTCTGCTTGCAACATTCTGCAAGTTGTTACAAAAACTGTGATGAACACTGATAATTGGTGCTCATGTTGTCACTGATAGTATTCTCTAACTCGGGCTCGACCTGCAGCACTGTTTGGCTAACGCAGCGGCCTTTTGTTGCTTGGGAGTATGGCAATTTATCCACTGAAAACAAGTGTGTGTAAATAATAATGACCATGAAGTTTAAGCAAAAAAAAAGTTATTATAAATGTCAAATATTTAGGTTTTTTTTCCCTGTTTTTTAATTTATCTTTTGAAATAAACTTTAGATAAAACTGTGTCATTTAGAAAGCAGGTATGGTGTGCACTGTGTGAGCAACATGCTACATCTGTTTTTTTTTTTTTTTTTTAAGAATTAAAATGGTTTACTGTATATTACAGTATTTAATTTTTTTTTTGGTAGAGTTGATTTACATGTCTGACTAAAAAAAATCCTGATTTTTGAGATGTTTGATCTTGACACATTGCATGAAGTCAATAAAGTTTGTAACAAATTTGAAGGAATAATATAAAATGGCTGTAAATATAAACCTATTGATGCATATTGTTTCCCCTCCAAACAAGTACCGGTATATCAAAAATAGTTTATATTTATGACTCAGATAAAAACGCAAGAGTTTGTCACAAAAAAGAAGTCTTCAGTTTCACAGAGACAAAAACTAAATACATTTAACTTTTTGTTTATTGAAAAACAGGAAAAAATACAAAACAGGCAACCCAGATTTCTGATTTTGATTCAGTTCCATGCATATTATTCAGCTTCAAACTAAATTCTACAAAACCAATTTGATATTGAAGCTTCTAAATTAACAAAAGGACTTAAACTGAGTCACCATGCAAAGTTCAGAAACATTTCAATCATTTCTTTGATACCAATTAATCTTCATTATTGATGGAAAGCTGTCATCTTTAAAATGAGAAAACTTATAAGGATCATGCATTTGTGGAATAAGCAAAATGGCTACATGTATAGGTAGCTCCCAAAAAATTTGTCAATATCCTGCAGTGTCCAAATGTAGGTCAGTTCAAGTTGATCACAGGTGCACGATTGACACCTGTATGTAAAGTGACACCTTCAACAGCTCCTTGTTGAGGAATGAGAAGGTAAAAATGGTCAATGTGTGTTGATGTGCAATCATTTAATCCACCATAAGAGAATAATGAAGAGATTTTTAAAAACTTTCCTGCAGGACACCACCCACATATTTAGCTACTTTTCTACAGATACTTACAAAATGCATCTCACAGTAAATGTGACTAATTTAGGCTTTCCAACAAGGTAAAACTTTATATATTAACAGGGGAGAAAATGAATTTGGAGAGTTATTGCATGCCCAACATCATTGCAAATGCTTTTAGAGCCATCTAGTGGCAGAATGCACACATTTAAATTCAGTGACTAGCCCATTTAAAAGAAATACAGAAAAAAGGTGACCAGTACACACTTGAAAATCTATAAACAAAAACATGTTTGAAATAAAGTCAAATAGTCAGCAAAGAAGCTCTTTGAAAAATGAACAGTGAAATTCATCAGAAGACAAGAAATAAAAATCTAAAAATTAAAAAGTTAAAATGTATAAAAACAAAATTAAAATGCAATATTGCAGATTTGGTTCAAAACCAACCCAGTCCATTTTATGCAATGTTTGACAACAAAATAAAAAAAATCAGTTGTAGCTCTAAAATAATGTTAAAATTATTTAAAAAAGGGAAAAAATCAACTCAAAATCCTGAGAAAAATTTACAACCTCAAATGAAAAACTGTAGTAATCTTTATTGCAAATTCAAGAACATTCTCAGACAACCCAATGGGTATAAACTAAAACACCATCATAATAAAGTACAAAAAAAAAAGATGTCATCTATCTAATAGACTGATGAATGACACCGCTGGTTGATTTGGTCAGTCTCTCCTTGTTCTTCTTCTTAACGGGATCCATTTCAAAGCTCATCCACAGACGAATGGTTTCATCTCCAGCAACACTCGCCACAGTGGAGCAGTCTGGGCTCAGAACCAAACTGAGAACCCTGTCCTCGTGGCCTAAAAAAAGGTTCACGGGTCAAATAAAACGATGAGGAAGCAGGAAGTAGACATTTCTTTTGAATAATTCTCCAACAAGCGTTAGAACATATTGGGTGATCAAATTAAGTCATGTACCGGTACTTTAGATCATCTTTAAAAAAATAAATAAAATCTGTGGAAATAAAAGGATATTCTAACAGCTTAAAAAATGTAGACGAGCTAAAATCGTCAGGAGTCGAGTGAATTTACATTTGTACTTCAAACCATCAATTTGTGATCAGATTGAAGGTCTTATTTTTTTGCCAAACGTGAACATTACTATAGTGTAAAGGACAAATGAGATCCAGTTAGGATGGCCACTTACCATTGAGCTCTGAGACTTTAGTAAGAGAAGGGTACTTCCAGATGACAACATTGTTGTGGGCATATCCGTGGGCCGAGACCAGCTCCTTGTAGTTTGGTGCAAACACAAGTGCTGAGATCTGATTAAAGAGACGTGTTGTCAGCATATTAAAAGGTGGCAGAATTAAAGGTTATGATGAAAATAAAACTAATGAGAATAGAAGAGCGTAGCTACCTGGGACTGGGTGTCAAGTGAGCTGATGCAGGAGCCACTGTTGACATTCCAGATGCGGATGTGACGGTCATTTGTGCCACCTCCAGAGGCAAGAACATTCGACTGCCATGGACACCAGGCCATAGCCTAAAACAAAGAACAAAACTAAAATATTATACAAGAGAAAAAACATGGCTTCCAAACAGCTTGCAGTGTGTTTACTAAAGCAGCAGCTCACCTTGACAGCTCCCTGATGTTCACTAAAGCAGTGAAGCCACTGGCTGGTATTGCTGGCGCTTCCATCCTGCACACGAGGCCATATATGCATCAAATTGTCATTGCCTCCACTGGCCAGGTATCGTCCGTCAGGGGACCACTTGAGGCCACACACCTCCTGTGAGTGACCGCTAAGCGTGGAGATGTGATGGTCAGCCACCCTCACATCATGGTGGTGGATGTGTCCAGATCTGGAGCCACTATGGGGGGTGAAAAGAAAGTTAGGAAAAACAGATTTCGGAAAGGAGCCTAGTTTCACTCTAAAAAGCTCAAGTTTTCTGTACCTGGAAAGAATGTGGTCATTCCAGCTCAGACTACCAACTCTAGCTGTGTGGCTAGCCATGCTGCGCAAGCGCTTCTGATTGTCAACATCCCACAACTATAGAGAAAAGGAGAAAAAAATAAATTAACTAACAATACATGCACAAACAAACGCACCTTGCCATCTTTTGGCGTGCTGTGCCGCATTTATCACAGCCCTTACCTGAACTTTGCCGTCACTTGTCCCAATAGCCAGGTAGCTACCTTCTTTGGTCCAGGACACCGAGCAGATGTAATCCTCTTCTCGCTCCATCTTCATAAGAAGAACTACGTCTCCTTTTGTGGCATCCCACAAGTACACACTGTCATGTAATGACACAGCAAGAAGATTTCGACTGCTCCAGTCAAGCAAATTTAAATCTGGAGGAAAAAATAAATGTTTAGAATGGTTTGCACGTTAACAGCTTTGTACAATCTTAAAAATGAACACCTAACCATGGGCAGGGATTGCACATTTGCCTTGGCAAGAAATCTATTCAATAAATGAATAAATAAAGAACAGTACCAAATCAACTTTCTGTAAATTACTATATGCAAGATGTGCTCTGGAATTCAAGTGTTGCTGGTGTCAATAAACAAAAAAACAAAACTTACAAAAATCATTTCGGATATCAGGAGCATCCAAAATTCTCTCTGGAGTTAAACATATGTATCTGCTCTTCTTCAGCGAGGCGGGGGTTGTAACCTGACTGTAGAGGACTTTCAGGTTGTTTTGATAGCCTAAAAAAAAAAAAAAAGGAGATGAAAACAGAAGGTAAATAATAGAAAATAAATAACCCTCCCTTTGCAGTAAACCTCATGTTGACAAGCAAGCATTACCTTCTGGGGCGTTCAGTGGTTTGCCTCCAAGGTGAAGAATCTTTGCATCTTCAATGTTGTATCCATTCAGTGACACAGACCAAAACTTCTGGGCTTCCTTCAAACGCAATTTGCAAAACTTAGTAATGAAAAAGAATTGATCAGGTGTTGGTAAAGAAATGCATCAAAGCACTTACTGTGGATGTTGTCGCGTTTACATCTAATGGTTCATTCTCTTTTGTGAGCAGGAAATTTGCCACGTCCATTTGTTTGCTGTTTCTAATAGGAATGTATCGATCACCTCCCAACTTTGACGGTGTTTTTTTGTTTTTACCTGAGCAATCACAAACAAAGAGATCAATATTTGGAGGAATGCCATTTCACTGATGGTCTGACACCACTGGAAACAGGTTACCTGGTGTTTTGCTCGGCGTTTTGGATGAACTCAGCGACGCGTTCGCTGGTTTTCCAGGCGACAAGCCACTCAGGCCGGGTGTGTTGGATGCGCTGGCCTTTCTCTGCCACCTAGCCATGGGAGCGTTTGTAATCGGCATGTCCAGCTTCAGAATGCTGTGGATGTCATTCTCAAATCCAAACTGCGCCATCGATCCTTCCGTTTTCACAAACCTGGACGTCAAGGCAAACGTTGTGCATTCATTTGGTGAATGTTACCTTGTCTAATTCGCTTCTGTGGCTACAATGTAGCTTCCTGCAATCAGCGTGTGAATGACTGATCGATGTAAAGAGTTTGTTGTCCTGTCCACGACTTAGACAGGCGCTATACAAATGCGGGACCTTTACATTTAAATGTATTAGGGTCATGCCTACCTGAGATAGCCACCATGCTAATGCTAATATTTAGAGCGTTAGTAGATCAAATAAAAATTGTTCGGTTTTGTTGAAACCCGGGCGAAATGTAACAAACTAAATAAACTCACCTCAAGGAGACACACGCGTTTGTGACCTCTTTCTGGAAATTCAAAATTCGTACCTGTGACGCCACACAATTTAAATCCCAGAAAGCGCTTCTGTGATTGGTTCACTCAGGACGCAGCCGTTAGTTCCTGGCGTTGATATGGTAACGCTTCTACAGTCATTTCCTGAGACGCTCGGCTTTCCGAAACTTAAACGTTCTTTGATATTTGTGTCGCCATCTAGTGTCTAGGAATTCAACTGCACCCATGACATATAAAACAAAATAAAATAAAATAAAATAAATAATAAATTAAATTAAATTAAAAAATAGATCATTAAATTTAAAGTAAAAATTGTTTTTGTGATCAAGAGCTCTCATAAAACATAAAGAATATAGGAGCTGAACAAATCAGTTAGCCATACGCACAAAAAATATATATACATAAGTAACTAAAAGACAGATGTCAATATGTCAATCAAAAGGATGATAAATGACTTAACCAAAGCTCATGAATATTGGTAAGGATTGAAACATTGATCAGCTGGCAAATTGAGAGGCTTGCTATCAGGCTTAGCACTCTCTTCACCACAACAAACCCTGATCTGCCTTTTAATCATCTCCCACTCCCTGCTTTCCTCACTAGTTAACAAGACCCTGAGATACTTAAGGACCTCCTGACCCAGAGTTGGCAATCCCCTATTTTTTGGTCAAGAACCATAGCCACAGATTTGAAGATGCTGATGATCCTCATTTCAGCTGCTTCACCCTCAGTTGTAAACCTCACGTGTGAACCCCGGAGCTCCATGGCCATGTTGTTTGACTACTGGGTGACATCTGCCCCAGAGATTGGACAATACATCCCCCTGGTCTTTGTTGGTGGGATTGAGGTGCTCCTCAAAATATTCCTTCCACTGGTCATCTATATCCCCAGTCAACAACAGCAGCTCCCAATCCCCACAAACAGTGAGCAAGTTGCTGCTTTCCCTCCCTGAGGAACCTGACAGTTCACCAAAAGCTCTTTGATCAACAGTCTTTTTTCATGGCCTCACTAAACTCCTCCCACTCTCAAGATTTTGTCTCAGCAACTGCTGCTGCTCCTGCTTGGTCCTCTGGTACCTGTCTACTGCTTCTGGAGACCCACAAACCAGCTATGCCCCATATGCTTCCATCTTTAGCCTGATGGGTCCCCTAAACTTTAATGTTCACCAGCAGGTCTGGAGTAACATCGCCACTAATGCATCAACTGCATCAACATAACAAGGCCCATATGGACACAGTGTCCCCCTCCAGCTCTCGTGATGGGGTCGAAGCTCTGCCAGAGGTGGGAGTTGAAGACCATCTCGACAGGTTCTTCCGTCAGGAGTTGCCAGCAGGTTTGGGTTATATATTTGGGCCTACCAGGTGATCCAACTCACCACCAGGTTGTGATCAGTTTACAGCTCCGCTCCTCTCTTCACCCGAGAGTTCAAAACATACAACAAAAGGTCAAATGATACAACACTGATCACCGACCTGTGACCTACCCCGGTACCAAGTGTACTTCAAGAATCACAACATAGTTTTAAAAATGTATTCAGAAAGAAATGTTTTAGTCAAATCAAACATTCTAGTTTTTTCAGGAAGTGTAAATATAAAATTAATCACTGGTACAATACTAAAAAAATTACTCCTTTTAAAAAATGCACGCATCTGCACAAAAACCAGTAAAGAACACTTTATTTATACTTTTCACAGACTAAAAACAAATCTAAATGCTTCACAAAACACAAAACAATTCAATAGACATTTTTAATGGGCATAAAAAATTGGTAAAGTTCTTAGTTATTTAGTTCTTATTTATTTAAAAGTCAATTATTTTGTATAAGAACAGAAAACACAAGACAAATGAACAAATTCAGTGCAGAAAATGTGTAAATCTATTCTGCTGTGCTGTATTTTCTCAGACTAATTTGAGAAGGGGAAAAGATGCTAGCCCGCTAGCTTGTTGTTTAAGCAATTGTGTGATAAAAGAAGAGCATTTTAACATTTTATGTACATTAATTAAGTACCGACAGGGTTTCAGTAAAGACAATAAGATATTTTATTTTACACTGACCAGAAAACACTTATATTACTATCTTCATGGATGCATATAAAACAGGACACTTGGTGTAAAGTCTGATGCATAAAGCAGATGAGATAAAACCAATAATTCCTCGTTTTGTCATACAGAGCTGTTTGTGCTGAATCAGTGTTGGTTTAATGGTAAAACACTGTTCACACACGGTGCACGGTTACATCAATAAGTAGACTCATAAGCATGAAATTGCACTTTGAATCACAACGCAGTATAGCCATGGCTTTTTAACTCCGCGCTATCCATGTCTTTGGGATAATGGATAACAGAACCGATGACACCTGCAATGAAATGAAAGAGAACATCCGTTTCATTGTCTTAATAGAAAACAAGCGATTCACTGTTTAAAAATGCTGCATTGTCATTATCACATAGAGTGTTCTTTTATGTATAATCTGCAAACAGCTCATGCAGTAAGAAAAAAAAAAAAGGTTTCACTGAACAGACCGTATCAGTGGGTCAAATCTGGATGGACAAAACCTCATGACTGACCCTCAAACATCAAGGAAAACACATTTGTCCAAAGGCTATGTGGTTCTGACATCATTTAATATGTAACTTTTCTTTTTATTAATTGATACTCTCCTCAGTATGTCAGCTGAGAAATGTTCAGAAAACGAGTGAAAACAGAAGGGTTGTTGTGATTTTTACCTCCAGGGTGCCTCAAACCTAAACGGAGAAAACACATGACTTTACTTTACATCCATGAAGTTTGGAACACAATAATGATGCAATTCAGCACGTTTGGAAAATAGGTTACGGTGTACTTTTGTGCTCAAAACAGTTATAAAACATTATAGAGTTCAACATTAGTTCTAACTGTACTGATATCTTTAAAAATAAATTATCGTGAAGGCCATCTTTCTGCCGGGCCAAAGCCACTGCATGACTTATTTAAAATAGAAAAGGGGGGGAAAAAAACATGTTTACTTACCCAAGTTTTTAGAGATAAGGAAGCTTATTAGAATTAGACCCAGAAATGTCAACACTGCCAAGCCTGGAATCAGAATCTGATGGGAAGGGACTGGTTTAACTGTGAGAAAAAACAAACATTATTTCAGTTTTCAGTCTAAACACATGTAGTTTGTCACTTATTCTGATAAAATTGTCTTTAAAACAGGAGTCTACCCGTCTGTTCCTGTGACAGCTTCAGTTCTTTTATCAGCTGAATGCATCCTTCCCAGAGTCGGACCCTCTCAGCCCGTGTGAGCTCCACTTGCTGGTCTAAAACCGCTTTGAGGGCCACGGCTTGCGGTACATGGGCCGTCCACGTGTCGTTGTGTTCCAGACTCAGATAAACCTTCCCATCATAGAACACACGGTCGGTCCAGTGGAACCGAGTTCCCTCCTGTATGCATTCCCGCGAGCGAAGGATGGTGTGGTTCTCTAAAAGGAAAACATTTACATTGAAAGGGGATTAAATATGAAGCTTTGCTTGAACAATCACCAGTAGAATAAGGTGACTATCTCACTTAGAGCTGAGGTCTGGTTAAAGCTGGTCGTAGCTGGTAGGAGATCACCAGCTGATATGGTTTGAAGAATGCTTCTGACCTCCTGGGTCGGACTTCTGAGAGAGACCCCGTTCAGGAGAACTCGCTCGGTGACATGCTGAGCTCCAACCACTGCCCGCTGCTGGATCTGGACTATGATGGCTTCTAACAGCAGCCAGGATAGAAAGGGGGATCAGATACAGTCATACCTTTATAGATAATGTCACAAAAAAGTTGGACAAAGGGGATTAAATAACTAAAATAAACAGGTTTAATAACTAGATGTCCTGCACTGAAAATTCACTTTTATTAAAGACAAACCAAAAGTAAAACCCTGATGTGAGGTCTGAGGTAGCAGCAGGAGTAAATAGATCTGTGTGAAAATCTGTAAAATATTAATCCCTAACCCTAACACTAAAAATGAGCGAGTGAGAATTATTTTCACACTTTTGGGATTCATACACAGTTTTAGAGACAGATATGACTGTGAAAAGAACTTTAGAAAGTGAATTTTGCGTAATATGGGACCTTTAAGTTATGCAAGTGTAAGTAAAAAGAGTACTTTTACCAGTTTTGCATTTAAAAAAATCAATACACCAGATCTGAAACTGAAAGCCTATAGGCAGATGACATCACCCTGCTGCAGTAATCTGTCCTAATGTATGCAAATCTACCTGTTTTTAAAGGAACGTTCCGCAAATAAACACTCTGACAAAATATTAGGCACACAAAAAGGGTATTTTCAGAAGAAATTGTGCAAAAATGCGAGCTTTTATACCCTCTTTCCAATTAGGTCACAGCTGCTACAGCTGCTGGGGAAAACAATTTGTCTTACCTACAGGAAGAGGAACAGCCCCCGACAAGTAGTGACACAACAACAACCAAACAACTCCCCACAGAGACATTTTGATCCAACTCAAACTCAGCCCAGGTTCAGGATCCGGATCGAACACTGGGATTAGTTTAATCTGAGCTCGAACGTCCTGCGCATCAGCTGGGATCAAACTGCTCGACACTGTCAAAGCCATATAAAGAGAAAGTTACGACACGCTTTGATCTCGCCGACAGGCGGTCACGTGGTTCACGCAGCCTCCAATAGTTCCAACAGCTCAGCGCTGTCAGTCAGTCAGAGCGGTTTCTGGCAGGATACACTGCTACAACCATTATTTTTCTCATCTCCCGAGCTATTTTTAGTAAATATTGACCAACAATGTATATCAGTTACCCCCAATTATGTATTTTATCAAAGGATTTTTTAAAGAAGCGGGAGAAACAACATTTATCGTAGAAAATTTTGGCTACAGATTATATTTAAAAATTAAAATGTTTCTGCAATATAATGATCTATACCAGCAGGTTTAAAGTGGTTTATTATTATGCTAACCAAGTAAAGAAAACCAGAGTATAAGACCTATTAAGAGCTCTTTCTGTCGTTCTGCATGCTAGCATGAAGATGCTACTGTTTATTTATTTTTATTTTTTTAATAATAACTTTATTGACTTCAGCATATTGTACAGATAAAATGAATGTAAGAAACATCAAAAGGAGTAAACCAAAGTTCACATTCTTCAGCAATAAATATTTTTCAGAACTTGAGACCAGTCAGCTAAAGTCAAAATTAAACAATATTCAAGTAGAGATTTGAACATCAAACAATAAATTATAAGGAATACAAACAGACAATGAGTAAAAAAAATTATATTAAACAGAAAAGACTTAAAAAAAAACACTAGGGAATACTTGAAAGATTAAGGTCATTTGTTAAATTGTAAAGAGTTAGTGCTGGTTTCCCCTTCATGTAACGAAGTGACAGCAAAAAGTGGCAGAATTCTTTGTGAAACGTAAAGAAGGAAGGTTTTGATTTCAGAAACTTAGATTTATGCATAAAGAATTTCCCAAGAATGATAATCACATTTAAAACAGATTCATATTTTTTATCGGTCCATAACATTCCAAACAAAATGTCCTTTTTAGTGAGTTCTGGCAGATGAGGAAGCCTGGAGTACAACCAGTAATGAACATCATCCCAAAAGGCTTCACTGTAAATGCATCATAAAACAAATGTTCTGTTGTTTCAACAGCTGCCTCACAAAAAGCACAACCATCACACTCAAAACCAAATCGTTTTTGGAGAAGTTCACCAGAGGGATAAATACCTGAAATCATCTTAAAATTGATTTCCTGCTTTAGGAGGAAGTGGGAGTTTGATATAATCACTCCTAGTCTGAGATCTTTCTTTAGTGGAGAATAACAGAGATATCTGATTTGGAATTGTTTGAAAAGGATACAAAGTGTCAGTAAGAAATTTCCTAATTACAGAGTTGGAGAATTTGGAACTTGTAAAATTTTGACCATTGATCAACAATTCAGGAAAACACAAATTATGATCAGTATATTCAGAGTAAGAGCAAGAACTCACAACCAGATTGTGAGGAATAGCTGTACATATGTCTTCTATAGGACATTAGATGACCTCTATCATTTAACAAATGCATCACAGACCAAATACCCTTATCATTCCAGTTCTTCATAAAAAATGATTTGTTTTTCATAGTAATATATCTACAGTTCCACAGGGGTGTGTCATGGGGGCTAAAATTATGTTTGTAAAGAAACTTCCAATAAAGTAACACTTGTTGATGGAAAGAGGAGAGTTTTATGTGTAACTTTTTTAGGTCAGAGTCACAGCCAAGAAGGACCTTTATTCCTCCAAATTTGGAAAAAATGTGATTGGGGATCAAACCCAGAGGCTATTTTGATTTTTTAGAAAATTATTTAACCATTTTATTTCAAGTTTGCCGTTTAAACAGTCAAAATCAATCGCCTGCAGACCTCCTTCTTCAAATGTTTTAACCAGGTTACCCTTCCTCATATAATGTGCTTTCCTGTTCCAAATGAAGTCACAGTTTGTTTGGTTGATCTTTTTAATAGCTGCCTTGGAGAATTCAAAGGAGCATGCTGGATATATCAGCCTAGAAACGCTCTCCATCTTAGTAAGGAAAATTCGACCAAAAAGAGAAAGCATTCTCTGTGACCAGCTGTTAAGGGACGCCTTACACTTGAGAAGTCTGCTCCAGATGTTCAGGTTTTCCAGTTCTGTAGCATTCTTAGTTATATGCATTCCTAAATATTTCACTACAGGTTTTATTGGGATGTTACATGTCGTTAACAGTGAGCATTCCTTTAATGGTAAAATCTCACATTTATTAACATTCAAATAAAGACCTGATGCTTTAGAAAAAATATTGATAATTTTGAGGATTTTAGGAATTTCCTTAAGATCGTTTAGAAAAATTGCTGTGTCATCAGCCGGTTGGCTGATAACAATTTCTTCACCTAAAATTGACAGTTTACCAAAATTTGAGTTTTTGATTAAAATTGAGAGCATTTCAGCCGCAATAATGAAAAGTAACGGTGAGATTGGGCAGCCTTGTTTAATACCTTTATTAATATCAAATCTCTGAGACGTGCCCTGAGATGCTACTGTTTATCTTATCCTACAGTATAAATGTGCTCGTGCTAAAGAGCTCTGATGTTAAAGTTTTAAAGGACTTGGAGAAAACTTATGTGGCAGTGGATGTTTTAACTGACAACCCAAGATTATTATCTTCTGTAGAAGACATCATTATTCCATATTTTATGTTTATTTTTCATGTAAATTAACTCCATGCATCTATAACCCTGTTCAGCTTATAGCCTAACAATTTTTGTAAAGTAATAACTGATTAAAATGTTAATAAAATAAAACTGTTTCTGGATAAAACCTTATTGGATGAGAAAATAAATGTGTAATGATTTGTGCAAAGAAACACCAAACATTTTATTATACAACATCATATAAAACAAGCTTTAAGAAAGAAATACTTTTACTACTATTTACACTGCTTAGTCATTACTTCTGCACCAAGGCATTTTATTTCATCCAATGTTAAACATGTTTGAGTTCTAGAGAGGGTTCATCACTGACAGCAGCCCCTTCGATGTGGACCTTCACACCTGCTGACCTCCCTGACAAAAACGACAGAGAAAAGTTTCAGAGAACTCAGAAAACAATCATCATCACAGAAGCACATTCAGACTGCTTTGAAGAAATGACACGTTACTGAGTTGATTCTGAGTGTGTAGCACGGTTCAGCAGCAGGTCATTGAAGTCAGCCTCATGTGGTTTAACTGAAAAACAATTCATAATTAACTCATATTCAAAATTACATTTTTCTTCACTGATAATATCACCATTATGCAGAAATTTATGTCTGTAAAGGATCAATAGGTCAAAGTAACAATTAAATTGGACATGAACCAGTCAACCACTAACCCATTAAATGCTAAATGCTTCTTATGTAGTTGAGATAATTTACTAACGATTTAAAAAGAGGTAAAGACCTGACAGCAACAAGTTAAAAACTTTCCTTTGAGTTGGAGCCTAAAGTTTACACGTACATGTTTGTGTCTGATTAGAACTTATTTAAATCCAGAAAATCACCAAACAATTTATCAAACTCTAAAGATAAATATTTCAAAAAGTTCTGGATATTTACAAAGCTGAATTAGACAGAAAGGGGCCAGTAAAACACACAGACCTGCCGCTAACAACAAGCTAGCTTCAGCTAAACATAGTACTAGCCGGTTGACACGATTCATTTACTAAAACTGGCTACAAGAAAAATCACTACTGACTTATTTTGGTACAGAGTAGTCAGCTAACGCTTCACAGTGTCAAAAATGTTGTCATTTCATCAACTTACATTAGAAAATAACTCCGAAACAGCGATAATGAACAGCGCTCTATGGTGGAACTATTGGCGTCTGGGCTTTGTTTGGAACTATTGAGAGCAACATGACCGACGTTACTTCCGCATTCCATTCTTTCTATTGGAGCCAATGGAAGTGTCCGAACTCTGTTTCTCTATGGCGCTGGACACTGTGTGCGCGGACTGATAGCCCCGCCCCCTTTAGGTGAGGCTCGTCAAAGGATTTAAACGTCCCCTCGTGCAGCTACTGATTGGCTGTTTAGCCTCCGAGTGAACTAGAAAGATAATGACTCATCTTCCAATTCAGAAATGATTTAATGCCCCAATAAAGATAGAAAAAGAAGAACAAACAAAGAAGGGAAATGTTTTAAATTGTGGAGAAAAAAAACCTGAACAGCAAGGACACAAGCTGAAAAAAGGCTCCAGTAGAGGTATGAGGTGGATTTGTTTTCCCTGCTGTTATGGATGAAAGAAGTTTGACATCATGGTGGATGAAAAGTAAATTGTGTTTTGGGCTGAATTAAAAATATAAGCACATATTTGTAATGACCTGAAAGGATTACAGGCTGAAGATATTTGTTTTAAAGGTAAAAGTTTAGTTTTAAAAACAAGAATAGCATCTTGGAATGAATCCATATTTGTGATCATGTTGTTGCAGGCTCAGTCCAGGTAGCAAGATGTTTAAAATACCTCAGAGCAGGGCCGGTCCTATGGGAGCAGGGGGGCCAGTGCCCCGCTGACACTAAGCTTGGCCCCCCTGTGGCCCCCCCTGCTAGGTACTGAGTCTCAGGCATTAGAGACAAATACTGTTTCATGTTGTCACTGAAATGATAACCATGAGATCAAAGTATTTTTTAAATAGTTTGATTTTTAAACTTATTGAATTTATGTTATTATATTGCTGTAATTACACATTCGAAATACTTAAAGACAAGTTTGTAGTTTTTTGTTTTAGAATGAGCCCCGCTAAAAAAGCACATATTTTCCCATCAAGTCAGTGTTGGCATGTGCTGATTTTAGGGTAATGTCTGGAAAAGAAGAGCAACTTCTGGAAAACAGACAATAAGTCTGTCATATTTTTTAAAATGTACTTTTAGTTTGCAGTAACCTCATACTATAAGACACATCTGGGATTTTTAAATAAAGGTTGTTTGTCCTTCACAGAATCTAATCTGTATTTATTTTCTGCTCATGTATCCTCCACAAACTACATTTCGCTTGTTGTTAGTTTTATAGCCGGGTTAAAACTGCTGAGTGGCCTGTTAATGATTCTGAGCATCTAGAAATATTTAGCCAGTAGTTCATAGTATGCTGTTTTTAATCCAGGCTGACAAAGTTTTCTCATTTGTTCACCTTTTTCTAATAACCAAAATATGCCAAGTATGAAATAGAATCCATTTTCAAATTCCTTCCTTGAAATCAGTCTCTGTTATCAGAAACATAACACACAAGCATTCAACACTTTGTTTTTGAGGGTCCACAGTTTTTATTTATGCATGTGTAATTCCTGCATTCCCTTCTTAGCTAATCTGGTGAAACATAAAACATCAGGACCAATGAAAATTTATAAATATTCATGTTGTGAACCTTCAAACAGTAGAAATACAAACTTTCACTCAGAGAACATCAACAAAAAGAGAAGGAGAAAAGGCAAAATTCACTCATAGAAAGACCTTCGTGATGTGAGGAGACAATGTTAGCCCCCATAAGTTACTAAAGCAGATTTTTTTGGAATGACTCTGACTTTGTGCACTCGATCTTGTGCAGACGTAGTCTAAAAATGGAACGCATGCGAGGGAAGTGACTGTATAAACAGACTGCTGAGAGCACTTGAAAAGGAGATTTTAGGAGGTGAACAGTGTTTTTCTTCAGGTTGTTTATTAAAGCTTTACTTAAAACAATGTTTTTGTGGACGGTGCATTCATTACCGTGTAATCCAGCTCACCTTAATAGGTGTACATGCTGCAGACAGACTCTCAAGTGACACTGCAAAAACCTGCTGAATCAGGATAAAAAACAAGTAAAGAAGATGAATGTACTTGTACTGTAGCATAAATATTGTACTGTAGCATAAATCCTCCGCCTCTTCCTCCCAGTCTGCAGACTAAAAGTTCAGCAGCTGCACTGAACTGAGTGAGAACGTCTTCTGTGAGAGATGATAAAATTATCATGGTCGGATGAATTCAAGATTGAATGAGAAGATCTGACAAAATGATGTTAAAAGAACAGAGCAAGTTTCCAAAATCAAAAGAAAAAAGACTGGATGAAAAGAACGCACCCACTCAGAGCGACTACAGCTGAAATAAATAACATTTCTCAGCATGAAAGCAGGTATCAATCACTCTTCTATCTCGTCTAAATAACCAGTACTTCACTGTGTAAACATCAGAATAACTTATGTGGAAGCAATGAGCTCAAAACATAAAGTTGGTTGTTTTCAGAGCATCTTCTGGACAGCACATAATGTTCTGCTTGATACTCTAATCTGCAGTGTGACTATCATAATACTCTGACTGTTAAACTATCTGGTGCATTTATCAGAAAAGGACTGGAAGGCTTCAGGGAGTTTGTCTCAAACTTAAAGCGGCACTCTGGAGCATTTTTCTCTGTATCAAAGTTTTCTAAATGTTTTAAATGATATTTCAGGTCTAAACTATGATCTATGGGTTGAGTTCCACAACATCTGTCATTCTGATGAAGACCCTCCTTCCTCCTAGAGCCCCCTTTCCATTATTTCTTGCCGCCGACATTTTTCAGCCAATGAAATTCAAATTTCTGCATCGTCTGAACATGCACGCGCATCGACCAAACCTGTACCAGTAGGGGGCGCTGTCGTACAGGACGCTCCGTGTGTTTCTCTGCCGTCTCAGCCGTTCACTGAGGACTCACAGCTCATTTCTACTAAAAACCTACCCATTCCCCAGCTAAAGACGGATTTATTTTTATTTTTAAACCTTTCACCTCACAGAATGGCAAGGCTTGACAGGATTATGCGTTTATTTTGGTCAGAAAGTTCATCCAGGGCCGAGTCAAGTTCAGCTTCAGAGTCCAGCAGCAGCTCGGTGCTAACAGAGCTAATATCAGAAGCAGCAGGGACAGAGAGGGCTCATCAGACCCTCGTAGTATTGTTGGAATAAGATTGTGAACTGTGAGTGATTAAACCCTACACACTGAGCTGTACAGTTCATGTCCGAAGTATATGCGCCGCGCGCACGCGCGCACACGCGACCGGACGCGCGTGTCGAGATGTTTTGAGGAGGAGCCTTTGGACGCTAGATTCAAAAACTGCTCTCCTGATGAAATCCTCCAGAGTGCCGCTTTAAGAACATATTTGTTTTCCTTTTTGTGAAAAATAACAAAACAGGCAGAGAGCCTGTACAGAAACAAGAGTGTTTTCTAAGCAATGTTATCACAGGAAACAGCATTTCCTACGCTTGTTTTGATCATGCATGCAGGCTTGTTGATAACTGAGGAGATCCAATAAAATTGATGCTTTAATTTCTCAAAATGGGTTTATAGCAAATTAGCTCAGAGCAACAATGTTTGATCTTTTAATGGCCGCATCAATAAAAAAACAAGAACAATTTGTCTTCATTGCACTTTTTAAAATTTATTTAGGGCAATAAAGTTTAATATAATATAAATAAATTTCTGTAATGAGAATGAAAGTTTGGAAATACAGGGATCTTATCAATAAGTCTGCATAAATGCATGGACATGTGGAGGTTAGCACCATCACCTCACAGCGGGAATGTTCCCAGTTTGAATCTTGGTCAAAAGTTTTTACATAAATGAGATTTTCAGAGTTAAACATTTATTTTGATGCAGCAGCAATTATAGATTTGTAGAGGGCAGTGAGTTCAGTGTTCTAGAAGTATCTATTGTATGACCACAAAGTTGGAGCAGTAGGCCACATAATGCTTAAACAGACAGTTGCCTCACAGCAAGAAGATTGCAGGTTTGATTCCAGCCTGTGTCCTTTCTACGTATGTGGAGTTTGCAGGTTCTTCCCATGCATGTTTCCTCTGGGTACTCTGGCTTCCTCCCTCAGATCAAAAACACACATTAGGTTAATTGGTGACTAAATTGTCCCTATAGATGTGAGTGAGTGTGTGAATGACTGTAAGTCTTGTTTGTCTCTGTGTGGCCCTGTGATGGACTGGCAACCAGCCCACGATGTCCCAATTCCCTGTGACTGCTGGATATTCAATAATATTAGTGGAATGGAAATAATTTAAAGGCAGAACTTAAACAAACATGATTTTTCTTTTTTACTGTAAGAAATCTAAGTAACCAAACATCCCTATCTTAGTTTTCCTCGTGGAGCAGCAGCGCCCTCTAGTGCCTGAGTGCAAGCTGTACCTCCACCGGATTGGCCGAGCGGTTGTCAGGAGTGTTTACAAGAAACATGGCTTCTCAGGCTGCTGGAGAGCTTCAAGATATGGAAGGTGAGTACAAAAACACACAAAGAAGCCGTCGTGATATGACGGTATCAGACTATAGAAGTTGCAACCATTTACAAAGAAATATAAATTTCATAAAAGCACTCTCAGTGAGTCATCGTTCCTGTTGCTGACCAGTCCTTCATCCTGGGTTTGTTAGCTAACAGGCTATCAACAAGACGTTAGCTAGCTGGCGTTAACATCTTATCTCTCTGTGTTTTTTCACGACTTTTACTCCAGCATATATTGCTACATTTTTGGAAACAGTTGTTTTAGCATAATACCGGTTATCTGTGCATTTAACATACGTAAATTTGTGTTGGTTATTATACTTTTTAGCTGTATTCAATTCATCTATCGAGCTACCTAGCATGTTTAGCAACGTGTGGTGTGTAAATTAAAAGTAGCGAATCTCAACCTGCAAACTGGTAAGACTTGGAAATGTCGCAAGACATGTGTCCAGTTATCAGTAGGGCTGTGAGTAGTGTAGTAACTATTCTCATGTTTACTCAACCTGCACATAATGATGGAAAGTGTAGAAAAACAAATCTAATCATATAGAGTCAAGATTTTTTAATAACTTAGGTTACCTACAGATAATCAGGCTAAAGCCTACAGGCATGCTTCATACTCTTATATTTTGCTTTTCGGGAGCCAGACGTCCCTGTAATATTTTAAAGTGCTTTGATCAATATTTCTAAAGGTCTTTTAAACGTTTTTCTAGGTATCTGACATATTTTTCACTATATTTCAGGCCAGATCATTTTAAGATCAATGTTTCTGTTTTTTTCTTTAAGCTGTTTAATTCATCAATCAGGTATTAAAATTCTTCAAAGCTTGTCTAGTGTTTCTGACCCCTAACAGAAACAACAATTTTAAAGGGGGGCTTTGTTATCAGCAGCCTGTCACTTTTCTTTAGTTTATTCTATTAAACAGCACAGATAACATAGAACACATAAAACAGCATTTTTAATTCCAACCAGGTTAATTTCTCAAAAGACACTGACGAAGAACTCATCATGAGCTGAAGGATGATTCATTTCTCAGGTCCCATGTCAGGTCTTTTCTGCCCCCTCTCTTTTTTTAAACATGGCTGGGACAAATATTGGATGTAGTTTTTTAAAAGATCTGGGCCTTTCATCATGCTTATTTTCTAAATATTTCATGAATTACAAGTCCTAAGCTCTGACTTCATGGTACAATAAAGCTTCTCTTTACGAATTGCAGTAGACCGAAGGGGTGAGTCTGAGGAATCTGGTGATGATGAGACCAGGAGGAAGAGCATTAATGGCGATGTGGACCCCAATCAGCCCACTGCTGCAAGTAAGCCATCCTCAGCTCTCAGACATTCACATTAAAACTGATGAGCTTTATGAGACAACATGCAACAGTTAACATGCAAAGCAGTGTAATGGCAGTTTGTTTTCTCAAGCTTGTTTTTTCTTTATTAAAGGTAAGGAAGAATCACCTGTTGACATGGACACCATAACCCTGGACCCAGAAGAAGAGGTTAGACTACTTCTAATTGTTGTTTTTTAAATCTTATTATCAACGCATATTTCAGTGAGATAGGATTGCAAAGGTTAAGAAAGTTTATAATTATAATATGGAAATCATTGTCATTGTAAAGTGTCCTGTTTTTTCTAGGATGTTGATCTTGTTCATTGTCGCATTGGAAAAATTGAAGGACTGGAGGTGCTACAGAAGGCTAAAGTAAGTCACTTTAATATGTTGAAATATCTGTTAATTTTACAACTATTATAAAAAGGCCGTCTTGCTTTTAACAACCTATACGTTGTCCTAAATCATATATACAGACTGCATTTATTAATTCCTTCTTTTTCTGCTCATCTAGACGCTCTCCTTAAGACAGAACCTCATCAAAAATATTGAAAACCTCGACAGCTTGAGCTTGCTGCGGGAACTAGACCTCTATGACAATCAGATCCGCAAGCTAGAGAATCTGAACAACCTTAAAGAGTTAGAGTAAGTCTGAAAAATATATTCTTACCCAAATGGAACCACTTCTTTGCAGTTTCTTACGATGGTTTTTTGTAATTGTTTTTTTGTTTCAACAAACCTGCAGGCTGCTCGACATTTCTTTTAACGTTTTGAGGAAGGTTGAGAATTTGGAGGAGTTGACTCAGCTGAAGAAACTTTTTCTGCTTCACAACAAAATTAGCAGCATTGCCAATGTGGACCACCTCACAGGTCTTGAGATGTTGGAGCTGGGCTCAAATCGCATCAGGGTGAGCCATGAAGGGTCTCTGTTGCAGTGAGAATTTTCGGGGTTAAACTCTTATTTAAATAGGGTGAAAAGGCTGTGATTTCACCTTTAGGCTTTTCATTTGTGTCATTTTGTTGTTCTCACAGGTCATTGAGAACCTGGATGGACTATCGTCTCTGCAAAGTTTGTTTCTTGGCACAAATAAAATAACAAAGCTTCAAAATTTGGACAATTTACACAACCTGACTGTTTTAAGCATTCAGGTATTCTCATACACATTGTGTAAATTCTAACAAGACTAAAATGTGCCTATATCAAAAGTGTGGGTGATATTTTATGTGTATTTATTTGCAGAGTAATCGGATTACTAAAATTGAGGGTCTCCAGAACCTCGTCAACCTGAAAGAGCTCTATCTGAGCCACAATGGGATCGAGGTCATCGAGGGCCTGGAAAACAATGTGAGTCATAGAAACCTCAGAAAAAGCTGGACGTCAAATGGTTCAGCTGCACAAACATGAAACAGCTTGGTTTATTTTGGATTTTCAAACATCAAATTTTTTTTTTTTTTTACAGAAAAAACTCACAACGCTGGACATCGCTGCCAATCGAGTGAAGAAGATCGAAAATATCAGCCACCTGACTGACCTGCAGGAGTTCTGGGTATGGGTTATTTTGAAGCTGAATCAGAGCTTTGTTGCTGTTTTTGAATCATGTTCTGTGATTTGTACCTCCTTTGAAAACACTGTTACTTTTTTGAGGAACTTTTAAACAAACTGAGTCATGACAAATGTTTAGTCTTCTGTTTCATATGGATTAGTCACAGGATAGCTATAGGCTCAGTGAGTTGGGTGTTTGTTTTCAGAAAATGCTTCTCCTACCTTTAAGGCTCGAGGGTGATTGTATAGGTGTTGAGTGGCTGCCAAAGATGCAGCATGCATGGCGTGGGCAGTTCGAGGAATTCACTAAATACCATATTGATCAGAATATAAAACTGTATTTTTTTCCTGTAAATATGTCTGGAAAAAAATGTCATCTTCAAGGTCTAGACGAAGGGTACTCAATAGGCGACCCGTAGGCTGGGTCTGGCCTGTGAGCCTCCTATTACACAATTACTGTGTTCCCCAAGTTGTCATTATGTAATAAAATCCACCGTGAATCAGTTTGAACAGTTTTTTTAAATGGTTTTAGCAAAACTTTACACAATGAGATGTTGGATTTTTGCCTGGATTAAGTCGACTTTTCTCAGCACTGATTGCTGTGTCGTATTTAAATCTCTCCTCAGATGAACGATAATCAGATAGACAACTGGTCGGATCTTGACGAGCTGAAGAACGCCAAGTCTCTGGAGACAGTTTATCTGGAAAGGAATCCGCTACAGAAAGATCCTCAGTACCGGAGAAAGATCATGCTGGCTTTGCCCAGCGTGCGCCAGATCGACGCTACCTTTATCCGCTTCTAAACTCCAGCGTACGATCCACCTGCCGACCTCTGTGTTTCACCCCACCTCCCCGCCTGCCCTGCCTACTAAAACACCACGTTATACCAATATGTCACACCATACACAGAATACACATTCCAACACACGACACACCCATCATCACTCAGTATGCATGTATGCACTCATTCAAACCTTCATTTATGCTGTTGTGTGGAAGCTTTTATTTATTAAGGTTGGAACTGTGAAAATGCGCATTTCATCATTTTTTTCTTCTATGTTTTGTTTACCTTTTTTTTTTTTTCCTTCTATTATTTTGCATGTGGGATACAATTAGGGGCCCCATCAGAAATAATAGGAAACATTCTTACTGAACAAATGATTGAAGTTTCACTGTGTCATTTTAGTGGAAAGGGTGGCATTATAACTTTGTAAGGGACATTCAATAGAATTAATTTCTTTGTGTTACCAGAATGGTGCCATTTCAGATTCAAGATTAACATTGAAGGGAAAAACATAAAACATAAATAGTAGGATGTAGATTTATTAGTTTCATCGATTCGACTTTATTTGTCTTAAAAATGTACAAACCAGATACCAAACGTTACAGAGAAAAATCTAATTAGAAGCCTTAAGATAGAACGTCAACACCATGCTCATTTTAAAAAGCTCAGAAAAGTGCTACCTGCAGAAATACCTCTTTTAAAAAAACATTCTTTGTATCATTAAAATAAACTGATATTAAAAAAGAAAAAACAATTTTTTTTGGTGTCCAGCTGCATTGTCTATTCCTTGCCCAAAACCTTTACAACTCTAGATTTAATAACCGAAAAACGACTGATTTCTGCAGTGGAATCAAACTCAAGAGAATGTAAACTCTGTTCATTAACATGGATATGTAATTAGTGACTCTCTTCCATATTCCTAATGTATTCAAATGGCACTGATTGCAGTTTTCTCTCATTTTCAGCAAAGTGGTTTGTTAACTTGTAAAATCTAGTTTATGCTGGACTAAACTTTGTATTTTAATAGCTGGACTCATTTAACATAGTGTTTATTGTAAGATAAGCTTCCTCATGCTCACACAGAACATGATAAACACATTTAAGCTTTTGGACTGTAGGATTGCAAGTTGAATTGCATTTTTTTGATCTTATTAAATTGCTTAAATCTAACAGTAAATAGACTGCCTTTGGTCAAGTTAAACCTACGTACTCATGATTACTTCATGAAAAGTGACGCCCCACCTCAGGGACGAAATCACCTAAATTCTGATGTACTTAAAAGGACCAGTTAAGGTCAAATTAGCCTGATTTAATATTGATCTCATTTAGCAGGTAATGAAATAACAAAATGTTGGATTGTATCAGAGAATAAGGCATTTAGATAATATTAAGATCTTTTTTTGGAATAATTCCTTACAATCCTAATGTTCATTAAGTATCATAGAGCCATCAACCCATAATAAATATAAACATGTAATACTGATATGAATGTAATTTTATATTCAGTTTAACTAAAAAGATTGAACAATTAGCCAGTGGGATTTGGAGTGCCACCTTCATGTAAATACAGATTGGACATCTCATAAAGCAGAAAACCCATGCCATCATCACCTGCCCTTTTTAAAGTGATATTTTACTGTTTTGTTTTTGCCTGGCAGTACAAACAGATTTATGTAAAAAAACAAAATTAAGCAAACAAAACCTGGTTGGTCACTAAAGGAGCATTTACTCATTTTGCTTCTTATTATTGAACCGAGTCTTCAGGTTTTGGACTCAGTTTATGCTGTTTTCAAACTGAATGTATTATGCAAATAATAATAAAGTGACACTACTTATGAAGCAAGTCTGTGTAGTTTCAGTTAATACACACAATATGCCTCATGCATTTTGAAGCATTGGCTTACGGTCATCAAATTCGTATCAAAGCATTTCATTTGAATTTTTATTAATGGTAAATTTTGCCCCTCTTGGTTTAAATAGCACATTTAAACTGCAGAAACATTATATATTTTTCCGAAAATAATTTGTGTATAGTCTCCCGCGACCCTCTGTGGAGGATTAAGCGGCTACAGAAAATGGATGGATGGAATTTGTGTATAGTACAGTAAATGATAAGACTACAAAGCAAATAGTATAAATACTGAGCCTTCTTCAGTAACAAAACGTCTTCATAATCTAACTTATTTTTTATTGACTCACTAATTAAAATACCAACCGATTAACTGGTAAAGTTTCAAAGTGACGTCGCCTAACCCCAAAAAATGTTTTAAAAAGTGTAACTTAGTTTTAAACTACATCGCCCACAATGCAACAGCGCGCCGCGCCAGACAGTGTGGAAAAGACGGCGTAGCGCATGCGCCACGTCTATGTTGTTGTTTGTGGCGGTAAGATGGCGGCGCTCGGAGACACCTCAGCTCCGGGGGTGAACGGGTTAATTCAACAATTCACAGCAATAACAGGTAAATATAATATTTTATTTAGCTTTCTAAATATTAGGTTGATTTGGGTGCTTATGAAGGGCCAACTCTTTTGTCACAAAACACATGTAATTAGTGCGCAGGTAAAGAAAATGGGAGCTTAGTTCTGCTCTTGCGCTGTCAATGCTTTGCAGAAGGGAAAAGCACAGAGGCAGTATCTTTTTTTCTTAACTATTGACCAAACGCTCCGAATATGGTTTATAAATCCACAAGTTGTTTTTTTATGTTCCACACAAATTAAACACTGTTCTATTTTCTTCGTGATAATTGTAACAAGCATCATTTTGTTAGTCTTGAATATATTTTTTGCTTTTTTTTCGCTCGGCTTGTTTTCTAGCAGTGTGGAATGGACGTCGGCTCTAACATTCTCCTTCATCACCAGCCTCATGTTGGGTTACTGTCATCTTTGCTGTCACTTTGACATCAACCACACTCTGATAGATAATAGTTTCCGGTTTTAAAAATGGCACAGATGTGCTGAACATCTTATGAGCACTTCGACACGACGGACAGTGTTTAAATGTAAAGTTATTTATCGGTCAAGAGGAGAGTACTCAGCTCAGGGCTACCAGACTTGGAAAGTGAAACGGTCATGCGCAGTACGGACGGAAAGGTCTTCTGGCTACAGCGTTTTAAACCTTTTAAAAATGACTAAAACTTCACTTGTTTTGCGTTATTACCACATTAAATATTTTTTATACATTCACGGACAGTAAAAAAAAAAAGAGAATTTGAAGAAGTTTGAATGCTTTTTAAGGGTCTAGCATAGTTTAGCCCAGGCAAACGATGTTTAGGAAATAGCTTGAAGCACAAAAGAATTTAAAAAACTGGATCCGTAACTTTATGCAAATTTTTGGACGCATGTTGAGCTTAAACATTTTAAGTAAAGCGTTTACATTGGACTGCAAATATGTGGTAATCCATTAGCAATAAACTTCATCTCTGCATATTGATTGATTGATTGATTGATTGATATGTCACGTGTTATGGACGTGGTGCCAGTTATTGCTAAAGATTGTTAATATTTATTTTAGTTTAGAGAAATAGTTGAGAGAATGACATATTCAATGTTAAATCAATGTATTTTTTCATATTTTAATTCTCACAAAATAATAAATAAAAAAATAATGGGGTTTAAGAAATAACCAATCAGCGAAAGTATCACAATATGCATAAATATGTACTTAACTAGACTTGCCATGTTGATATTTACTTCTAAAAATGACATAAACTTGTTCCTTCAGAGATGCATTATTTTCATTAATGTTGCATCTATAAACACAGTTTTGTTTTGTTTTTTCTGTTCTAGATTAGAACATTTTGATATTATTTTGAGACTATATAGTTAATAGTTAGATAAACTGAAAAAAGGTAGTGAGTTGGAATTGTAAACTAAATAATGCAATGAGGTAGGAATTTCGAAGGTTATACTACTACCTACTCCTTTTTTGAACAAGTTAGACAGAAATAGAATATGACATCACTGTAATTTTTTTAAAACATGCTTGAAATAAATAAACAAATCAAATTTTAGGAAATATTGTACAGATGCACTTAAACAAAAGTCAGCTAAACATAGTGTACATCATTTTAAACTGTAGTGTTATCAAGCTAATTATGGCCGTAACAATCATTTAAATAAGATTTGTTAAAATTTACAAACAACTGCAAGTTATCATTTACTTGCCTTTTAATGCAACATTTGTATTTATGATGATAAAAATCCTTGAGATTGGTTGTTCCCTTTGAGTTCCTCCTGTTTAGCAAATCAGAGCTGTTGAGCTTTCTGTTTACATCTTGTCACTCATAATTTAGCCATGTCTGCAGAGACATTTTGACATGTAGCTTTGAAACTAAATCCATGGCATCAACGTAAACAGACGGTCCAAGTGACTTCTGTTCAGTATTTCATTATATTCAACTGGGAGTTAATTAAATATGACAAATGTTCCTGCATCTAGAAAATCTGAGTCAGTATAATTGGATTTCTACTCTGCTGTGTTTATTCTTGCTTTAATTGGGATAATATTTTTGTATTACTCGCATAATTTAGAGAAATTGCGTTAAAGGAATTTTAACTACTTTAAACTTGTGACAGCATAAATAAGATATCGACAAAGGTAAATTATCCCTAAAGTTTCTCAGTTGAGAAAAAAAATCTACCAATATCTATTAAGATAACCTCCTTGTATGACAGTTGAATTTAATATTAGTGTTCTGTTCCCTTCCCTCTTCTAGGAGCAACAGAGAGCGTAGGGAAACATATGCTTGAAGCATGCAACAATAACCTGGAGATGGCGGTGACCATGTTCCTGGATGGAGGCGGGATGGCTGAGGAGCCCAGCACCAGCTCCAGTTCAGCAGCATCAAGCAGCAGAGCTCCCCCCACAGAGTGAGCTTAAATTTATCTCCACAACTTGTCTCAGACTAAAGAAATTTTACCTTGTTGTGTTTTATATAAACACATTTTATTGCTGTATTGGAGCAGGCTGATACAAAACAATCAGAGATGAGCATTTATAAACTGATTCTAGAAGTTTAGCTCTTGATTGTATTTAATTTGTTCATGTATATTGTTTTCTGTTTCAGTGAAGTGCGAGCACCTATTCCCCAGAAGCAGGACATACTGGTGGAACCAGAACCACTGTTTGGAGGTATTATAATACTTCTAATAGTATTTCATCTCATCTAAAGAGAGTTATCAACCGGCTGCTGTTGAATCACACGATAAAAGTGGCATTTTATTTTATTCAGTGCCAAAGCGAAGACGACCTGCTCGATCAATATTTGATGGCTTCAGAGACTTCCAAACAGAAACAAGTCTGTATTTTCTCGTTTTTCATCCTTAAAACGTCTGGTTGGTTGTGAAAATAATCTAATCTAATCCTGCTTGATGATAATTAACAAGAAAATGTTTTTCTCCTAAAGTCCGCCAGGAACAGGAGCTCCGTAACGGAGGAACAGTGGATAAGAAACTCAGCACCCTGGCAGACCTTTTCCGTCCTCCCATTGAACTTATGCACAAAGGCAGCTTTGAGACGGTGAGAAGTCGCTCACTGGACACCTGACACCAAGTCTTTATTCAATTTAAAGGAATTTTTCAGGATTTTTTTTCTTTCAAACAATGTTTGTTTAGTTCACAGGTGGGAAACCAGGCAAAACTATCCAGGCTCTCATTATATAAAGTCACTAAAAAATACTTTAAACAGAATGAAATGGAACAAAAACACTCATTTCATTGAATTTTTTTTCTTCTCTTTTTAAAAATGTTTGAATATTTTAAGAGTTCTTGGTAGCAACAACAGCACTAGAAATGCAGGAGACCAGGCATAATATTTCTCAATAAAAATAACAAATATGTTGAGGATTTCATCATGTCATAAAGTCCCTGCTTACAGAGTGTTTCACTATGACTTTATTTGTGTGTTTTCAAGGCTAAAGACTGTGGACAGCTTGAAAACAAGTGGCTAATGATCAACATTCAAAATGTTCAGGACTTTGCGTGTCAGTGCCTCAACAGGGATGTGTGGAGCAATGATGCAGTGAAGAACATCATCCGAGAACACTTCATATTCTGGCAGGTTTGCATTTTCAGAACTTTTTACCATTTCATGTAGTGAATCGAACGCATTGAAAACACATCAGACATAAATAAAGAACAAAACATGCTAGATATCCATATTGTTATGGAATGGGTGATGTGTTAGGAACGAAAGGACGCCGCATCATTTGATGAAAATTGTCAACTTACAGAGGGCTTCATTTGAAGTCACCAAGAACTTTAAATTGAAAAACTGATGCAGCAGGCTGGTCCAGTTAGCTGAAATGTCATTGCAGCAACTCAGAATGGTTTTCAGTAGGTTGTATGGCCCCACGTGTTTGTATGCAGCCTGATAACGTTGACGCATGCTCCTTATGAGATGATGGATGGTGTCCTGGACCCTGAACAGGGCAACAATGTTTCATGCAGCACAACGTTCACTGCAGCTTCTCCAAACATTTCACATCTGTCACCAAAACTCAAAGTAAACCTACTCTCATCTGTAAAAAACACATGGTGCCAGTGATCTGGACTTGCTGATTCTGGTGTCTCTGGCAAGTGCCAGTCGAGCTCCATGGTGCCGGGCAGTGAACACGAGGGACACTAGAGGATGTTCGACCCTCAGGTCACCCTCATGAAGTCTCTTTCTGATGGTTTGGTCAGAAAGATTAATGCTAGTGACCCACAGGAGGTCACTTTGTAGGGCTCTAGTAGTACTCATCCTGTTCCTGCCTGCACAAAGGAACAAATACTGGTCCTGCTGATGGGTTAAGAACCATCAATAGCCCTGTCCAGCTCTCCTAGAGTAACTGCTAGAATCTCTTCTGTGTCCTTGAGACTGTGCTAGGATACACAGCCTACCTTCTGGCAATGCTGCGCATTGATGTGTCAACCTGGTGGAGTTGGACTGCCTGTGTAACCTCTGTAGGGTCCAGGTATCACTTAATGCTACCAGTAGTGGCACTGACCCTAGTTAAATGCAAAACTACTGAAAAGCAGTCAAAAAGATGAAGGGAAACATTGTCTGTGGTCTCCACTTGCAAAACCAAGCAGCAAATCTTCCAAAGCATTTCCAGTAATGGTGAGGGGGACTTTATGTTGCTTCCATTTAGGTATAAATAATATGCATTTGATATTAATGTAAAGACAGAAAAGTGACCATCAAAGATTCTTCATATGTATGTTTTCACCATGCTTTTTGTTTACCTTAAAAACCGGAGCTTCAGGAACTTTACTGCTTCTTGGTTTTTGCATTGCAGAAACAAAAACTGGATTAAAAAATACCACAGCCAAGTTGAGCTTTGTTTTGAGGCTATATTTTGTTAAAGTCCTTGTTTTAGTGTTCACATACTTGTCGGTACATTCAGTCTTGGTCAGGTTTCACATTGTATTCTGTATATTACAGTATCTTTCTCTCTTGGCAGGTGTATCATGACAGTGAAGAAGGACAAAGATATATCCAGTTCTATAAGCTGAACAAGTTTCCCTACATTTCCATCCTTGATCCACGCACAGGTGAGAAGTTTAGCACAACTCTAGCACTCGTTCACAGAAGATCGCATGCTTACGCATCAGACACGGTTCTGACAGTTACTTGAAATCCTTGAAAATGTGCCAATAAAGTCCTTGAAAGTACTCACATTTTTAACTGCAGTTGGTTGTAGAACAGTAATGTTTACTTTCAAAAGACAAGAAATTGAAATACATTTTTTGAGCGTATTTGTTCTGTCCATTTATGTCTAAATCATTGCTTGAAATTTTTGAAAACTCATCCTGAAAATGATTGAAAAGTGTGTAAATTTGAAATAGGAAAAGTGGTAAGAACCCTGGTCACCAAACTTTTAAATAAAAATGCAAGTCAATAGAATCTGAAACATGTTCTTGACCTGATCATAAAACATCTCACTAAGTTTACTTTATTGCTCAGCTGCACATAGTCAGTATCTCAGGCTTGGGACTTTACTGCCATATGTAAATACATGTACTTGTGATCAGATCACCTGGGACGCGTATTAAAACCAAATGTGAACTGTGATCTAAATACCTGTTTTAACCTTTTTCAGAATTTGCTCATGTTTAAATATTATTGATTTCAGGCCAAAAGATGGTGGAGTGGAACCAGCTGGATGTGGCGTCATTCCTGGAGCAGGCGACCGGTTTCCTGGCAGAGCACGGGCAGCTCGACGGGCCATCCTGCCACGCGCCCCCCGCCAAACGAGCTCGCTCAGTGAGTGTCTCACCTCGCGTGGCAGCTCTGATCCTTATTTTGTTGATTCTTAACTCATATCTATTAGATTTTTGTCTTTTGCAGCTCATTTGAGTCTGGTGTTTTCAGTTATTTAAAAAATATTCACATTATCATCAGCAATGCTACATTTTAGGTGTTGAAGTTTTAAGCGTTTGTGTCAAACAGCAACAGGTTATGCACTCAGTTGACTTCTCTTTGTTTTGTCTTCTGCAGCTGCTCACTGTGTTTTCTGTCCTAGGAGAGTCTAATTGATGCCAGCGAAGACAGCCAGCTGGAAGCAGCAATCCGAGCCTCCCTGCAGGAGACACACTACGAGTCCTCAAATGTCCCCGAAGCTCCTGACTCCCCTCGGTCAGAGGACGAATCAGACGCAGAGCCCTTTTCTGACAGCGAGGGACCCATCTCCGTTGACGGTTCGGACAGCGAAACACCAGCACCCCACGAAGAGAAAAGTTCAGCCAGCAAACACACACCGGCCCCTTCGACCACTGCAGCCCAGCAGCGCCTACATCCAGATAGTTCCACTTCTTCCCACAGAAAATCTCCATACAAAGAAAACAATCACAGTCACAAGAAAGAAGAGAGCAAAAAGAACCACCTAGAGCCCTCGTCTGCTGGTCCGAGTCATTCTCAGCATGATGCAGACCCCGAGGGGAACCACTGCCCCTCACAAGTCAAAAGCGTGGGAACTTCCAGCATCAGCACCACGACCTGTGACGAGGACTGTCCTGAAGATAATGGTACGATGAATACAAACCTGTTGGCTCACTCACAGATTCTAGATGTTTAGATGGTTTTGAGTAGCCATGTGTAATGGTGACCATTCAGGCAGATATTTACCAAAAGCTTCAGATACAGGTGACAAACATAATAATGAAAGACCACACTATGCCAAACCAATTTGCAACTAAATTATTAATTTAATGAATACAGACCAGATTGCATGAAAAACATAAGCATTGTTTCATGACGTGAATATATTTTTTGTTCATGATAAAGGTCCCAAAGCGAGGTTGATGCTCCGCTACCCGGATGGACAGAGAGAGCAGATTTCCTTGTCTTCTAAAGCAAAACTTTTGGTGTGTATCTCACATTATTCATCTTTTTCTAACTTAAATAAAAAGCATATGTGGTTAGGAGTAAATTAGTACATGTTAAAATGTCTTATATGTTACTTTCTTCCTTCAAGGCCCTGGTGAGACACGTCCAGTCCAAGGGTTACCCTAACGAACGCTTTGAACTCGTCACCAACTTTCCCAGGAGGAAGCTCGCCCACTTAGACTATGACATCACACTGCAGGAGGCGGGACTTTGTCCACAGGAAACTGTTTTTGTGCAGGAGAGGAACTAGCCTTCTGAGAAGCACTTGCTTTCTGCTCGTTTGTATCTCTGGTAGACCTCACCTTTCACCAACAATCTGGGTCGATGATATCAGGCTTGCTTCCCCAAATTTTCATCGTCATGTTTTCAGGACGGGTGTTAATGGATGGACTACTTTTACTGCTACTCCACTAGTCTCATTACTGATGTCTTCACAGACAGCCTAATTCTTCTCTAGTGCTCTCTGGTTTGGCCAGTAAGGTGTTACAAACGTCAGCACTTGGTTAGTTTTTATTTTTTTTTGTTCAGTAGTATCAAACTTGTTCTAATACGACTTTTAGACATTTAGTATCATCACAAAACACATGACTCCTGTTAATAAAACCTCAGATACCAGATCACTAATTGACTTTGGGTCACCAGGGACTTGTACAAAAATACTTTTACCTCCCAGAAAAAAAATGTTAATGTCAGAGTTTATTTTCTATATCTTATTTTTTCTGTACATGGCAAAGCAAAGGGAGGCTCATTCTTATTTGTTTTTTGGTTTTTTTATATTGTTGTATTTACGTGGAAGGCAAGAAGACTCAGAAAAAAGGTCCAAGAACAAACCAATAAAAAAGTGTCTTTAGATGCAGAAGGGAATGAGTGGAAGGTTGTACATCTCATCAGTTGGACCTACTGTACAGAAACAGTTTAAGAAAGCCTGATATTTAGCTGTAGGAAGTTTTTTTCTTTTTTATATGCTGACAAAAAATATGCTGATGTTGAAATATAACTACAAAAAACCAAGAGGTTCCACTTGGTCTTTTGTTAACATTTCAAACAGTTTCTCTCTTTCTTTTTTTTTTTTTTTTTTGAGTGAAAGATTAAAATCTGCAACTCAGGCAAAACAAATACAGGAAAAAATGACAAACTTAGACTTTATTAAACATTTAAAACATGTTGGATAACAACAAAATGTCTGAGAGATGTTAAAAGATTCAACATACAACAAACTGTTCCAGCTGAACTAGTGTTGTCTTTTCACCACATCTTTGTTTTCATGTATGCATTTTTTTTTTACCAATACTTCTGAGTTACCTCTTATATTTAGTTGCAGCTTCTCGGTCACATTCATGACAGATTAGTAAATGTTTTGCTCTATCTCAAAACTTAACAGCTGTTTCTCTTTAGTTTCTCAGTTTTCTATATGAACAGCTGGTGGTGGTAACGTGCCTTAGATGCCAGCAATCACTGTGGTGACCACTAATTAGTGAAAAAATGTCTTTCCTATGTTATGACTGGTTAAAAGATTCACAGTGTATTTATGAATTTACATGAAGGGTGTGTGTTTATCAACAAAAAAACTTCACATTTAATCTCATCTGTTGCAGTGGTCTCTGTGAATCTTCTGGGAGTTTTCTGTATTTATCAGTATTCTAGACTTCTTTGCACGGCCACGTCTCTGTAATAAGATCTGTACAAGCTGCATAGAGGACTATCAGCTTAAATTGTGAAGACATTTTACCACAAGCCACCTTAAAAGAGTTTTTTTTTTCCTAACTGGTGCCTCTAGTATTTATGACATACAAACTTTGATTTTCTTTTGTTGGGAAAATGACCTTTGACCAGTCAGATTTAGAATGATCTCACAAATCCAGACATATCACACATAATTAGATATGAGGGATGCAACAAGTCAAGAATAAAGCATTATAGATTAAGGTTAGGTTATAGAAAATAATAAAACATGAAAACAAAACTAATCTAGCACAGCAAATAAAGGACAAATTCCAAATGATGGATAAGGAATGCTCCTCCTTGAACTGTCACCTTATCGTGGTGGAGGAGTTTGAGTGGTCTAATGAACCTAGGAGTTGTATTGTCTGCTGCACTTTGTGCCCCTGGTAGGGTCTCCCATGGCAATTTGGTCCTAGGTGAAGGGCGAGACAAAGAGTGGTTCAGAAGACCTTTCATGGAGTGTAGATCAAACAGTTCGAGTACCCGGCCCGGTTACCGGGGTCCCACCCTGGAGCCAGACCTGAGGTTGGGGCCAGTTGGTGAGCACCTGGTGGCCGAGCTTTTGCCCATGGGGCCCAGCCGGGCTCAGCCCAAACTGGATACATGGGCTCATCCACCTATGGACCCACCACCTGCAGGAGGAACATAAAAGGTCCGGTGCAATGTGGATCGGGTTGCAGACCGAGGTGGGAGCTTTGGCCATCCGATCCCTGGACAAGAAAACTGGCTATTGGGACATGGAACGTAACCTCGCTGGCGGGGAAGGAGATTGAGCTTGTGGAAGAGGTTGAGAGGTACCGGCTAGATATAGTCAGACTCAACTTGACACAGAGTCGACTTGGGAACAGTCCTAGAGAGGAGTTGGACACTTCTTTGCTGGAGTTGATCCGGGTGAGAGGCAGAGGACTGGGGTAGGCTTTTTGTTAGCCCCAAGAGACTCTGACTGTATGTTGGGGTTTACCCCGGTGGATGAAAGGGTAGCTCTAGTCTGCGCCTTTGGGTTGGGGAACGGGTCCTGACTGTTGTTTGTGCTTATGCACCAAATAGCAGTCCAGAGTACCCACTCTTTATGGAGTCCCTGGGAAGAGTGCTAGATGGCGCACTGACTGGGGACTCCATTGCTGGGGGACTTCCAACGCTCACATGGACAATGATAGCGTGACCTGGAGGGGCATGATTGGAAGGAACAGCCCGCCCACTCGGAACCCGAGTGGTGTTTTGTTATTAGACTTCTGTGTAAGTCGCAGTTTGGCCATAATGAACACCATGTTCAAACATGAGGATGCCCATGTATGTTTTGGACACTCGAGTGAAGAGAGGAGCGGAACTGTCAACTGATCACCATGTGGCGAGTTGGATCAGATGGCAGGGGAAGATGCCGTGCAGACCCAAATGTATAGTGAGGGTCTGCTGGGAACGCCTGGCAGAAGAGCCTGTCAAGATGGTCTTCAACTCCCACCTCCAGCAGAGCTTTGACCGTGCCCCGAGAGCAGTGGGGGACATTGAGTCTGAATGGGCCTTGTTCCACTCTGCTATTGTTGAGGTGGCTGTTGCTAGCTGTTGCTGGTGCCAGTCGCAGCAGTAATCCCCATACCCGCTGGTGCCAGAGGTTAGGGGAGCCGTCAGGCTGAAGAAGGAGGCCAGGGCATGGATGGTCTGTTGGTCTCCAGAGGCTGCAGACAGGTACCGGATGGCCAAGCGGGGTGCAGCAGTGGCAATTTCTGAGGCAAAATCTCGGGCGTGGGAAGAGTTCAACAAAGCCATGGAAGAACACTATTGATTGGCTCCAAAAAGGTTCTGGCAAACTGTCCTGTGCTTTAGGGGAGGAAGGCAGCACTGTGTAAAATGGGGATGGGGAGCTGCTGACATTATTCTGAAGAAGAAAAACTTAGATCCCTCTGTACTTGCAAACTTCAGGCCAATCTCTAAGTTACCCTTTTTGTTGAAGGTGCTTGAGAAACTTGTTTTTATTCAGTTACAGCATTTTTTAAACAAGAACTGCATTTTTGACAAGTTTCAATCTGGTTCTAAGCAACATCATAGTACTGAGACAGCCTTGTTGAGAGTTCTTAATGACCTTCTTTTAACTGTCGATTCTGGGGACGCTGCTATTCTTGTGCTGCTGGACCTGAGTGCTGCGTTTGATACCGTGGACCATGGTACCCTTCTGTCTCGGCTTGATCAGCTAGTGGGCATTAAGGGTACTGCTCTTAAATGGTTCAGTTCAGATCTGTCAAACAGGACGTTCTCAGTTCATTTAGATCACTGTTCCTCAGCTGCAGCCCTGCTGACATGTGGCATTCCTCAGGGATCTATTCTCGGCCCAGCACTGTTTTCTCTATATATGCTGCCCCTGGGGAATGTTTTCAGAAAGTATAACATTCCATTCCACCTTTTTGCAGATGACATTCAGATTTACATGCCTTTGAAGCTGACAGGCAGTAACTCTCTGACTCCTCTCATGGATTGTCTGGCTGAGATTAAAGCATGGCTAAGTTCTAACTTCTTGTACCTCAATGACAGTAAAACTAAAGTTATTCTTTTTGGACATAAAGATCCACCTTCCACACCTGATGTTCTTGGACCGCTGACCCCCTTCACCAGATCCTCTGTTAGGAATCTGGGGGTGATTTTTGACGGTAATTTTAAACTAGATCAGCAGGTCAGCTCAGTGGTTAAATCTAGTTTTTATCATCTCCACCTTTTAGCTAGAGTTAAGTCCTGCTTCAGTTTTAAAAATTTTGAGAAGGTAGTTCATGCTTTTATCACTACACGCATCGATTACTGCAACTCATTATACAAAGGCATCCATCAGTCTTCCATGCACCGCCTGCAGTTGGTTCAGAACTCTGCGGCTCAGCTTTTAACAGGAACACGGAAAAGTGAGCATATAACCCCGATTTTAGCTTCCCTTCACTGGCTCCCTGTTTGCTACAAGATTGATTTTAAAATTTTAATTCTAGTTTTTAAGGCACTTAATGGCTTGGCCCCCTCCTATTTATCAGATCTCCTAGAACATCGCTCCAACTCCAGAACACTCAGGTCAAACAATCAGATGTACCTCTCTGTACCCAGATCTAAATACAAGAGTAAGGGTGGTCGTGCCTTTGCAGTGTCGGCTCCAGGATTATGGAACAAGCTTCCTCTGCACGTTAGATCAGCTCAGAGTTTGGGAGGCTTTAAAAAGCTCTTAAAAAACTCACCTTTTCTCCAAGGCTTTTAGCAAGTAGAGCCTGTGTTTGCTCCTTGTGCTGGCTTTGTTCTTATTGTTTTAATCATTGGATTTTTATTATCTCTTTATTTTTATCCTTGCTTTTATGATCATGTTGTATTGCTATTTTATTGTTTTGATGTGATTGTTTTTATTGTAGCTGTACAGCACTTTGGTGTAGCTCTGTTGTTTTTAAAGTGCTTTATAAATAAATTGACATTGACATTAATTGGGGCTATAGTTGGGTGATGGAAAGAACACTTTGAAGAGCTCCTCAATCCCACTGACACGCATCTCAAGGAGAAACCGGAGCTGGGAGACCTGGGGACGAACTGTCCGATCTCTCGGGTAGAAATCGCTGAGGTAGTCAAACCACTACACAGTGGAGCCCCGGGGATAGATGATATTCGTCCTGGGTGTCTCTTTGGATGTTGTAGGACTATCATGGTTGACACGTCTCTGCAATATGGCGTGGTCATCGGGGGCAGTTCCTGGTTCTCGACCAGAAAAAGGTGGCTTGCCAACTCCTGGTCGGGAGAGAGGCATTACCCCAAGTAGATGAGTTTAAGTATCTCAGGGTCTTGTTCACAAGTGGGGGAAGGAAGAAACGGGAGATCGACAGGCGGATTGGGGCAGCGTCTGCAGTGATGAAGACGATCTGTCTGAACCGATCTGTCATGGTGAAGAAGGAGCTGAGCCAGAAAGAAAGGCTCTCCATTTACCAGTTGATCTACGTCCCAATCCTCACCTATGGTCATGAGCTTTGGGTAATGACCGAAAGAACAAGATCGCGGATACAAGCGACCAAAATGAGTTTCCTTTGCAGGGTGGCCGGGTTCAGCCTTAGGCATAGAGTAAGGAGCTCGGACATCCGGGAGGGACTCGGAGTAGAGCCGCTATTCCTCCACATCGAAAGGAGCCAGTTGAGGTGGTTCAGGTATCTGGTTAGGATGCCTCCTGGACGCCTCCCTCGTGAGGTGTTTTAGGCATGTTCTACCGGCAGGAGGCCCCCGGGTCGAACCAGGACAAGCTGGAGGAAATACATTTCCAGGCTGGCCAGGGAACGCCTGAGCATCCCATCTGAGGAGCTGGCAGACTTGGCCGGGAATAGGATGGCTTGGGATGCCCGACTTGGGATGCTGCCCTTGCTACCCGGATAAGCGGAGGAAGACAAGGCGAGGATAAGGAATGCATCCTCAAAACTACAAAAATCTTTATGGTCTCAGTCAAAAGTAGTCATTTAAATGTTATACTTTTCCCAAAAAAGCTAATATAGACTTAAACATGAATTTAAAAAAAGTTATGTGGTCAGATGGGAGTAAAACTGAACTTTTTCTGTACCAAGGAACAACATGAAGAACAATGCATAACGTGGACATGCGGCAGGTTCTTGATAGGGACCTGCTTCGATCTTTTGTGGAAATGACACACTTTGGACTGGTTTGGACCAGAACTGGTTGAGAATCTAGGTCATCCATATCATCCATATCCATTCAAAGCATCAATCATAGCCACCCCCACGCACGCACATGCACACCATGTATTGAATATACACACACACACACACCATTTCTTCTATTGTCAAAGTTGCAGCTATTCACTGCTGATCAAACACATACATTTTTGATCGTATAAAGTGATGAAAACCGATCCCTAGAAGGAGTTCTGTCTTCTACCTGGTCAATTCAAGGAAAAGTAGAAAAAAAAGGAAAATATTTTAAGACTTCTGTTTATTGGCACAGTTGATGTTATTGGTCAACATCTTGATTCTGTCTTTTTAGCATTTAATTTTAAAAAATCAGTTGATATTAAAGTCAATTCGGGGCGACTGAGTTGAGAAAAAAAGACCTGCAGCTGAACAAACAGAAGAGTGCAATGACTCCGTTTCACCTCCTCTTGTGGATTTTAGTTTGCGACGTGCGCTCCTTCACCAGCTGCTGTTTGTATAAACAACGAAAGAATCCTTCTGTTAGGAAAATGTTTTGCTAACAGGATTCAGTCCAGCAGTAACGACCCACATTTATTTGACCCTAAAGCCAAGTAATGCTGAAGTCTCAATGAGGTGCAGCAGCACTCAGCTCTGGTTTGTTTAGGGGTGGGGATGGGGGTGGGGGTTGTATAACAGGCTGTTGCCCCCATCATCGGCTGATCTTTCACCTGGTTCTGAGAAACAATCAATACAAGTTAATGTGTGAACAAGTGAGCCATCTTGGATCTGAGTTCAAAGGAGCACATCACCTGATTTTAGTCATGAAGACAAAAAACGGATCCTGTTAAAACAGTCATCTTTGATTCTAGTGAAGCTTCTGAGGCTAAAAATGCAGAATTATGTCAGATTTAGCACAGCGTTGGGATTTTTAACGTCACTTTTAAAATATTTTAATAGAAAATAAGAGGAAAATGTGAAAAGCAAATATTTAGAATCAAATCTAAATAGAGAAAGTTATATGAATTTTACATTTTAAACATAAATATGGCAGTTTTGGACTAAATATCAAGCCATCATGCAAATTCAGAAAGCTGTTAAACAGAAGTCTTGTCAAAATAAAAGTGGGATGAAGAAATCCCACAATATCTTGGGAGTCCCATTTTATGATATGTGAATTCAATCAACCGTGGATTTGTTTTATCAGTGTTCCAGTCAGGATTATCCCTGCACATTGATAAATAACAGACTCAACCTTACCATTATATGAACTCAATGACATCAGATAGAATCGCTTCACCTCACTTTTACTTTGATAGGCTACTTCAGGTTTACAGCAGTCTGAATGTGCATTAGGTTGATGTTTAGTTTGAAACTGACACATTTATTTTGGAATGCAGCATTTAGATGCAATTTTAAATATTTAGATCTGATTGTAAATATTTTGATTTCTTTTTTATATTCAGATTTCATTCCATGTATTGATTTTTATATATATATATATATATATATATATATATATATATATATATATATATATATATATATATATATATATATATATATATATATATATATATATAAAACACAATGGGGCAAAAAAGTATTTAGTCAGCCAACAATTGTTCAAGTTCTCCCACTTAAAAAGGTGAAGGAGGCCTGTGTGTTTGAGGTTGTGAACAGGTGTCTTTTATATTGATAACGAGTTCAAACAGGTGCCATTAATACAGGTAATGAGTGGTAGCCTGGTAAACCAGACTATATATATTGAGAGGGTCCTCCTTCAGTACAACACAAAATTAAAAGAGGGCAAGACAGTAAGTAGCTAAAAGAAACAAGAAAAGGAAAATAACTAGATAAAATTAAAATAAACTAAAATTACATGAAAAATGGTTAACTCAAATATATGTAATTAATTTATATGTATATATACATGTATATACATATATAATCTTCAGATTAAATTTCATGCATTTAGATTTAATCATAACTAAGAATTTATTTAATATGTAAAAAAAATTCTGCATATTAGGAGAATTAGAACAGTATATATATTTTTAAGTTACTCTACATATTTGAATGTAACTGTATGTATTTAGATTTAGTTCTACATATTTAGATTCATCTTTATGAATTTATATTAGAATATTTAGGTTTTTCTTTATTTTTCAATTTGATTCTAAATATTACACATAATTATATGACACCAAACGTGGTCAAATACAGCTGTTATTTTTCAAATGTACTTTCCAATAGGAATCTCCTGTTTAAAAGCACAAACTTCTTGTATGTATGTAGTAAATGTTATCCTGTTTGTTCAGCGCTACACGCTGATGCCACTGGTTTGCCGGCTGTGAAATAAAGGGGTGTCGTCACACTGCTGAGCAAAATGTCAGCACAGATTGACAAAGGGGGAGCCATCTGTGAAGGGGCAACACACAGCAACAACACAAAGTCATCTACAGAGTCACACGACAGATCATGGTGATCAAAAATATTATTTTGAAGAACAGATTTACTCTTTAACCAAATCTAAAATTGAAAGAAAAAGAAACTTTCTAGAACACCCCGTTCTGATTGTATTCCAATATTCAGCTGCACATTTTTTGTATGAACTTGCTGACAAACAGAAAGCAATGAGCCTATAACAACAGAAGAAAGAGGTTGGAGAAAATGACCCAGACAAAGCAGCAACTCCAGTTGACGGGGTCAAAGGTGAACTGTGCTGGATCGGATCAGTTGGAAGTCTCTTGGCAGCGACTGGCTGCTGTCGCTGTAGCAGACAAATACGACCGTCTGCAGTCAAAAGCTCTCCGCTGGTGCACAGAAACAGTCAAACTCTGAACATCTAATTAGAGTTTAACTTTCATACACACCTTACTGTGCTGACTTATTGTATTTTATACATGGATTTATTTGAAAATTTGAGTTTATCCTTTGTTTAGTCGTTCATAATTTTAATGTATAAATTTGCTGCCTGTATATCATAAAAGTTCACCAGCGAGTTTAGAGTGAACGCAAACCTATATCCTTATTTGAGAGTTCAGACAAAAGCTGAAACTACTCATGCTTTTGTTCCGGAGGTAAAATGTTTTTAAACTTCTAAATAGTAGGCGTCGATCTGTCCTAAAGCTCCTATCGCCATACACACTGCTGCCTTACCACAGATCAGCTGGACATCAGGGTATCGTGTTAAATGTCAACAAATGGAATAAACAGACAAAATATCAACAGCAATAGACAAAAACTACTTCATTAATATTTATTTTTTATTGATTTAAAGAAAGCATTTGATCATTCAAGGTTACTTCAAAAACATCAGTATGGAATTTATTTATTTATTTATTAACATATGTTTATATGGAGGATTAACCCCTTGAGATGAGGAATAAGAGGTGTGGCTCATCAATGGGTAAAAAGCTATTTAGAAAATAGAAAATTTGTTGAGATAAATGATACTAAATCAGAACTGAGTGATATTAATTGTGGAGTGCTACAAGGGTCGGTCCTTGAACCTAACCTGTTCATATTGTTTATTAATGACCTTAGGCTACATGGTACCGTTTTATTTGCTGATGATACAACATTGTTTTATTCAGAATCAGATATTAATGTAGTAACTCAAGTGATAAATAGTGAACTGATAAAAGTTAAAAACTGGTTTGACATAAACAGACAAATCTTATATTATTTAATGACAGAAAAAACAATGAGGTATTAACAACAGACAGGATGGAAATTCAGTTATTTCAGTTTTTAGGAGTCATGTTTGATGAAGATGTGACCTGGAAGTCACATAAGGAAAACTTGCCAAAGCCATTGCTGTATTACATAAAGCCAAGTTTTTCCTGAATAGTTCTGGGATGGTAACATTGTACAACTCACTGATTGTTAGAAATCTGGGATATAAAATCTATACACAACCTTTGTTTGTTTTACAGAAAAGAGCACTGAGAATTATTAATAATAGTCATTATAGAGATCCATCTAACCCGTTATTTATTAAAAATAATGATTGGGGAATATTACAAACAATGTACAGACCTAACACTAATACTTCACCAACAAACATTCAGAAGAGGTTTGAAGAGAGAGAACGTGACTATATTTTGAAAGGAACTGAAATCTTTACAAAAGGTTTCCAGAATAAAGAGTATTTCTGTAAACGGTGTGAAATTATGGAACAATCTCAACAAGGAAATAAAAGCATCAAGGTCACCTAATGTATTTAAAAGATGCACTAAACTGTGTGTATGGAAGAATTATGAAAATGTAAATTAAGTTGGTGTTTGTGATTAATTTAAAAAAATGGAACAGGACTGTGATGGAGATGAATTTGTTGTATAGACGTTGTTTTATGAATGAATTATTGCAGATGATATAAGATGTTTTTGTTTATTGTGTTTGTTACTTTTTCATTTTGAATGAAATAAAAAAAATCTGTCCATTTGTTTTGTCTTTGTACATTAAATACTTATTCTCAGATTTAGAGGTTATTATTTTACAAGCAAGCATGCTGGAACCCAGTTTTGCTCATTGGACTAGAAATCAACATTCTCGCTGGAGAAAATGAGAATTTGTTCACGACAGGATCAAGCTCTGTTCAGGGTCAGCTAACAAAGTTTGCATCAAACTGCAGCTCTACAAATAAAGTGTTGTGCAACAAACAGATCCCCCTTTGAATTTGTCAAATAATTTGATGTTTAGCTTGTCCTGGTGCTTCTCCTCCTCCTGCATTGTATTCCCTGCAGGTAGAGAAAAACATGAACATTCTGAATACATGCACAGTTTTACACTTGGAGGGTTTTTGTATTACATGATGATAAAAACATGTTGCACTGTTTGATCTAAACTGACTGTAATAAAAGCCTTTTCTTTGTGTCACTGTAACCTGAGCAGTATTTGAAATAACAAGCTTGTGAACAAGGAAGTAGTGATGACATTAGCTTCTGGAAATGACAATAAAATCTGTCTCATGTCTGTTTCTTTTTTAAAAATCACTTTTGTTTGTTTTGTTTTTAGATTCATTAAAACAAACCCGATCAGATCCCATTTAAATAGTCTTCTTTGCTCATATCAAAATCAGAGTAAAGCATAAAAATACAGGATTATGCGCACGCAAAAAACTCCAGACAGCAGAATGATAAAACGGATGTTTTAGAAATGACCTCCTTTTATGTCATTTTAGTCTTTTCATACCACAAAATCCACAAATTAGAGTTTAGGATTAATCCTCTCGTCCAGAGTCACATCCTGGATTTTAGATCTCAACTTGCACCATCACAGAAATGTAAAAAAATAAATATTTAGAATGCAAATTTTACTTTGCAACCTTGCAATTATTGGCAGATGGGAACAAAGGAGGAGGTGTTTTTTCTAATCTACATGAACCTTAGGCTCCTGTTAGGTAATGTTGACTTTGCAAGGTAGGCCAAACTGCAGTTTCAAATACATGAGTAAATGCAGATTTACATATAAATTTAAATGTTTTTTAAATGAATTGGCACCTTCATCTTTCTATGACTGACAAAATATGAATTTAGCATAATAGTTTTAATTGTTAATTAAGCCGATCTGTACAATAACTCCTTAAAATTACAGTAGATGCAAATATACAATTTTATTAATATAGAAAAAATATTCTGGTTGCATCAAACCATTAATTGTTGCACGATCAGAATAAGACTCCTGTCTGTGAATGTCTACATGGATTGAATGCATTTGGAAAACTTGCTGCTTGTTTTGCAGTCAAATGATGAACAATTCAATTAATCAATCAATCACCTGTTTCTTGAAGAATGACAGAAGCACAGTGCAGTTCAATAGAAACATCAATACATCAGGTTCCTATAGGAGCTAAACGAGGTTTGTTTTTATCATCGCTGTTCTCTGATCGTCTGATGGCTGCAGAAGCTGCTGCAAACAAATCAGTGAATTTCCATCATGTGGAAATTTCGGACTTGATGTGTAATAATCCCTCCAGAGTATCAGCACACCAAAGTACACAGGCGAGCATTGAGAAACCCTGAGCAAACTGTGGTGTTTTATCTGTGGGCCAGGTCCAGTCAGGTCCACTATAAAAGCCGCGGCTCCCTCTCAGACGGTCTGCTCTGCCGCTCAGGTCCAGAGACCCCCCACCACCATGAAGCCTCTCCTCCTTGTGGCGCTGCTCGGATGCCTCGGTAAAGAAGACTTTTGCAAATATCCGTTGTAACGCTGTATTTAACAGTTCCTCTGACAACAATAACCCGTGCATTCTAACCCATTACCTTTGTTTTTGCAGCCGCCGTGCTCGCGGCCCCCGCTGCCAAGGTGAAATGGTGCGTAAAGTCGGACCAAGAGTATCAGAAATGCACGGATCTGGCAAAGGCAGCTCCTGACTTCTCCTGCGTGAAAAAAGAAAACACCCTCGAGTGCATTGTTGCAATTAAGGTAAAGCAGATTCATGTGTTGCATGTTTACTGTGTGAAAAGTTTGGCCTTACATGAGGTTGTATAAGTGTAACAATACAAAAAAGCAGGTTATTCTATGAGGGGCCACCAGGGACATTATTCCAAGTTACCTCTCATACACACATGTGAAAACAAAACCTCTCATACACACTAGTGAAAACCTCTTATACACACTAGTGAAAACCTCTCATACACACATATGAAAACAAAACCTCTCATACACACATGTGAAAACCTCTCATACACACTAGTGAAAACCTCTCATACACACATGTGAAAACCTCTCATACACACTAGTGAAAACCTCTCATACACACATGTGAAAACAAAACCTCTCATACACACTAGTGAAAACCTCTTATACACACTAGTGAAAACCTCTCATACACACTAGTGAAAACCTCTCATACACACTAGTGAAAACCTCTTATACACACTAGTGAAAACCTCTCATACACACATATGAAAACAAAACCTCTCATACACACTAGTGAAAACCTCTTATACACACTTGTGAAAACCTCTCATACACACATGTGAATACCTCTCATACACACATGTGAAAACAAAACCTCTCATACACACTAGTGAAAACCTCTTATACACACTAGTGAAAACCTCTCATACACACATATGAAAACAAAACCTCTCATACACACTAGTGAAAACCTCTTATACACACTAGTGAAAACCTCTCATACACACATGTGAAAACAAAACCTCTCATACACACTAGTGAAAACCTCTTATACACACTAGTGAAAACCTCTCATACACACTAGTGAAAACCTCTCATACACACATGTGAAAACCTCTCATACACACTAGTGAAAACCTCTCATACACACTAGTGAAAACCTCTCATACACACATATGAAAAAAGCTCTTATGTGTGTATATATATATTCTTTCATATGTGTGTATGAGCAGACCCGGATTAATGCACAGGCTGGGTATGGCTGAAGCCTAGGGGTCCGGTGTGTCTGGGGGCCCCCATTGGTCAGCAGGGTTTTTCAAATTTGCATAGCGGCTGCCTCCAGCTGATTTCACTCTGCCCGCAGCTGTGTGGATGTTATGCAGTTGCAGCAAACAGGTAAATATTGTTTTGGGGTTTTTTGTATCCAGTAGTAGTGTTGTCAAAAAAAACCCAGTAAGTCGGTACTAAAACAAATGTTAAGGTTCCAGGATTTATGAGGTACCGTTGGTACCGACGTAGCGGGTCCACCTGGTTTTTGCGATGCTAGCTGATCTTTATTCGTCATTTGACGGATTAAAATCACACACCTGTGTGTGTGTGTGTGTGTGCGTGCGTGCGTGTGCGCGCGCGCGCGCGCCATCAGACCGCGCTGTATTGGCGAGAGGCTGCAGCAGCCTGTCAGAGGGACTCCTCCTGCGTAAATGCGCAGCGCTCCGGATTCTGGACGTGGAACGCCACGTCCAGAATCCGGGAGCTCAGCGGTTCAGAGAACCCCCAGAGCGTTCAACCAAGTTGGTTTATTTTCTAGATCAGTCTGGATTTATGAACTGAACTGAGACATATAAATGTTGCAGTCAGAGGCGATCGCGTGGATGCGCTCATGCGCTGCGCCCCTCAGACAGGGAGAGTTATTAGAGTTCTCCAGATGAAGACTTTGTCATCAGCTGGTTTATTCTCTAGATCAGTCTGGATTTATGATCTGAACTGGACCTGGTGTGCAGATCAACTCTCGAGTACGGCACAACAGCGGCTTTTCGCCAGCTCGAGTTTCTAGATGTTTGCTCGCCAACCTGCAGGGCAGCTTACTGAAGCAGCAGCCTAATTAATATAATGGCCTCAGCAGAGACGATCAGAACTTTGTGAAACACTCCAACTGTTAAACCGACACCTCCCGCTGCAGCTAAACTTATCACTGCAGCCCCGAGGAGAGCGGACTCCCCTTTTCCTCCTGACTGATCTTACTTCAGTTAGTGTACCTCCACCAACTCCGTGCTGCTGAGTTAGCATAACATTGGAGTTGGAGCCGAGTTGGAGGGAGAACACATTTCGACGTAGGAGTAGGGACAGAAACGGACCGCTGCAGCCCCGGACTACCTCGGACCCGCGTCTCTTTTCTGTCCACCTGATGGTGGTTCCATATGAGTCTCCCCTTAAAAATGTGCTCTGCCTCCAACTCGGCTGTGAGCCCCAGTCAGCCAGCTTGGCACCGAGCTGGTTGAGGAACAGAAACCGAACCAATATCAGTTTGAAGGAAAAAACGAGTCCGCTCTCCTCGGAGCTGCAGCTCCTGTTTGACTGTTGCAGCATTTGACAAAGTTCTGATCGTCTCTGCTGAGGCCAATATATTATTTAGCCTGCTGCTTCAGTAAGCTGTCCTGCAGGTTGATGATCAAGCATATGTGTTTGAGCTGGGGAAAAAGCCCTGTTGGACCGCATTGTAAAGTGCGATAATAACACACCAACTTCCGGTTTTTGTGACCACCTTCCGTTTCATGTGAGATGACTTCCGTTTCATGTGAGAATCCTCTCATACACACTAGTGAAAACCTCTCATACACACATATGAAATACCTCTCATACACACATATGAAAAAAAAACTTTTATACACAAATATGGAATAAACATCTAGTTTTAAGATGTTTGTAAGAGGTTTTTTCATATGTGTGTATGAGAGGTTTTCACATGTGTGTATGAGAGGTTTTCACTAGTGTGTATGAGAGGTTTAATTTTCACTAGTGTGTATGAGAGGTTTTCACTAGTGTGTATGAGAGGTTTAATTTTCACTAGTGTGTATGAGAGGTTTTCACTAGTGTGTATGAGAGGTTTTCACTAGTGTGTATGAGAGGTTTTCACTAGTGTGTATGAGAGGTTTTCACTAGTGTGTATGAGAGGTTTTCACTAGTGTGTATAAGAGCTTTTTTCATATGTGTGTATGAGAGGTTTTCACTAGTGTGTATAAGAGGTTTTCACTAGTGTGTATGAGAGGTTTTCACTAGTGTGTATGAGAGGTTTAATTTTCACTAGTGTGTATGTGAGGTTTTCACTAGTGTGTATGAGAGGTTTAGTTTTCACTGGTGTGTATGAGAGGTTTTCACTGTGTGTATGAGAGGTTTTCACTAGTGTGTATGAGAGGTTTTCACTAGTGTGTATAAGAGGTTTTCACTAGTGTGTATGAGAGGTTTTGTTTTCATATGTGTGTATGATAGGTTTTCACATGTGTGTATAAGAGGTTTTCACTAGTGTGTATGAGAGGTTTTGTTTTCACATGTGTGTATGAGAGGTTTTCACTAGTGTGTATAAGAGGTTTTCACTAGTGTGTATGAGAGGTTTTCACTAGTGTGTATAAGAGGTTTTCACTAGTGTGTATGAGAGGTTTAATTTTCACTAGTGTGTATGAGAGGTTTTCACTAGTGTGTATGAGAGGTTTTCACTAGTGTGTATAAGAGGTTTTCACTAGTGTGTATGAGAGGTTTTGTTTTCACATGTGTGTATGAGAGGTTTTCACTAGTGTGTATGAGAGGTTTTCACTAGTGTGTATAAGAGGTTTTCACTAGTGTGTATGAGAGGTTTTCACTAGTGTGTATGAGAGGTTTTCACTAGTGTGTATGAGAGGTTTTGTTTTCATATGTGTGTATGAGAGGTTTTCACTAGTGTGTATAAGAGGTTTTCACTAGTGTGTATGAGAGGTTTTGTTTTCACATGTGTGTATGAGAGGTAACTTGGAATAATGTCCCTGGTGGCCCCTCATATTATTCTGTGTCAGTCCTAAATATCATATAATTAATTATGATGTTGCCTTGGTGCATCCTCATATGTCAGCGTGTGTTTTAGCCATTTAGATCTTTAAAACTATTAAATATGATTCAAACTCTGCAGGATTTGTTGGCATCAGAATGATAATGATCACATTTTCCAACAGGCTGGTGAAGCAGATGCCATCACTGTAGATGGAGGAGATGTTTACACTGCTGGACTGAACAACTATGACCTGCACCCCATCATTGCTGAGGACTACGGCACCTGTATGTGCACTCATCTAGTGACTCAGCAGCAAACTGAGTAGATTTCTTTCTGACCCTTCTCTGTTTTTTTTACACACATTTCAGCTTCAGATACCTGCTACTACGCAGTCGCCGTGGTGAAGAAGGGAACAGATTTTAAACTTAGTGGTCTTGGAGGGAAGAAGTCCTGTCACACTGGTTTGGGGAAATCTGCAGGCTGGAATATACCTGTTGGAACTATGGTGTCTCTGGGTATCATCCAGTGGGCCGGCATTGAAGACAGACCAGTGGAGGAGGGTAGGTTTTCCTTCAGCTTTTTGCAGGTTGCAGGAAAATCTTTTTAAAGAGCAGAACACTTTGGACATGTGTCGACATCAAATGCTTCTGATTCTGACACATCTGCTTGTAGAGTGTTTGATTTGCACATCAAAACTGAAAATAAAAATGAATGTTTCATCTGATGCTATAACATTAAATTTTATGTAAATATTTTCATATTTTAATGTTAAAAATGCAAGCTGCATGATGTAATTCTAGCATAGGAAAACTACAGGTTGATTCTTGATGTTTTAAAGGCTGATTTATATGTAAATTTGTCCTCAGTGTCTTTTTTAGAGATCAAAGGTCAAAGTAGATCAGGCTTTTCATTTTGCATATTTGGCTGTCTGTGTTTTGATCAATCAGAGCTATTTACATATTTCCAGAATGGGTTTTGAGGAGAAAAAAGACAATTAAAACAGGTCTTTTAATTCTAGTGAATTTCCCAAATAAAGTTAATTACTTATTAATGACCATTTTGAGCCTCTGTAAAGGGTTGCTTTGAAGAAAACAGAAGAAAGGTTTTAGTATTTATTTAATTTTTTTTCTTTTTAACAGCGGTTGCCAGCTTCTTCCAGGCCAGCTGTGTCCCAGGGGCAACAAGGGGCTCCAAACTGTGTGAACTGTGCAGAGGAGACTGCTCCAGGTCCCAAATGGAGCCGTACTACGACTACTCTGGAGCCTTCCAGTCAGTAAACCAGACACCTTTATGTCCCTTTAGTGTGACATTTAATGATCTCTGACACTCTTTACACACATTAACTCACTTCTTCTTTATTATCTGTTGATTTTTTAAAATCAGACATTCTCATGTGAGTAAAACACAAACAAGCTTATGTTAATGCAATCTGTTATTTAACAGGTGTCTGGAGGAAGGAACTGGAGACGTGGCTTTTGTCAAACATCTAACTGTACCTGGTCAGTGTCTGCAAATCTGTATCATGAAGTAATGTAGCATGGCCTTAAAGCAACACTGAGTCACTTTTCACACTTTAAACTGGAGCGGGGCTATTCAATAGGCAGCCCACAGTTCACGACCCGCATATTTCTGGCCCACCAGCCATATACAGACTTTTTTGTTTGTTTTTGCATGAGTGTGTGTGTGTGCATGCCTGCCCCTAAACAATAATTTTTAGCCATCTAATGTTAGATGTTGATGCCAGGATTTGAACCTGGGTGGGTGGCGGGTAGGTCCCCCCAGATGACATCTCTACTACGGCTAGGGCTGGGTACACTCAAATAGTTTTTGATACTACTACTTTAGCAATACCTGATTTTCAATACTGGTACCTTAACAATACTTTTTTTGGTACCTATATGTATAATTCTTAAAGAAAATAACAAAGTACTGAAAGTTTTTTTTTAATTAAACCAAAAACATTGTTCCATGGCATATTTATGCTTCTATTATTATTATTTATTTATCTATCTCTTAGCTTGGGAACTTTCTGTTATGTACCTGATGCTGCCCTCCCCTCACATACCTCCTGTGCTTTTGTTGAAGCAGCAGAGAATTATGGCTGCAGACTCGGGTCTGCAGTCTACACGCTGCAGCGCGATGAGATGCTTTGACAAACTGCTGGTATTTTTGTTTTTTGCGGCACAAATCTTATTGCATATGTTGCATTTTGCTCTGTTCCCGTTGTGCAGCCAAACTTTAGATTTGTTCGGCATTTTTAAGTCGCAAGTCGTTTAGTTTGCAGGCAACTGTAGTTGAGAGGAGAGGAGAGGAGAGGGGCCGTGTCACACAGCCTGTGTGTACAGCCATAGTTACCAGGTGTAGCAACGGTTGGGGAGGAGTGTGCTGCTCAGGTAGCTCATATAAAGGCAAGCAGTTAGTTTTTCACTTTGCAGACCATCAAAACACAAGTAGAAGAGTAATTTTGCTCTTTTGTTGGAATCATGGTGGAGCCTGAAACTAAAAGAAAGAAAGTAATGTGTCTGATCGTTTCAGTGAGGGTTTCATGGTTTAACCAGTTAACCACATTGTGAAATATTGTAGAAAAGTGTCCTGAAAAATACAATTTCCACCACCTCACAGGAACAGGTTGACCAGAACAAACACATCTGGAATGGAGGTCTCCTACACAGGAATAGACCTCCATGGGGCTCTTCCCTGTTAGTACGATCCTAACGGGTTGCGTCAGATTTATTTGGGTCGATTAATTATTTGGCCGGACTGAGTCATCCTCGGACAGCAGAGAGAGAGAGAGAGAGAGAGAGAGAGAGAGAGAGAGAGAGAGAGAGAGAGAGAGAGAGAGAGACTGATTCTGAACTGTCAATAATCATACATTTAAAAAATGTAAAATACAACACTTTGTCTAACAAGCTAAAAAGCCAGTGCAAGCAACAGCTGTGGGGAGGATTTATGACAGTTGAAATACCACTTTTAACCAGTAGGGGGCTATGCAGGAAAGTTACCTAGTGTTGCTTTATTTAAGTTAAACTTTAATTTTCCTTAAAGGTTTCTACAGAATGTCTGTAACTGGGAGATTATGTACACCTTCTGTGTGAAATTAAGCCTAATTACTGACAGGAAGAGAGATTATGGCAAACCATTAACTAGTATTACAAGCTAAAAACAATTGTTAACTTATTTTGGGGATTTTAGCTGCAAATATTAACATCTCAATTTGTATTTGTAAAACATATTTTATTTTCCCAGTCTTGATCTCAACTCCACAACACTCCATTAAATATGAGTTAATTATAAAATGTAGAGAAAGGAGGAGGATTAAACCATTTTGATAATGATAAAAAAGCTAATTTCCCCTCTATTTTGCTCTCCTAGAGTCTGAAAAGTCAAAATATGAGCTGCTGTGCAAGGATGACACCAGAGCACCCATCGACAGCTACAGAACATGTAACCTGGCCAGAGTACCAGCTCATGCTGTCATCACTCGAAAGGACCCACAGCTCGCCGAAACAATCTGGAACTCCCTCAACGGAGTGCAGGTAAATCAACGGGTTGTGGAGAGGCACTGCTGACTCCATGTAGTAAGAAATATGCTCACTCATAGCTGAAAAGGAGCAGGGAATGATCAGAATGAACCAGATTGGCTCATCTTTTTTCAGAACTTCAACCTCTTCTCCTCTGAGGCCTATGGCCCTGCCAAGAATCTGATGTTCAAGGATTCAACCACGAAGCTGGTGAAGGTTCCTGAAGGCACAGACTCCTTCCTGTATCTGGGTGCTGAATACACCAGTATTGTCAGATCCCTCAAGAAAGGTAAAAAGAAAACAAAAATTAAAACCAGCCGATAGTTATGTGTCTGACTTGTGGTCATGTCTCACTTCCTCCTCCAGAGCAGACTGCGGGCGCTGCATCCTCTGCTATTAAATGGTGCGCTGTGGGTCACGCTGAAACCGCAAAGTGTGACACATGGAGCATCAACAGCGTGACCGATGACAGCGCCTCGGTAGAGTGCCAGAACGCACCAACAGTTGAGGAGTGCCTGAAGAAGATTATGGTATGATCTGACAGAAGCCTGTTCCCAAAATACATTATCCACTCATCACACAGAGGCATCAGTTTGATTTGTTCTGCAGCGTAAAGAGGCAGATGCAATGGCTGTGGATGGAGGACAGGTGTACACTGCTGGAAAGTGTGGTCTGGTTCCTGCCATGGTGGAGCAGTATGATGCAAGTATGATGCTTTGACAAAAAAAAAACACAAAAAGCTTCTTATTCTGTACATTCCGTTGCATTTTATTTTTTACACACTAATTTCTGTCTTCCTTTGTCTATCTGTGCAGCAAGCTGCAGCTCATCTGGAGGTATTGAACCCATCTGAGTTTTTAAGTTATAACACTTTTTAATTTAATTTAAAAAATAATCAAAGTGCATATTTTCATGCTGTAAACTCTGATCTTTGGTCCTTCTGCCCTCTCAGCTGCAGCTTCCAGCTACTATGCTGTTGCTGTGGTAAAGAGGACTTCAGGGGTGACCTGGGCGGGCCTGAAGGGAAAGAGGTCCTGTCACACAGGCTTCGGCAGGACTGCTGGCTGGAACATTCCCATGGGTCTCATCTATAAGGAGACTAAAGAATGTGACTTCAGTAAGTGGCTCATTCTAAGTGTTTATTCTCATTTAAAAAAAGCAACAACAAAAAAAACATGGTTATCAACGCTCCCTGCATCTCTTCCTCTAATCAGCCAAGTTCTTCGTCAGTGGCTGTGCCCCCGGAGCCAAGCCCGACTCTCCGTTGTGCCAACAGTGTAAAGGCAGCGGCAAAGCTGTGGGAGACGAGGCCAAGTGCAGAAACAGCGCAGACGAGCAGTACTACGGTTATAACGGAGCCCTCAAGTACAGTAACAAGCAGCAGTCTCCACATGCAATTCCACACGTCAAACTGAAGATTTAAAGTATTCCTTGCCTTTATTAAAAATAATCAGGTTGGGATTTGTTGTTTGAAATTCAAGTTTAAGAGATTGTTCAGCTTGATTTTCCCCACATTTCCTTCTTTATGTCCGCTCTCTTCATACTAAATACCTGACATCAGTATTTTGATACAAACTTTGAAATCTCTTTTCAGAAAGTATTAATTTTGATGTCATATCATTTCAGATGTCTGGCTGAGGACGCTGGAGATGTTGCTTTTGTTAAACACAGCACAGTTCTTGAAAGCAGCGACGGTAAGAAGCAGACCTGATTTTGTGTTGTTTTCTGTAAACTGACACAGTCTGTCACATTTTTAAATTGTTTTCTGACTATAATAGCTGCCAACTACCTGCTGATCTGCCCTGGGAAGGATCCAGTGCCAGTTACCGATTACCTGAATTGTCACTTGGCTAAAGTACCTGCACACGCTGTGGTGACTCGGCCAGAGATCCGCAACGACGTGACTCGCGTCCTCTTTGACCAGCAGGTCAGTGATGAGATTTGAGGTCACTTTAACTCTAACTCTGAACCTTCCATGTCCATTCTTTTTTGCTTGGATGTAATTCTAAACAAAATTAAATATTTATTTTTGCTCTTTTTACGCAGACCAAGTTTGGCGCCAGTGGAAGCGACCCCACGTTCAGAATGTTCCAGTCTGAGAATGGAAATAACCTCCTCTTCAAGGACTCCACCAAATGCCTCCAGGAGGTTCCAGCTGGAACATCTTATCAACAGTTTTTGGGAGATGAATACATGGCTGCAATGTCTGGACTCAGACAGTGCAGTGAAACAACTTCAAGTTTGTGCTATAATTGTTGAGATTAATAATTTAATAAATAATGATTTGCTCATCACTAAATATTTATTTTCTTCCTTCCCACCAGATCTGGAGAAATCTTGCAGTTTCCATACCTGTCAGCAGGCCTAAGGGTGAGGTGGACTGTGCAGCTCCTCAGTCGGCTCGCTGAGATTCACCCACGCTTCCCTACACTCAATAACCCAAAATGCATTGTGTTTTGTTCAAAATGATCTTTTTAGGCACGTTTTTGTAAAGTTAACACAGAAATACCACAACCTTCAAATCAGTAATCACACATGTATCATGTATGTTCACATATTTTACATTTCACACAGGAGGGGAAATTACATGTCCTTTTATAAAAGACCAGCTTTTTATTGTTAACCTGACTTTTCTCAAATAAAACCTTTCCAACGCTCTTTTATGTGGACATTATACTTTGTAAAAAATCTTACGCTTTTAATACAAGCTTTTTTCACCAAATAAATAATTTCCTTCTCTTGAAATGTTTTGCAAGTATCAGGCTCAAAATCAGTAACCTATATGGAAAAAAAGTAAAATAAGTTACAACAGATTAATTTTGTTTACTGAGAATTGAGTTTTGAAATGGTCAGCAACCTATCTATCTATTTCATTCTCAGTGGCGGCGATATATTTCAATTCAATTGGAAAAAATGAGAACAAGTTCCATCAAAACTTTCTCTTCTCTTTCTTCTCGTGCTGTGTTCACTCTCTTTGTCTCTCTCTGTAGCACAAAGGAAGTTATGGTAGGAGGGCTATAGACTGCGACCAAATTTATCAAAGTTGCATCTAAAAAAATTCCACCAGCTTTTTGTAAAAATAGTCTTTGCGACACTGAAAGTCTCTCTGTGATTCAACAACAGACATGCATTAGACCAGAGGTGCTAAATTACAAAACTTAATGGGACACATCAACGTCTGCGGTGTGGGAGACCCGTGTTCAAATCCCAGCCTGGTCAGTGTTAGAAGAAGAGATGAATTTCCCTAAAGGATAAATCATTTTTATTATTATTATTGGTTCATCACCCACATACACATTAAATGTGAATTATGTTTAAATTTTGGCAATCTTTTAGAATTTAACAAGTCCCACACTGTCCCCCACCAACATGCTCATTGTCTCACATTATGTTGGTTTGGATCTGGTCACCCTAAACACAGGAGAGCCGCCTAAAACTATTTTATTTCTGTCCTGTTAATTTTATTTTCCACAGCACAGCACATTAGGTTCTTAGCATTAAGTTAAACACCAACATGATGCAAAGAACCCAGCATGCTGTGACGTGGATAATGACATTAATAAGACTGAAATCAAGTCATTTTAAGGCAGATTTAATCCATCAGAGGTAAACTGGAATAACTTTATTGGCAGGTGAAAATCACAATTCTATAAAGATTATACTTTGGTCTTTTCATACCACAAAATCCTTCTGTTGTAGAGTTTGGGGAGGATGGTGCAGATTAATCCTCTCGTCTAGAGTCACATCCTGGATTTTAGAGCTCATCTTGCACCATCACAGAAATGTAAAAAATGAAATATATGTCGATTTTACTTTGCGATCTTGCAATTATTGACAGATGGGAACAAAGGAGGTGTTTTTTAAATCTGAATGAACCTATAGCTATATAGGTAATGTTGACTTTGCAGCCAAACTGCAGCTTCAAATAGTAAATGCAATTCTACTCACAAATTTAAATGTTTTTTATGGAATTGACACCTGGTTCACCTTTCTGTCTAAAGCAAATACATTATGGATTTAGTATAATAGTTTTTATTTTAATTGTTAATTAAGCTTATAATATAAATTTTACCAAAAAAAATGTACAATAACTCCTTAAAATTAGATGCAAACACGTAAAGTAGCTGCAAACATCTCATAAATTTATATAATATGGAAAAAAAATATTCTGCTTGCATCAAACCATTAATTGTTGCACGATCAGAATAAGACTCGTGTCTGTGAATGTCTACATGGATTGAATGCATTTGGAAAATTTGTTGCTTTTTCAGTGAAATGACGAACAATTCAATCAATCACCTTTTTTGTTCACCAAATAATTATGAGGGGCAATGAAAGCTGTTTTCTGATCATCTGATGGCTGCAGAAGCTGCAAATGAATCAGTGAATTTCCATCATGTGGAAATTTCGGACTTTCTAATATCCCGCGCGCATTGAGAAACCCTGAGCAAACTGTGGTGTTTTATCTGTGGGCCAGGTCCAGTCAGGCCCACTATAAAAGCCTCGGCTCCCTCTCAGACGGTCTGCTCTGCCGCTCAGGTCCGGAGACCCCCCACCACCATGAAGCCTCTCCTCCTTGTGGCGCTGCTCGGATGCCTCGGTAAAGAAGACTTTTGCAAATATCCGTTGTAACGCTGTAATTAACAGTTCCTCTGACAACAATAACCCGTGCATTCTAACCCATTACCTTTGTTTTTGCAGCCGCCGTGCTCGCGGCCCCCGCTGCCAAGGTGAAATGGTGCGTAAAGTCGGACCAAGAGTATCAGAAATGCACGGATCTGGCAAAGGCAGCTCCTGACTTCTCCTGCGTGAAAAAAGAAAACACCCTCGAGTGCATTGTTGCAATTAAGGTAAAGCAGATCTCCTGTGATGATATTTATGGGGTGGCAGGGGCGTCAGAAGCATAAAAAATGTGAGGGGGACACTTCCCCAAAGAAAAAAATATTTGGCGTAGACGCCATTTCCTGCATTCTGGCGCATTTAACAAGTTGTTAAACACCTATTTTACCTACAGTTGTAAAAACTGAACTCAGTAAGTATTTCAGAGACAGATTCAACAGGAGTCTTCATTTTAAGCAGCTGTGTTCCCTATAACGTCATCAGCTGGACTATTCAGATCTTAGAGAAAAGACTGGAAAAAACTTATGGAAGTAAAATGACCAGCAGTGGTTTCATTTCAGAACTAAAGATGTGAATACAGTGACAAACTCCATAGTAGTTCAAAGACGTGAAAATTGTCTGACATGTCTCCAGTTCTGGAAGAAACTCATTAGACAACCAGCTGTTCAACCCTTAACTAATCAGAGCTCTACCAGTCCTCTACTGGTAACCAGGTAAAGTTCAGTCCTGTTAGGACTGGTTGATTATGATGTGACTGACTGACTGACTGCAGCATCTTCCACTGAAGTGACAGGACATTTTTTTGATTTCTATCAAAGTGACACAGTCTGGTTGCTCCTGAACTACTGAAGTAAAGAACTGGTACTACTACTACAAAAAGTACCCACTACTGAAGAACTGATTCTACAGTATTTCTAACTTCTAATCAAATGTTGAATGTGTGTTTCTTTTATTCTTATTGATAATGAGAATACCAGCAGGACTGAACTTAAATTTAATGGACCTTTTTTAACATTTAATTAAAAACCTCACCTCTTTGTTAATCCTATTTTACATAACAACACTGTAATTTATCCTATAATAGTATTATTACTAGTCAAATAGAAAATACTGATATCCACAGGTATTTTGTTACTAGCAGAAATATCCAACAACTGAATTGAAACCAAATCCTTAAAACATTTAAGGTGTTGACTTTAACAAGACTGAATATGTATTCAGATAGCTAAAAATCAGATGTTCTAAGTAAAATGTAATATTACAGATACCCATAATACCATTCTACTATCCACAGTGAACACAGATAACTTCAGTGTCATTCTTAGGACACATTTAGTCACGATTCCCATTCATGTGTTGCAGCACAACCTCTACTAATCTATTCTTCCTGTCTGGAGTAAACATGATGGAGCTGAAAATGAATTCTGACCAGAAGAAACTCATTTTAACTAGTGCTAACTGTTACTAGTCATGATGTCACTAAATGGACTGTTTCAAGCCGAACAGCTAAGAAGGAATTAAATAAGTGACAATTATTTGAAAACAAATATCAAGAACCTGATTGTTCTTAAGAAGACTGAAGTTCTACCAATCTGAAATGATAATAGTACTCATTTAATGTCTGTTCAGTGTGTAAATAAAATTACTGACAGCTGGGATTGTGTTTTCATTTGATCCATTTAATATAAAACATTTTACTTGTAACAGTTGAATTAGAGGTATTTAAAGTGCATTTCTCTTAGTAAGAAATCAAGTGTAGCTATTGTACTGTATTTATCTGGAATGTTAATTTTTACTAAGAACAACAGATTTGGTCAGGATAAATACACAGATCTCTACATTACTGATGATCTTCAGTACTCTTATTTTTTGTAAAATAATCAACGGTTGTATTTAAGTGTTAAATGTTGACACTCAAATAAAGTATGTACTTATTTTACTTACTTATTAATTTACTGGTACAGTCTTTTTCTTTTATAAAGAGCAGTGAATTACACTCATATTATTGTTATTTTATTTTTCACTATAACTTTTTACTTGTATTTATATATTTTTTCTTCTCTTGTTTTCCTGTCTTTATTGTTCTGTCTCTGATATTTTGGTATACATATTGTATTGTGCTTCCTGTACTTTTTTCTGCTACCTGTAGATCCAGAATGAAACTTGATTGAGGCGCATTTACCTTTTTATTAGAGGCCAGGTGATTATCTGTGGGGGGTTTACCTCCTCTGGTCATTCAGGTCTTATTCCTGTGCCTCCTAACCCTGTGGCCCCTCCAGAGTAACACTCCGATTTCTGGTCGACCTCCTTCCCGGTTCGGTTTGCTTTCAGCTGCAGCGTGAGGGGAGGTCGGTCCAGAAGGAGAGCAGCATGTCAGGGTGCAGGGTGTAACCAGGAAAACATGGAGTGGATTTCAGCGGTCTGAGTAATTTTTAATGAATCAAGTGGAATGGATTTCTTTGAGAACAACCGAAAGAGCGCAAGACGGACTCTGTAAATGTGTGTGTGTGTGTGTGTGTGTGTGTGTGTGTGTGTGTGTGTGTGTGGGGGGGGGTCCAAATACCTGATTTTACAAAGTGGGGGGGGGACACGTCCCCTTCTGACATAATGGTTGCGACGCCCTTGTGGGGTGGCAAAAGAGGGGCGAAAAATTTTTCTGGGGTGTGGCACCATATATGAGAATATTTTAAATCTATGCCGGCTGAGGTGGCAGCAGGGGTGGCAAGACTTTCTTTTAGGGTGGCAACTGCCACCATGTGCCACCCCAGTAGATCCACCCCTGCAGTCAACATATTGGTCATTTAAGTTCTGCTGTAAAGACAAACCTGAGGAATCTGGGTATTTTTGACCAATTCATTTTCTCTTGAAGGTCACTCAAAACAGCTGGTCCAAAACTGTTTTTATCACTTGAGAAATATTTCCAAACTGAGAAGGTTGGTGTCAAAACATGAACTGGAAATGGTTCTTCATGCTTTTATCGCCTCCCGTCTAGATTACTGTAACTCACTTTTCACATGTTTGAACCAAAAAGCCCTTTATGGCCTTCAGCTGGTCCAGAACTCTGCAGCGAGGCTCCTCACTGGAGCAAACAGAAAAGATCACATCACTCCTATTCTGAGGTCTCTGCACTGGTTACCTGTTAAATGTAGAATTCATTTTAAAATCCTGACTAACTTTCAGGGCCCTACATGGTCAAGCTCCTCTTTATGTTACTGAACTGATAAAGCCGTACGCTCCAACCGGAGCTCTCAGGTCCACATTCAGAATCTTCTAAAAGTCCCAAAGACCAGATTTAAAAGTTCTCCAGTCTGTTGCACCTCGACTTTGGAATGAACTTCCTTTAGTTTTACGCTGTATAGACAGTCTGGACACCTTTAAAAAGCAGCTGAAGACCCAATTATTTAACCCTGCTTTGAACTAAATCTTTTATGTTCTCTTATTGGTGTTTAACCATTTCTATTTGTACTTTGAGTGATATTTTTAAAATTGTTTTATTATTTTTGTTTTATAGTCTATTATTTTGTCTAATAAATTTTAATCTGTCCTTTATTATTTTCATTTCTTTTAATAGTCTTTTATTTTTATTCTTGATGCTTTTGGTTTTTTGTCTTTTAATCATGATTCTGTTTTTTGTGAAGCACTTTTTGTCTGTGAAAGGTGCTATAGAAATAAACTTTACTTACTGTGCTGCATCATGTTTACTGTGTAAAACTACTTTAGAAAAGCTGTTTGACTTTGTATGAGGTTGTATAAGTTCTATAACAATACAAAAAAAGCAGGTTATTCTGTGTCAGTCCTAAATATCATAATTAATTATTATGTTGCCTTGGTGCATCCACATATGTCAGAGTGTGTTTTAGCCATTTAGATCTTTAAAACTATTAAATATGATTCAAACTCTGCAGGATTTGTTGGCATCAGAATGATAATGATCACATTTTCCAACAGGCTGGTGAAGCAGATGCCATCACTGTAGATGGAGGAGATGTTTATACTGCTGGACTGAACAACTATGACCTGCACCCCATCATTGCTGAGGACTACGGCTCTTGTATGTGCACTCATCTAGTGACTCAGCAGCAAACTGATTTCTTTCTGACCCTTCTCTGTTTTTATTTCCACACATTTCAGCTTCAGATACCTGCTACTACGCAGTCGCTGTGGTGAAGAAGGGAACAGATTTTAAACTTAGTGGTCTTAGAGGGAAGAAGTCCTGTCACACTGGTTTGGGGAAATCTGCAGGCTGGAATATACCTGTTGGAACTATGGTGTCTCTGGGTATCATCCAGTGGGCCGGCATCGAAGACAGACCAGTGGAGGATGGTAGGTTTTCCTTCAGCTTTTTGCAGGTTGCAGGAAAATCTTTTTAAAGAGCAGAACACTTTGGGCATGTGTCGACATCAAATGCTTTTGATTCTGACACATCTGCTTGTAGAGTGTTAGATTTGAACATCAAAACTGTGTCACGTTTTGGTGCGGTTAAGGAGGATCCAGGCACAGATGTACCAAAAGTAGATTTTTTAAATTAAAGGACTAAGAACAAGAACTAAGACTAAGGACGAGAAGACAAAGATCTGACAAACACAGACGAGACAGACACGCTGATATACTGGGGAGGTGATGACGGGACGAGACACAGGTGGCAGGATTACGGAATGGAAAACACCTGTGGACACAGAAGGCAGAGGGTTAGACAAGGCACAAGACAGGACACTAGAGGGCGACATATGACACTAACCAAATGTGGCTAGCCAATATGCTAGCGCCAGAGTGTTTTTAGCTCATGATTCCCCTATTTTTTAATATCTCCCTGCTTGAACTCAGCTGATTTCTTTGAATAAGTGATGAACCGCTCCAATAGAAAGCAATGAAGGCTGAGGAGACATTTCAACAGTTAGATTTTGGTGTTTCTGAGCAAAGACAATGCTAACGTTTTTACAAGTGATTTAAAACAGACACTAGGGGGTGCTAAGAACAAGCCAAAACTGCATAGTATGACTTTAATGACCATTGTGAGTCTCAGTAATGGGTTCCTTTGTAGAAAACAGAAGAAAGGTTTTAGTATTTATTTAATTTTTTTTCTTTTTAACAGCGGTTGCCAGCTTCGTCCAGGCCAGCTGTGTCCCAGGGGCAACAAGGGGCTCCAAACTGTGTGAACTGTGCAGAGGAGACTGCTCCAGGTCCCAAAGGGAGCCGTACTATGATGACTCTGGAGCCTTCCAGTCAGTAAACCAGACACCTTTATGTCCCTTTAGTGTGACATTTAATGATCTCTGACACCCTTTACACACATTAACTCACATCTTCTTTATTATCTGTTGATTTTTTTAAATCTGAAGTTCTCTTGTGAATAAAACACAATCAAGCTTATGTTAATGCAATCTGTGTTCTTTAACAGGTGTCTGGTGGATGGATCTGGAGACGTGGCTTTTGTCACACATTTCACTGTACCTGGTCAGTGTCTGCAGCAATGTAGCATGGCCTTAATTCAGCTAAACTCTTATTTTCCTTCCAAAGGTTTCAGAATACAGAATGTCTGTATCTGGGAGATTATGTGCACCTTCTGTGTGAAATTAAGCCTAATTACTGACAGGAAGAGAGATTATGGCAAACCAATTCCAAGTATTAGAAGCTAAACAAATTTTAACTTATTTTGGGGATTTTAGCTGCAAATATTAACATCAGAATTTGTAAATTTATACGTTTTCTTTTGATATGGTTGTAAAGTCATATATTATTTTCCCAGTGTTGATCTTAACTCCACAACACTCCAATTACTTTTTTTTATAAAATGTAGAGAAAGGAGGAGGATTAAACCTTTTTAGGATATTTATTATTAAAAAGAGCTAATTTTTTTCTCTATTTTGCTCTCCTAGAGTCTGAAAAGTCAAAATATGAGCTGCTGTGCAAGGATGACACCAGAGCACCCATCGACAGCTACAGAACATGTAACCTGGCCAGAGTACCAGCTCATGCTGTCATCACTCGAAAGGACCCACAGCTCGCCGAAACAATCTGGAACTCCCTCAACGGAGTGCAGGTAAATCAACGAGTTGTGGAGAGGCACTGCTGACTCCATGTAGTAAGAGCTCAATCATAGCTGAAAAGGAGAGGGGATTTTCAGTATGAACCGGATTGGCTCATCTTTTTTCAGAACTTCAACCTCTTCTCCTCTGAGGCCTATGGCCCTGCCAAGAATCTGATGTTCAAGGATTCAACCACAAAGCTGGTGAAGGTTCCTGAAGGCACAGACTCCTTCCTGTATCTGGGTGCTGAATACACCAGTATCATCCGATCCCTTAAGGAAGGTAAAAACAATTAAAACAAAAATCAAAACCTGCCTATAGTGACGTGTGTCTGATTCGTGGTCGTGGTTCACTTCCTCCTCCAGAGCAGACCCTGGGCACTGAATCTTCTATTAAATGGTGCTCTGTGGGTCACCCTGAAATCAGAAAGTGTGACACATGGAGCATCAACACTGTGACCGTAGAAGGCAGAGCCTTGGTTGAGTGCCAGTATGCACCAACAGTTGAGGAGTGCCTGAAGAAGATTATGGTATGATCTGACAGAAGCCTGTTCCCAAAATATATTATCCACTCATCACACAGAGGCATCAATTTGATTTGTTCTGCAGCGTAAAGAGGCAGATGCAATGGTTGTGGATGGAGGACAGGTGTACACTGCTGGAAAGTGTGGTCTGGTTCCTGCCATGGCGGAGCAGTATGATGCAAGTATGATGCTTTGACAAAAAAAACCACAAAAAGCTTCTTATTCTGTACATTCCGTTGCATATTATTTTTTACACACTAATTTCTGTCTTCCTTTGTCTATCTGTGCAGCAAGCTGCAGCTCATCTGGAGGTATTGAACCCATCTGAGTTTTCAAGTTTTAACAACAAACATTTTTAAGTGCATATTTTCTTGCTGTAAACTTCGATCTTTGGTCCTTCTGCCCCTCAGCTGCAGCTTCCAGCTACTATGCTGTTGCTGTGGTAAAGAGAACTTCAGGGTTGACCTGGGCGGGCCTGAAGGGAAAGAGGTCCTGTCACACAGGCTTCGGCAGGACTGCTGGCTGGAACATTCCCATGGGTCTCATCTATGAGGAGACTAAAGAATGTGACTTCAGTAAGTGGCTCATTCTAAGTGTTTATTCTCATTTAAAAAAAACATGCTTACCAATGCTCCCTGCATCAGCTTGGTGGGGTGGTTTAGTCTGAAGGCATCTCTTCCTCTAATCAGCCAAGTTCTTCGTCAGTGGCTGTGCCCCCGGAGCCAAGCCCGACTCTCCGTTGTGCCAACAGTGTAAAGGCAGCGGCAAAGTTCTGGGAGACGAGGCCAAGTGCAGAAACAGCGCAGACGAGCAGTACTACGGTTCCAAAGGAGCCCTCAAGTACAGTAACAAGCAGCAGTCTCCACATGCAATTCCACACGTCAAACTGAAGATTTAAAGTATTCCTTGCCTTTATTAAAAATAATCAGGTTGGGATTTGTTGTTTGAAATTCAAGTTTAAGAGATTGTTCAGCTTGATTTTCCCCACATTTCCTTCTTTATGTCCGCTCTCTTCATACTAAATACCTGACATCAGTATTTTGATATAAACTTTGAAATCTCTTTTCAGAAAGTATTAATTTTGATGTCATATCATTTCAGATGTCTGGCTGAGGACGCTGGAGATGTTGCTTTTGTTAAACACAGCACAGTTCTTGAAAGCAGCGACGGTAAGAAGCAGACCTGATTTTGTGTTGTTTTCTGTAAACTGACACAGTCTGTCACATTTTTAAATTGTTTTCTGACTATAATAGCTGCCAACTACATGCTGATCTGCCCTGGGAAGGATCCAGTGCCAGTTACCGATTACCTGAATTGTCACTTGGCTAAAGTACCTGCACACGCTGTGGTGACTCGGCCAGAGATCCGCAACGACGTGACTAGCGTCCTCTTTATCCAGCAGGTCAGTGATGAGATTTGAGGTCACTTTAATGTTGTCAATTTTTGAAAGTAAAATTCTAAAGGCCAATTCATACTCCACGAGAAGAAGAAAAAAGTTTGTCTTGGCAGGGATCATTCATACTCCCCGAGATCTCAGCTGCCGAACTTCAGCGATGTGTCATACAGGTGTGCGTATCAGGTGTGTGCGAAGACTAATCTGTCCTCACTAGTTCCAGACCTATGCAGACCTGAGGAGCAGGGGCGTGGCTACGGGTGGGCCTGGGCCCACCCACTGTGTACCTGGGCCCACCCAATCAAATGGCTTCCTCAACAAAATTATATATAATTGTTTTATTTTTGAGGGATTTCATTTAAGTAATCATGAAATGAAATAGAACAGAGTAAATTTGACATCAACAACAGCATGAATGTGTTGTGGTGATTTCATAACTATTACATCATTTGTAAGTCTTGCTCTCATTGGATATTTTGAATAATTTCGGAACTCTCCAGACGACCTACGGTAACAGCGCAGCTGTGCGTACGCTGCTGTGACTTGTAGTGTCAACCAAAGCATTTAAGAAAAGGCAAAACAAATCTTCATTTCAAAATGTTTCAAAAAACAAAAAGTGGAGGACCTGTCCTGTGTTACAGGGTTAATGTGCTTTGGAATTTAGATGTTTTGTTCAAAGATCTTTCTGTCGGTTTCTGACAGTGGTTCCTCGCTATTTTGCAGCCTTGTACTTTCGCGGAATGTTTTGTGCAACTTTGCATGCTTTAAACTTTTTTTTACAGCGCAGTGTTCATACGTCCTGACGATCTCCTCCATGGAGCGGAGCGCAGTGCATCCTGACTCCCTTTTGCGCGCCACGCGCTGACCAAGAGTCTGGATGAGTAGCGCCCTTATGCCCCCTTCCCTTTACGAGCTTCTTTTCTGCAGCAAGGTGGGAATGAAAATCTAGACTTTTACAAGTAGAAAAGATGTTAACTGATTGACAGACTGCAGAATGAGAACCATGGAGCAGCATGATGTCTCCAAACGGTGCGCTCTCCGCTCCTCTCTTTTTCCTCTCTCTATCTCTGTCCGACCTGAAATAATTAACGTATTGGTATGATGCCTGACATTAATCAGAGAGCACAGATTAATCGGGCTGAAATTGAGACCTCTAGTGATAAACACAGAGCAGCTCTCAGATCACTTCTCTCAGCATCAGCTGTTTTTTTTTTTTTATAACCGCAACGAGCAGGTGTCCATCAGACGCGATCAGAAACATCAATGAAGTGATTTATTTTTCCGTTCTGATGGTCAGGTTGTGTTTAAACGAGATCAGTGTGATAATGTTAATGCCTGTCTGAGAGTAGTGTATAAAGTGTGTAGTGAGGGGGTTTACAGGCTTAAAACTTCTGGAATAATTGGAAAAATATAAAACTGATACTTGGCGGATTTCACCGCAATTGCGGATTATTTCTAGAACGTAACTCACAGAATAAACGAGGAATCACTGTATAGACACAGACCTGCTTAAACAAAAGTGACATTTACACTTATTTTCAATTATATTTTTGGGCCCACCCATTTTTTATTAGGCCCGGCCGAAAATCTGTTTCTGGCTACGCTACTGCTGAGGAGGCATACAGGTCTGGATCGACCAGCGCAAACCCTGGTGGCCCACGCTGGTCCACCGCTGGCCCAGGACCAACAAAAGCTGCCAGGGTTTGCACCGGTCAATCCAGATCCGTATGCCTCCTCAGGTCTGTCGTGCAGTTCCGTCCGCCCAAAGCAGCACAGCAGGCGCCAGCGAAAAAGTTACATCAACGTACAACGTCAACCACTACCAGCAGTAACCACATTCATTCTCCCTTTCTGACCAATCACAGCAGTTGTTCTCGGACTTCCTGCAGAAAAAGATCTGCTCAGCTGATGTGTTCAAAAACAAGCCAATAAAATAACGTCATTTTTGTTCTCGGAGACCTGAGAACAAAGTTCTTTCTTCTCTTGGAGTATGAATTGGCCTTAAATCTCTAATTAAAAATACTTTTTTGCTTGGATGTAATTCTAAACAAACTTAAATATTTATTTTGCTCTTTTTGCGCAGGCCAAGTTTGGCGCCAGTGGAAGCGACCCCACATTCAGACTGTTCCAGTCTAACAATATAAAAAACCTCCTCTTCGAGGACTCCACCAAATGCCTCCAGGAGGTTCCAGCTGGAACATCTTATCAACAGTTTTTGGGAGATGAATTCATGGCCGTGATGTCTGGACTCAGACAGTGCAGTGAAACAACTTCAAGTTTGTGCTATAATTGTTGAGATTAATAATTTAATAAATAATGATTTGCTCATCACTAAATATTTATTTTCTTCCTTCCCACCAGATCTGGAGAAATCTTGCAGTTTCCATACCTGTCAGCAGGCCTAAGGGTGAGGTGGACTGTGCAGCTCCTCATTGGCTTGTTGAGAGCTTTCCTACACTCAGTGACCCAAATTGCATTGTGTTTTGTTCAAAATGATCTTGTTAGGCATGTTTTGTCAAATTAACACAGAAATACCACAACCTTCAAATCAGTAATCACACAATCATGTATGTTCACATATTGTAACGAGACACAGGGGGAAATTACATGTTCTTTTATAAAACATCAGCTTTTTATTGTTAACAACCAGACTTTTCGCAAATAAAACCTTTCCAATGCTCTTTTATGTGGACATTATTCCTTTTTTCCATCATCTTCTAATTTTTTTAAATACCACATTTTTTCTCCAAATAATAATTTCTTTCACTTGAAATGTTTTGCTGGTATCAGGCTCAAAATCAGTATATGGAAAAAAGTTACAGAGTATTGAGTTTTTTGTTTTTTTCTGATGTCCTGTCAGGCAGTATAGCAATCAGAATTGGTGTCTGAAAGCCAAGAACAAGCCTTACAGATTAACTATCACAGGTGGGGCGTTATAGCTGCTGCTATAATGCTCCACTTGATTGATATTTTTAGAAAAAAATCTTTATTAGAATGGTTTCTTTGGTTGGATTTGAATCCCAACTGTCACAGAGATGGAAATGAAGGGGAAGAGTGAAGAAAGATAAGTGGGGGAGAACGTTAACGGAGGAAGAAAATAGTACAAGAGGTACAAAGAAACTGCTTCTAGACCTGCAAAGAAAGCACAAACAAACAAAGGGCAAGGACAGAGGGCAAAGATATCACAGCAATAAACAACAGATGAATATACAACCGTTACAATGTCCTTAAAAAGTACACAATAATGATTAATTCAAGGTGTGTTCAGTGCCAACCACAGCCCAAGTTACCGGTACTGTGTCTGGAAACATCCGATTCTATACTTGTGTGAACACCTTGTGAGCACCTGTGTGTGTATGTGTGTGCATGCTTGTGTATATAAGGTTTCTCCATAGGAATGCTCAATAAGTGCGAAGACCCACAGACCCACCCCCCAAGATCCATGGAAGACACGGATGAGACCCAAGCCCCAGACATCCTGAGGCCATCCAGAGTACGGGAACCCCAGGAAGACCACTGCAGGGGCAGCCGCAACCATAGTTAGCATATAAAAATGCTAGAAGGCTTACCCGTGCTGTTCTCCAATGGACTGCGATGTAGCAATGCGGCAGCCATCTTACTGCAGACAGCTACCCCCTTCCGTAACATTACTGTCAATAGTGCATGTACTGTACTGTTTTAAATACCTCTAACTTGCTCAATTTTTAGCCGATTTTTAAACGGTTTGCTTTGTTATAAACGTCAGAGACGTATTTGTGAAACATATCGGTAATGGCCGGGAAACTCATAAACTGCAAGTATCCCATATCAAGCCTATATATAAGTATTGTAATAAGGCAAAGCATTTGTAAACCTGGTAATATTTTATCGCGTTAAGAGTATTTTTAGTTAAGCTTATCACTCACCTTCCTCATGCTACCATAGAGAGCGGAATGTCAGCTGTGTAAGCTGCAGTAAGATGGCCGCCCTTAGCTATGCTGTCAAATTCCAGATGAGCCATCTAGCATTTATATATGACATCTATGGCTGCAACCCCCCTCCGAGGGCAGTGCAGAGGATCACCCCGCAGGGGTCACCAAGCAGCCGCTGTACCAGAGCCCCAGGGGGGAGAGGGGGAGGGAGAGAGAGAGGGAGAGAAATCTCCATATAATAATAATAATAATAATAATTTGCTTCTTTTGAAGTGTTTTGCTGGTATCAGGCTCAAAATTAGTATATGGAAAAAAGTAAAAGTTACTACTGATTCATTTTGTTTACAGAGAATTGAGTTTTGAAATGGTCAGTTTATACACAGACACACACACACACACACATATATACGTAAGTATATATATATATATATATATATATATATATATATATATATATATATATATATGAACTATTATTTATTTTACTATTATCCAATTTTTATTTGTTATTCGTATGTCTCCAAAGCAGCCCAAAGGGAAACACACACTCACACACATTAAACATCAAAACGGTCACAAGAAGTGTGCCTGATTGATAAAATTATAAAAAACAATTCTCAACCAGCTGTTCAGAGTGGCCTTCTAGTGTCATTGGCTGGTCAAAAACAACACCTCAGTTCTTCAGGTTTGCTTGACAGCTGAGTTTAAATGACCAAGTTGTTTAAAATCAGAACATTTTCTTGATACCCTCATTTAGCTGATAGATTAAGAAGGCCAGTTCCATTGTGGGTGAACAACAGGACACAATCCAACTAGAAAAAAATAGCATTTCTTGTTCATTTAGCTTTCAAACTATTGTATTAGTGTTTCTCCTTATTTATACTTTCTAATAATTTCTTTTTTACTTAAATTTTGTTCAGTTTACTTGAGCAAATGCTTTGCTATTACAGCAAATACTATATCAAAAATATTTAGCTCATTCAGGACTTCCCAGTTATGATTTTAGAATATATTTTATACTTTTAAAGATATATTTGGGATTTTTTGATGCATTGTAAATGAATGTGGAATCCTTCAAAACTTAAGCAAAATGTTGTGCCCTATAAAGTTAAACAAATTCAGCTGATGTCAAATTAGAAATATACTTCAAAATTTAAACAAGTCACAAGACAATCTATGCTATTATATTATTTCGTATGATGTCATGTTCTCATTGTGTTGCTTTGTGTGCACTTTACATTCAGTTTTACCAATTTGTGCCATTTTTTGTTTCATCTTTTTGAGTGTTTTTGGGGACATCGCACAGTTCAGCCAAATTGTTTTTACATAATGTAATACTTTGTTTTCAATTTTAAAAAAGAAAGAAGTTAGCTTAAAAAAGGAAATAGTACAGCCACTTAAAGCCCATCGTTTAGGAATAATAGTAAACATTACTTGAAGTCTTGTGAAGGGCATTTTGTTTTTTAATTGTATGAGTTTCTGTCATAAAAATAACCAAATTTCAATTTTTATCTAAAACATAACTAATTTGTGCTGATTCTTTGTTAGGTTCGCATGACTTCGTAGAATCAAATGACTGAAAATCCTGTATCACATGACTAAGGCACCGGCATCAAATTGTAATTTCCCCTGAAGTCACCCATGCGGCTTGGAGGCGCACCGGCTCCACACACAGCAGCAAACATCGCACTATGGCCTCCTTTTGAGCCTCCTCATACGAGACTTGTGCATACCTAGCCGGCAATCCGTCACCATCGACGCCTTGATCATGGACCTGTGGTCCAGAGGCTTACTTGGGGATCATCGGATATGTCAGTAGTACTCAAGAAAAATAATATTATTAGATTTTTGAGCACTGTCACTTTTGGACGTCCTGGGATTTAAAACGTAGTGACAGTAGTAGCACTCACCCCATCTGCCGGTTAGCCAACTAAGAAGGGCATCACTCGTCTGTTGAAGTGAAGGACAAGAAAACTACAAAACTTTTAATAACGGAAGATTGATCAGAGGCTGATACAACGACATCCAAATTTACAACACTGTCACTGCTGTTACCTGGTAAGAATTAAACTAACGTAAGCTAGCTCTAAGAGCACCGAGCAGGGCTTCAGGTCTGTCGAAGGCATGGAGGTTGAGCAGGCCCTGATGGCTGACAGTTTGCACTGTGGATAACTAAGCTAATTCGTTCATGGAAAACAATCAAACAAAAATTATAAAGTAATTTTATCGTATAAGTTTAACGTTTATGCGTTGGCTACTTAAACTTTTGACTCTTTGGTTGTCCTTAGCCGAAGTTATCCTGACGCTAGCAGAAATGACAGCTGGTAGCTAATCTTCACCGGTGCTGTGTCGAAAACTGCACCCCTGCCATTTACTGTTAGCACTAATGTTAAAGTCTTCGTGGTGTAAAAGCTGCTTTAGTGCCAATGAAACGTCCTGATGGTAAAAGTATGGTTTTAACTAATTTATCTAATCAATATATCAAACTCATCGAGGCTTATTTAAATGTCAGGTTGGATGGTTTTATTTAAATGAGTGTGTTAGGCCTGTATTGATAGGTACGTGAGCTAACCCATTGGCTAACATTCACTAACAAAAGCGTTAATGTTACTTAATCGGACTCAAATGTGGTAACACTTTTGCCCGAATTGTTTTGTTTAGTCTTTTTTGTTGTTTTTGTTTAAACTTATCGTCTACTGGTGAATAAAGTGAACAATTTGTACGTTAAGGTTAAATATGGACTAAGCCACGTAGCGTAAGTGCAGAACATGCCCGTTGTAGCGGGACACGTAACATTAGCTGGCTAGCATTTTTTAAAGCTGCCACGCTAGCGGGCCTGTATATTGTATCTGATCCCTCATCCTAGTTTAGACTTTATCTTTTCGTTGAGTGCCTGTCGTTCTTAATAACTGTTTACAAGATTGGTATCCATGACTGTAAACTGAACTGTATGTTCGCATTGTGAATTAAATCCCCGACGCATGGCATTAGCCAATAGCTAACAGCTCCTGTGTCAGCAGGTGGATGCTTCATGTCATGTCTGCGAGTGGTATTCGTAGTTTTTAATTAATTTCAGCACATCATAACTATTTAAAATGTCGCTAAACGTCGATTTGTTGAGTACACAGTCCCGATTACTAAAATAGCTGCCAGCTTTGGTGAGAATGTTAACTAATTTGAACGGCATGTTTGCACAAATAGAGCTAGCACAACAAGCCTCTGTTAACGCAGTAAATGAACTTTGACCCGAGGTATCCATTTTCTTAAACTTGCTGAAAACCAGAACCGTTACTGTAATTTGGAAAGAGCTTATTTAAACCATTAGTATCCCACATCATTTTGCTCTTGAATGTCAGCCTGACCTTTTCCTAGTGCTTTATGCTTTTATTTATCAACTGTTAATAGTTTTCAGTGGGTTTATAAAGTACAAGCCTATTACAATCTGATTTAAGAAATCTAGGATGCCAACTGCTTTTAGGACTTTAGGTATTGCATGTTCATGTGTGGGAGGTGGTGGCAGCGTTATCTTTTCAGAACTAAAGACCACACCCTCAATGCTTAGATGCATGTGTCCATACAGTGATGTTTTTACTCAGTATGGACACAAATGTAACATTTGGACAACATTAGCAATGCCTACTTGGAATACTGAGTTTTGATCTCTTTAATTTTCTATATTAACATTTATCCCTTAATTGTTCTTATTTTTTTCTCCTCAGAAAGGCTGGCAACACACAGCCACCCTGATGCAGACCCATAAAAGAACGTGAAATGAACAAACCACCACAACCTTTAACGGGACCTACTGCTGTCCCAAACCCCTCCCCTTCCCCTGGACTGACACAGGTAAGCTCCACTTACCAGGTCTATGTACATTTCTTTATTTAACTGGAAGTTTTTGGCATTTGATAACAGTTTCTTTATTTTCTTTCAAGGCTGCTTACGGCCCTGGGCAGCCACCTTCTCTTGTTTTTGCCGCCCCTTCACCTCCACAAATGAATTCTGCACAACAACCAAGACAGGTATTCTACTAAACATATTTTACTTTACATCTCTGCTGAGGTCTTTTGTACTCGGTATCTTGATATGCGATATCTATGAAAACCCTACTTTTCCTGCTGTTTCACATGGATTTCTTACATGGCTTCTTCTGTAAGCTTTGGCTAAATGTGTGTATGTGTGTGTAAATGCCTGTCTTTCTCTTCAATGTTGGTCTTGACTTCTTTACTCTCTTCTGCTGTCCTAGTTTGCTACAGGGCCCCGTACTTTACACCAACAGGTACTAACTTCCTTCACTTCTATACTACCTCTTTATTTTCTTGATGCATGTACTCACACCCACATGTTAGGAAATTAGGCAATTCCTTGGTAGCTCTTTGTTGTCTTTAGCCTTTCCAAATGACCACGTCGTTCTCGACATGCATTTCTTTAGCAAAATAGTTTTTCAGCGTTTGCTTTGAAAGCAGACTCTGCAGCTGATTTTATTCAATCTTTATTTGATTTGATTGATTTATTTGAATGGGACAAAGCATAATAATGAACATACATGACATAAATACACCAGAATTAGCAAAAGCTAGTTTCCATCCGTAGTCCCATATACATAAAACACAAACATAACATGATTAAAATGAGATAAAACCATACAGAACATGATTAAGACATAAGTAAAACAACTAAATTATGAGAATAAAACAATTCTATATATTCCCTACGTTTAAAAGAACGCTTACATTCTAACATGAGGCAAATCCATAGGTTAAAAGATTAAACAACAATAAAAAGAAGTAAAAAGTCTCAATAAAAGTAGACTGTTGGTGATTGCACTGATGACTACTGACCAGCCATGATTTTTGCTGACTTTTAAAAGAATGAAAAGAGGGGCCGTCTCTTATATTGACTGGCAGTTTATTCCACTCATGGTATCCCTTGATTGATGAAAGTGTTCTGTGCATATGTTGTTTTCCTAAATTGAACCTGACAGTCCCCCCGTGAGGTTGATCTTGTATCTCTGGTGCTTTATTTTATTTTAATTCTGCACATAATCATTTCCCCCAACTTCTGTCTGTATGATGCCATATTTGCCTTAATTTTTTTCTCCCAAAAGTACTTTATGTAAAAAGGCATTTTGACAACTAAATCTTGTGTTTTATAAATTTTTTTTTTTTTTTTTTCAAATTTGAAAATAATACATATAGCATTTTTTTTTAAATAGTAAAATGTACAACCACATTTAAAATTGAGCACTTTATAGAATATCATAAAGTTAGTCTGTAATATGACTTAACATTAGGGGCACCCCCTCATTTCTCTTTTCAGCTCTGTTCTCACAGACTCACCTGTCAGCTTCTTCTAAGCAGCAGGTTTGGGGACGATGGTTAGCTTTTGGACTGCTAGCATTTTAGAGACTTTCTTTTTGGGCTCTCCATCTTCTAACATTAATCCTTGATACGTCGTATTTCTTGACTACTTGAGTTGTTTACCGACTCCGCTGCATTTATCACCATGAGCTTAAAGTTAGCTTTATAAATTCTCTTCTAGTTGCTGGTCCACCTGCCTAACTTTTGAGCTGCTCTGTTGAGGACATTCACTCACCGTTATGCAGCTGCTGCGGCGGATTTTATCGTAATCCTCGCTGTACGGGTGGAGCTAAATTCAGGCTGCTAGTGAGTTTCGGCTGGTTGACGGCAGCATCTAGTCATCTGTTGCCAGTTTCCAGTCGTCGCATTTGTTATTGACAAGTCTAGACCACAAATATAAGATAAACTTGTTTTTTCAGATGAGTTTACAGTAAAATATACTATCTTATATTTGGACAAATTTGCTGGACATCACCAAGCTATTTTAAGTTTCATTTAGTTTAAAATAGGATCAAAATAAGAAGAAAACAATATTTGTCAACCTTTAATCTATCCAAATGTTCTCAAGAAAGTACGACTATGCATCTATGTTCATTTCATTTTAGTAAAAATTTCACTCAGAACCACCAGTGCAAAATTTTGTATCACTACTTAGAAATGACTTCAGTGAAATTCTGTTTTTTTATTTGGCTGTAGTTTCCATGACACACTAATGTACTTAAAATGTTTAGTTTCACTCTTTCATCTGAATCAGAGTCTGGAGACTTGAGATGGTTAATGAACAACATCAGTTTGACTTGTGTTAAATTTGGTGGGATTTCCTGATGACTCATAGAGAACTGCTGTGTTTTAAATAGGGTGTGGCTGGAAAGGCAGTGATAAGTCAACTTTTTTGTCTCCTTTTTGTGCCTCTTTTTTTTTTTTTATAAAGTCTTGTAGTGTTTTTTATTCAAACAAAATTCCCTCCCCCCTACTATTTTAATTTGTGTTTTAGGACTGCAGCTTAAAGATAATAAAACCAGGAATTACATTAACTCTGCTGTGTCAGTACTCAGCTGTATTATATCAGACTTTGTTGCTCTGCATCAGCTCTAAGGGGCAGTTGGTGGGTTTGTTTTGGGGATCATCGAAAGGAAAATTATTGTCTGAAAACCGAAAATGAGGAAACCAAGGCCGAAAACCGAAACATCGAAATAAATGATTACCGTATATCAATTATTAGAACCATAGCATTTATGGCTATGATGTGTACTAACCTCACTAAAATCAAGGCATTGCAATAAATCAATTACAAAACTATGAAAACAATGGTGAGAGAAGGAAAACTGTCTGTAACTTGGAGAAACCCCTGTCTGATGATGTGACAGCAGCATGCAGCAGCCGTTACAGGGGGTGTTTTATTTGCAGCACAGCTGTCATAAAGAAGCGCTCTTAATTCAAGTATTACATTATCAGTATTTTTCGTGGTTAACTGGCGATTGAAATATTGCACATTTATTTTGTGGTTGTGGTAAATGTGCGACTCTGTTTGCTTCTGGGATTTCCAGCTGGTCGATCCAACAGCGGACTTTAATTTGTGACATCATTATTAGTATTATTAGTATTATTATTATTTAGAGGTGGGCATAGATTAATTTTTTTAATCTAGATTAATTTTGAAATTAATCTAGATTAATCTAGATTAAAATGGCTCATTTGAATTCTGCCAAAGGGTTCATAATACCGGTATGTGTGTTCATGAGGCTGAAGAGTCGTGATACTTCAAGTCTAGAGTTTAAGGTTAGTAACAGCTGATCCACTGTTTGGATCAGCTGTTACTAACCTAACAAGAAATACTAAACCTGTCAGAACTTCCCTCAGAAACCCAGACCTGAGTCACAAACCAGAACCTCCAGACCAGATGAGCTCTGAGCTCATTTTAACGACCTCTGATGGTTGATCAGGTTATCAGGATGAAACATTTTAACACTAAAACACATTGATCTGTAATCAGAGGTCTGTTTCCTTTAACTTTACAGCTGTTTTCTGAGGCTCACTCTGTTTTAATAGTTTTACTGTAGAAACCTTCTCATCTCCTGACAGTAAAGGATTACATTTAGTTTACAGGTCACCTGATTAAAGCATCAACTCTCTTTTTTACATTAAATAACTTCAAGCTGATTTTTTTTAGCTGTCAAAAAATGATTGTAGCATCCAGTTTATCTGTAATGGATTAAATCTGCCTTAAAGTGCCTGTGACTCCATATTTAAATCACTTTATATTAAACAGGTGTAATCTTTGATGCCTCTAGATCAGCGTTGCACCATTATAACTCAAAATACGCTGTAATTATTTCCTAACGAGCAACTCAGAGATCAGAAGAAAGCGCCGCCTTCCGGTTCTGCTGGGTTTCTCCTTATTTGGCAGCCTGACACTTCTGCTGCAGCAGGGGGCAGTGTTGTCACATGAAAGAGAAACGAAACTGAAACTAAGCACTACACGGTCTATGGGCAATGGCGGCGGCACTGCCTCGCTCCAGGTGTCGTGAACGTGCATGTGGGCGGAGAATTTACCATATAAGCAAGTCCGGATCACTATGACCTCATAGCTGGCTGGAGTGAAAAAAACTGTTTGAAACCTGGGTCTGAAATCTGGAAGAGCTTCTCACTGGCTGAACTAGGAGACAGATGGACACCGTTTTTTGCTCTTTCTGGCAGGTTTAAGGTGAGAACTCAACGTTGCAACATGATAGATAAGTCAGAAAACATGGAAACCGATGTCATGGGCACTTTAAAATGACTTCATTTCTCTGCTGTTTATTTCACATTACCCTATAGAGCTGTTTCATCATGTTTTTGTTAAATAAAACCACTTTAGGGGATTTAAACATTAACGAGTCTGAAAACTAAAGACAACCCTCTGATAAAGTCACTGACAGATCAATGTGTTTTAGTGTTGACATTGTTTGATTGGTTGAATGTTCAGCTGTCAGTTATGCTGAGAAACACAGCACGCGCTGCCACATTCACTTTAACGAGAGGCGCGTGCACAGCTGAGGCTGTCGGCCCAAATAACACGTCGGTTCACCAGGAAACACCTGGAACCCAGACAGCCAGTCCAGACCTGGTTGATGACTTGGTCGAAGTTCTGCGGGAACTCTACCAAGTTGTTGCCGCGGGTTTGTGACTCGGTCAGCGCTCTGCTGCGTCTCCTCCAACCTGGATCAAGTCCGAACCACACGGTCCGGTTCAGGAGGAGGGGGCGTATGCCCAGGTTGGCACGGGCGCGCGGCTCCCGGACGCGCCTCTTTCACTTCCTTGGGTCCAGGTGAAAATCCTGGACCGGAACCGGCTCCCGGTGAAGGAGACACGCCTCACGTCTCCCGAACGCGCGCTTTACCTGGAGCCGCGGCTCCCAGTCCGGGTGAAGGATCGGGTCGGATCCGGGAGCCGCTCCAGGTGAAGCGAACGTTTGGGAGACAGACCGGGGGAGCGGGTCCTGCTGCAGGTCCGGACTCCGGAAAGATCCGGGCCAGGATCGGAGTCTACCATTTGGTAATGCCTGTACATGTCCTAGACCCAGCGACCCAATTTAGATTAACGGAGTTATTTTTTTTATCGCGCGATAACAGTTTCGCGTTAACGCAGCACGTTAACGGCGTTATCGGCCCAGCACTATTATTATTATTATAAATTTAGTTTATTTCATGTTTGTTCTTGTTCTTAAAGTTAGATTTTTAGTTTTTAATAAGTGTTTGAGTTGAAGTTAAAGTAATGTGCTGTGTGTGGATTCCCCTCCCCCCCATTAAAAAAACTACACTCTGGTTTGGATCGGACTCGGGTCCAGTCAAGGCTGGACTGGGACAGAAACGGCGCTGGCATTTTAGGTGGTGGCAGCCCAGCATGATCTTACAGTTGTTTGGTTTCTGTTCGGGGTGGTTTGTGGGCTGTAAGCCGTGTCAAGCCCGCGTGTATGTCACCTGTCACACTCAGCTCCGTAGCGCTCTGCAGTGGGAGGAGCAAATTGAAACAAGCCGGTCAGATCACAGGCTGGGCGAACTGCTCATTGCATTCAGAACCGGTCCCAAATCAACAGCAGAGATAGTAAAATAAGTCCACTCTGCAGACATGCTGGCTCTTATCCGACAGCATGGTTTCTTGCATGCTGGCTGTGCTATTTGTTCGCGACATCACACGTTTCGGCGTGTTGCTTCGGTGATTTGGGTGTTCCGGCTGAACATTTTCGGTGGCCAAATTGTCGGAGCATCGCTACTTGGAACATAACTACCTCAAAGACGTGAGACTGATGTTTACGGGTCTAAATCCCTGTTTTATTTTATCCTGATAAATATTATGTCCTGTTTTTCCCTTACAGGAAAATGGGTCTTAACTCATTTATTCTATTAACATTACAGATTTCTACAGGGTTTTTAAATTGTGGCTCGATGCCTGTAACATGACTGTTACAAAACAATCTGACTAATTTATTGGTCTGAATATACAGTAAAAGAAAAAAAAAATCCATATTAGATCTCTCTAAATGCATTCGGCTTGCTGCGCCTCACTACATGTGCTGTATTTTCCCCATCTTACTGGAGTTCTTTGAGTTTGAAAGTTGCTTAAGCACATTTAATCCTGCAGAACAACCTAAAGTTAGAATTAATGACCTGTAGGGAAGCTACATAAAAATATGACTAAGACTGAATGATGGGAATAAAATGCTGGGAATAGTTGTCTACCTTTCTACCAGGGACATTTTGAGGTTTGATCATTTTCTCCCAGGGTTTAGATTTTTATTTAGCTCCTGGTTCTTGCGTTTACAAATGAGATGGAGGAGGAAATGATCCCTCATAAAATCTTGTTCCTGGAAAAGGATCTAAAGCTTGAACCACACCTTGTTAGACACCAAAAAGCAAAGTGCAAACTAACAAACCATGGTAGGGTTCAGTTTAAAAGTTTTGTATAAATAGAGATTTGTGACACCTGCAGCCTTTTAACATCAGGCTCTGTATGCATCTACAGTTCACAAAACGATTCTTTAGCCCTTCAGAAGTGGAATCTAATGAACCAGAGGGGGTCCTGTTTTAATACATTTCTGTAGAGTTGCATGTGCTTTTATGGTTGTTTGATCTAACTGTTAACGGCTGCAAGATGCACTCTAGCTCTTCATAATCTTCCCTCTCTTACATTTTGTAATCTCAACCTTCCTCATTGTCTTTAGTCCTCATTTTCACCTTAATCTCACTCCCTCTCTTGCTTTCTGCTCATGTGTTGTGCGGCTAAAGGGTGGATACAGAGCTTTACAGGTAACAGCTTTTCTCTTCGTCTCTTTCGCCCCCCCTTGATTTAAGCTAATCTCAATGTGGCAGGGATACATGACTTTCAGAACACTGTAGCTTACATGCTGACAAAACACTACTCTTGATTTAAACATTAGCAGCGGCTGGAAGTTTATTGCTTCTGTCTGAAGTTGAGCGTGTGACTGAACACGCATGCACAAGCAAAAAAACAAGCAAACTACAAAACTGTAAATGGGACTACAGTAGTTTAGAGATGGTAATGGTGACACGGCTGTTTCTGTTGTCCTACATTTTGCATCTCCTCCATCCTTTTCCTTTTTCTTCAGACTTACTATCAGAATCGACCTCCAATGGCTGCCAGTGCTCCAAGGGTACAGACGAGTAGTGGTCCTCGTGCTGTTGGACCTACGCATGTCTACCAAGCCAGCTCCCAGATGATGATGATCCCCCAGCAGCAGCTGTCTTTTGCTGGCTCTCCTCAGGGCTATTTCATCCCACCTGGACAGGTTAGCTCACAGGAGTTTTGTATAAAGCGTTCACAACAGCAGATTTGAATAGGCTGAACACTAGATGTCAATAAGGTTACTAGATTGCTGTTTGGACAGTTTATATGGCATGTGTTCATTTTCATGTGAGATTTTGATGATTCAAAAATCCTCAAACATCCACAGTTTTCTAGTTTGTTGGCAAGAGTTCTTGTGATATATTCTATTAGAAAAATCTTGAGAATTTCCTGGTGAAACGAAGTCAAAATTGTGTTGCCTCGTCAATGGTGTTACTGACATCATTAAACACGAGGCTCAAAAATGGTTAAATAGATTTTTTGCTATAAATTAGAAAAATCTTGTGGCTGTCAGGAGACATGGCGGCCGCATAGTTGACTAATAAATAATTATGTACATTTGATTTTTAAGACCTCTCATGTAGGTCGTTTAATTGAAAGTTTTCATCATTTTTTCCTCTGCAGTACCGGACCCCCTACATGGCTCCTACCCAGCAGTATTCTGTGACAAGTGGTACGGGCTTCTACCAAGGAACTAGCCCTGCTGAATACACTGGCTTTGGTAAGGGTTTAGACCAGAGACCAGCAACAACCAAGCACAACCACAAACATTGAGTTTGTCAGTTTAAACATGTAAATTCTCAAATACCAGGTTAAAAAACCTTGTTTCTGGTCGTTTTAACTCCAGATTAATTCATGCAAATGTGGATCACTTCCCTTATAAGGTTTCTCTGGATGTGTCATGGTTTTGCTTGGCTGTCCAAGAATGATTAGTTCTTTTCTGTGTCCAAACACTGCTGTAAGTGTTGAAGTGCCAGTTGCACGTGGTCTGGCTTGATTCTGCTTTGGTCTGTGTTCTTTCTCTCTGCAGTCACCTGAAACGCTGCCTTTTAGGTTCCATGAAATGACTTTGAGACCATCTTTCTGATGCGTCTACATTCTATAAGGACATATTTGATGTTATTAGTAACCTTGATTGAATACTAGTGACTAATAGCTTGGAAATAAACTGTACTGCACTTTTTAGGTGAGAGCAATCTTTAGAAACTTCCATCCATATGCCTCTCTGGCCTTTTGTTATTCAGAGCTTATGAACTGCATGAACCTCATAGTTACTGCAACAGTTTGAGTCCCCTTTATCACCTAGACAGCAGAAACTATGGCTGATTGTAGTTTTTTGTAAGAGGGATTTTTTTTTTGTTCTTCCTTTTGGAGAACATTTTTTACCCAACATAAAGTGAACTATCTTTAAAACATCTGTACAATAAGTAAACCAGTGAATGGTTAAAAGAACAGCAATGATGCAGTTTGCTCAATGACAACTAGTCTACCAGTTGCTGACTGGTCGTTTGCATTGGCTCTGTGTTTTTATCCATAACGCCGATGCATACATAGAAAAAGGTAATGGGAGAATGTTGTCCTTCAGCAATCTTCTATAATCCTTAGAAAACCCTCAAAGTGACTGGTGATTCAAATGCGTTAAGAATTAGTCTTTACTCCCACTTGAGTGCAAGACAGTTCAGACAGCAAGTACTATAGTTTAAAGGTCAAAATATATTTGCATAGAAATAAGCTGCTGCTAGGAACAGCGTAAGTGAAATGAAGCCAGAGTTCATTTCATGGGACCTTCTTAACACCCTGCTTCCTCTGGATCCTCTCATTAACTCATTCTGCATCTGTCTTTTCCTGCCCTCTCTCCTCCTTTCCTCCTCCTCCTCCTCCCGTCCCTCACCTCCCTTCCTCTTCCTTGCTGCGTTGGTTCAGAGCCCTCTCTTGCTGCGAGGGAGAGGCGGGGTGGTGGGGGGAGAGGGGGTGGGCGAGAGAACGGCCGTCTCTCTCTCCACGGCGCTCCTCTCGCCTCCCAGCGCTACCCCGGTGAGTAGTGTGTGCGTGTGTGTGTGCTTGTGGCCAGCTAGCTTCAGTGGCAACAGTCTTCATGGCACTTCCTGTCTCTAATCATGTCTTAATTGTGTTTTCTTTTTCTTCCAGTAACAGTAGTCATTTTTCATGTAGATGGTCTAAAATGTGTAGCTCGCATACACAAAATAATGGACGGGGATTGTAATTAAAAGTAGGAACAAAGCTCATGACAAAAACATAGTGACATTTGAGAGAATTTTGAGTACGGATTGTAGCTTTGAGCCAAATCTAAATGTAAAATTGTACAAACATGCTGATTTGGATTGGTTTTGAATTCTCTTTAAGATCTATATTTGAACGCACAAATATTTTTCTAATCTGATTTAAATTCAAAGTAAAACATTCACAAAGAATTTAAAGTAAATGATTTGTTCCACCATATTAGTTTTGTTAGATGACACACTTTTGTTCCTTCTTTTATCATCCAAGTCATATCTGTATTATCGTACGTGGTGTAAGATTTGGATAAATACTTTTTCTTTATTTTGTATCCATGGAAAGCACATTGATGGTGTACACGTTGCCCCAGTGAGTCTCACTGCTAAGTCATTGTGCCTGTATGCATCCAAATTACCCCAGAATATGTTCCAAACACCTCACTTGAAGATATTTATTATCACGTGAGCTTCATGAAAATACCAAGCAATAAAATATCTAAATATGTAATGAAAACATATTTAAATACCTGATTTATGTTTGTTCACACCCACAATCATGCATTATATGTTTAGTGTTGATTATGTAAATGTGTGATGTGAGTTTTGTGTTTGTGTGCAAGCAAATGCATAAATTTGCACTTTGGAATCCCATCTTTTGTTGTTAAATTAATGTTTAATCACCCAAGGACTCCGTTTTTGTATACAGTATTAATCCTGAGTTATGTTTTGTTTTTGTATTTCCCCCAAGCAGCAGGAGCATACTTTCCAGCTCAAGCCCAGTACTCTCCATCAGTCCAACCTGCACCAGTCATGATCAATCCCGCCCAGCCACAACAACAAGCCCCGCCTCCTCAGCAACCAGCGTCACAGCCACAAGGCCAACCAAGGAGGAAACGCAACCAGGTAGTGTTCTCCGACAAAGGGGCAGTGCACCTCTTGTGAAACACAGATGGACAGAAAGTGTATTGTTTGGTCAATGTGGAACTTTCCCTTTCACCGGAAAACAACAATAGCTTTTAAATGCTGGGTGGCAACTATAAAAGTGAAAGGATAGTCGTGTAATGTTTCTGTACTTAATGTTAACGTGAGTAAACATTAAGATTTCGTTTTTGTTTCTCCATCTGACAGATAACGATACGAGACCCCAACCAAGGTGGGCGTGATATCACCGATGAGATCTTGTCAGGTGGAAAGTCTACCTCGACTCCCCCCCCACAGGTAAGATGCTGCTGTGGAAAGTCGGTTCAGGATTGTTAGTATAACTAAATTGTTTATTACTGAATGCAAATGATGTAGCATCATCTCTTTCTCAAGATTTAATGCGAATGTTTCAGAGTTTTTTCCCAGCTATTTTGTTTAAAACTGAAAAAAATTTACTCGACTTGTAAAGTTTTGTTTTGTTGTTGCATCATTATGCATTTTATGTATTTTGTATACACCTACCTCACCATTTAATTTAGAGCGTAACTGAACAAATAATGCTAAACTCCCAAGTCACACAAATATGCACTTATTTTATAATAAATTAGTTTTTGCAATTTGGATATTTGGTTTGATAAATACTTTTAATAATAACGTTTAAAGGCTGGTATACACTATTCAAAGTAGCAAAATAGTCAATACATCACTGATTTAATCCCAACACAACGTGGAAAGAATCTGTTTTGATGCATAAAGATATTGAGGAGTTGGTGCTGATTTTTCACTGTTCTCTGATCTTTTTAGACCTCTGTAGGAGATATGAGTCTTGCCCAGACCAATGGTGAAGTTGTACAGCCTGTCACTGCAGTGACAAGAGGTATGGAACATGCTCATTATTTTGAGTTGCTGAAAAATGCAGCACAACTGCTCGTTTTTCCTCACTGAGATTTTTTTTTTGGTTGCGTTTTCTGTTGAGCAGATGAAATGGAGCTCTCTTCCAGTGCTGAAACTCCTCCACCTCCTGCTCCAGTTAACACAGAGCCTGTGGTGGAGGTCAAACAGGAAGTGGACAGCCAACTAGCACCGCCTATGGATTTTGCCCCAGAATCTGAGGTTGCTACAGCTGCTACTGAGGTGCTGCCCCCACTAATAACGGACCAGCAGTCTCCACCTTCCTTCCCTTCAGAAGCAGCAGGCACCACTAGTGTTGATGAGGCCACAGATGATGTCTGTTCTGATGTTGGTGACACAGTTGACGCTCCTGTCGGACCCTCGGCATCATTAGCAGCGCAAGAGGCACCTGTGAAAACAGAAGAGCCACAGCCTGTTTTATCTGAAAAGCCACTTGAAAAGGAAGAGGAGAAAATCGATGTTAAACTGGAAGAGGAGGAGCAGATGCCTAACGCTAAGTCAGAGCCTGCAGTCGAGGTTGCAGCAACAGTTGCCCCTCTTCAGATGACAGAAGAGGAAACGGCTGTAAAAGCAGCAAGTGATGTCACTGAACCCGTCCCCTCTGAACTAGAACCTGCTGCTCCACAGACCCAGGATCTTGAGCAGATTCCTGCCCCTGAACCAGAACCCATGGTAGTTGAAACAGCAGAGCCTCCCCTCCCCAACGGCCTTCCTCAGGACACTGAAGAACTGTCTGAGGATATAACAGTTTCTAACACTACACCCCATGACAAACCCGACCCTTCTCAATCTCAGGAATCCACACCTGTGGCAAAAACGGCAACACCAGCACAGGAGGAAGAGGTGGAGGAGGAGACGAGAAAGGACGAGTGTCAGCCGAAGAAAAAGGACGAGTGTCAGCCGAAGAAAAAGGAAGATACCCCTCATGCCTCTGTCAGCTGCCCAGAGGAATCTACTATGCAAGGTATCCTATTTATTGTCGTTTTTACACTTGAAGTGTTGAAACGTGTACGTTCACTTAAAAACAGGCAGACCAAATGGCAGGTGGTAGCTTGTTTATCCTCATTGTCCTCGGAGTTGCAATGCACATGAACCTGAAAGAGAAAACATCCAGTAATTCAAATAAAACAACTGCACAAAACAAATTCATCTCCTTAGAGGAAAACATGAAGAATAAAAAAGAGAAAAACTGATCACAGGCTTACTGTGAAATTATTTTCAATGCTTAGATTTACACAAAATATATTAAGCCTACGTTTTCTCACAGAAAACCTAAATTAAATTACAATCAAATGTACACCAGCAGCAGCAGCTCACACCTTTGTTCCACATGTTCCTGAGACTGCCCCCAAGTGGCAGCAACACGCTGTAGTGTGTGAGTCACTCAATGCAGAGCGAGCAGGATATATCTGAGCTGTATCCTTAAGGTTGTGTCGGACACTTTTTTCTAATGATCACAACTTTGAGATAGACTACTTCCATTATTTGACTGAACTTCAGATCACATAACAGATGAGAATATAAAAAAAACAGACAAACCAATTAATCTTTGTCTCTTATCTGACATGTGGTTTGTTAGATTTTAACCTTAATGTGGGATATACAATTTGTAAATGTGTTTTCCTCCCCCAAAAACTTAAGTTTTGCTTCGTCTTCAACCCTAAATGCCACACTCTATGTAAAAAGTGTGTTTTTTCCTGGTGTTGTGTTTTCCTGTTAATGCTTATGTCAATTTCTTTGTTTGCAGCTGCTACAGCTGTCCAAAAGAAGAAGAAACTGATAAAAGAGCTCAACAAGAAGGAAGCCATTGGGGATATTCTGGATGCCTTTAAAGAGGTGTGTTTTACTTTACATCTAACAATGTTTACAGTTACACAGGGGCATAGTTTAGTTCACCCTTTATAGACGGACATTTTAAAAACATTTTCTTTAAAGTAACTTGAATGTTTTATTCTGTTAGCAGGAGCAGGAACCCAAGTCCGTTCCTGAACCCTCGCCCATTCAGGCCAACCCTCCAGCTCCAGCTGAGCCTCCTGCTGAAGCAGTCGATGAGACCTGGGAGGAAAAAGAAGACAAGCAGAATGCAGACCCAGACAAAACTAAAGTCGCACTTGAGCCGACTGAGCAGAAATACGAGTACAAAGAAGGTGTGTTATAGAAGATTTAAAACAGAAGGTTTTGGAGCTGTGGTACAAAAAACTATTTCACTTTGAAAGAGGATTTAAAGGGATATTTGGGTCAATTTGAAGTGTTGTTCTATCAGGTATTTCTCTACAGAAAGGACCACATCCACCAGTGACATCACTCAAAGTTACCAGAGTCTAGAAACATTGTGTAGTCTCTGACCAGAGCAATTGTCTGATCGGTAGAGACACTGCTACAGATCAGTGACAAACTAGCATCTAATTTTGGGGTATTTAAAACAACTCCTGCTCAATGAAGTCAAACCTATGAGTTAGAATGCTATATTACCAGTTTGTAAACCTCTACAGATTTGCATGAGACCGTTTGTTTAGTTCATGGTGTTTATGCTGCTGCAGCAGCATGTACAGTAGCATAGTAATTCAGACTGTTTGGATTAAACAAACTAAACGCCACTTCAAAATGATTGAAATAACCCTTTAAGGTGTAATGATAGTTTTTTTTTAAATTATATAGGCTCCAGCAACCTCAGATAACAATATGGACTTGGTCTAAAAATACAGCTTGGTAGGCAGTTTTGACTGTAACCAGCTAGAGGTTTACAGACTGTTATCCTGACACATCTGTTTGATGTTGCACAGAACAATGGAAGCCGATAAACCCAGAAGCAAAGAAGCGGTACGACAGAGAGTTCCTCCTGGGCTTCCAGTTTATCAGTGCCAGTATGCACAAACCTGAGGGACTGCCCCTCATCAGTGATGTGGTCTTGGACAAGGTAGGTGTTGTTCACCTCAGTAAAAAATATTTTTGTAAAACAAAACAAAAAATGTATTTCAAAATTAATATTTGGCTTAGTTTGTTAAAAATATAATGCGTGTTGTTGATTCTAGCACTTTTATTTACTTTAGTACTTATTAACTGTGGTTTTTTAATTTAAATTCAGGTTAACAAGACTCCACTCCGCCCTGTCGACCCATCTCGACTGATGAACACTGGTCCAGATTTTACTCCCTCGTATTTGGGAAATCTTGGAAGCCGATCAGTAGGAGGACCTCGAGGCCCTGTAAGTTAAATGTTTCATATCATAGAATCAGCCAGTGAGATGTAGGGCCATTTATTGAATGGTGTTTTATTGTAACACTAAGAAGGGTTTTGTTCCACTAAATTTTCTAAATATGCATCCCATGTTCTTTAAGCCTCAGGGTCCACGTCGCTCCCAGCAGGGCCAGCGAAAAGAACCGAGGAAAATCATCATCGGCAGCATGTCTCTCAATGACGACGTGGTGCTCAACAAGGCCGACAAAGCCTGGAAGCCGTCTTTGAAGAAGCCTTCTCGCAGTCGTGCTGCAGAAGAAGTTGAAGAAGACGACCCTGAACAGATGAAGACGCAAGAGCTGTTTAAGCGTATGAGAAGCATCCTGAACAAACTGACCCCGCAGAAGTTTCAGGAGCTGATGAAGCAGGTGACGGAACTAAAGATAGACACAGAAGAGAGGCTAAAGGGAGTCATTGACCTCATCTTTGAGAAGGCCATTTCAGAACCCAACTTCTGTGTGGCCTATGCCAACATGTGCCGCTGCCTTATGACAGTAAGTCGTGTAAAAATGTTATCTTTAACATTGTTTCTGCTCTGATGATGACTCTTGCTTTGTGCCACGTGTCTGGGCCACTGAATGCTCATGATGGTATTGAGGAACTGATGGAGCACAATTTCATCAAATTTAATATCAACTGTATTGAAATTGTTAAGTGAACTTTTAAGTTAAACTTTGATTTCACTTTATCCTTTTCCAGTTGAGAGTAGCCACCTCAGACAAGTCAGGAAATTTTGTGAACTTCCGCAAACTGCTGCTCAACCGCTGCCAGAAAGAGTTTGAGAAGGACCAGGATGATGATGAATTATTTGAGAAAAAGCAGAAAGAGTTGGATGCTGCCAAGGTTTGGCTCATATTTTTTGTTTTATACTAAAGTGACTTTTTAATGGATCTAATATTAAGCATGAACACACACTTGTATCCTTCCTCAGGATGAGGAGCGTGAGCGTTTGAGGGTGGAGCTTGAAGAAACCAGAGACAAAGCGCGAAGGCGCTCACTGGGTAACATCAAGTTCATTGGTGAACTCTTCAAGCTGAAAATGCTGACTGAAGCCATTATGCACGACTGTGTGGTGAAACTGCTCAAGAATCACGATGAAGAGTCTCTCGAGTGTCTCTGCAGACTGCTCTCCACTATTGGCAAAGACCTGGACTTCGAGAAAGCAAAGGTGAGTAAATCCTTATCCAATATGGATGTTTATAAATGTGATGTCTGCAGTGATGACTTTTGTCTTTGAGCCACGTGTCTGGGCCACTGATGATTAGCGATGGGTTTGAGGTACTGAGGAGATGATTGCATCCAATAAATAAATCTTGCCTGAGGGTTTTATTTCATAGCAGTCATCCCTAAAGACACTTTTGGTGTTTTTCCCACAGCCTCGTATGGATCAGTATTTCAACCAGATGGACAAGATCATCAAAGAGAGAAAGACATCATCCAGAATCCGCTTCATGCTGCAAGATGTTTTGGACCTCCGAAGGGTAAATAATAATTCATGAATTTATTATTATGTCAGTGCTGAGTTTTGTAAAAAAAAATTAAAAAAGATTACTGTGCACTTCCTCAGTGGTGATAAAGGTGTTGGGATATTTAAATTTAAATTTTTTATTTTTTCTGACCCTTAGAGTAACTGGGTGCCTCGAAGAGCAGACCAGGGTCCTAAAACTATTGACCAGATCCACAAAGATGCAGAAATGGAAGAGCACAGAGAACAGATCAAAGTCCAGCAACAGCTCCAATCAAAGAAAGACGGTGGAGGTGGAGGAGGAGGAGGAGGAGGTGGTGGAGGAGGAGGAGGAGGAGGAGGAGGCAGAATGGGAGGGAGCATGGGGGGCCGGGGTCCTCACACCCCAGGAGGGAGCCGGATTAGTCAGCCTCAGGACGAGGGCTGGAACACGGTGCCCATTTCTAAGAACCGACCCATCGATACCACCCGCCTTAGCAAGATCACAAAGGTGAAACCTCTAAACTTCATCTTCTGTTATTTTTATTCAGTTGAATGAAGCAATTGAAGTTTAAATTTTAATAAAGTAACATAATTTTCACAAGAGCTTTAGTATGAAGTAGTTGTTCATTCTTGTTTCTTTGGTTCTCTGTAGACCGGTGCTGTTGACTTCAATAACCAGCTGCTGGCTCCTGGGGGAAAGGGAATGTGGGGAAGCTGGGGCAAAGGCAGCAGTGGAGGAAGTGGAGCTAAACCAGCAAGTGGAGAACAGGGTATGACATCTTTCTCTAGAAGACAGTATGGCGTTTTGGCTATTTTAATCCTAATTAATCTTTCTCTTTGGTTTTTAGACTCTGGGCGTTCTGCCACCAGCACTCTTAACCGCTTCTCAGCCCTGCAGCAGTCTGGTTCGATGTTGTCATCATCAGACACTGATCGCAGAGTTCCCCAGAGGTATTAAGAAGTCGCTTTAATGCTGTTTTCCTTTTTGCAGCCTCTGTTTAAAGTAAATGTCCCATTGAAGTTTTTTTGCACAACAATTGACTAATTAAAAACAAGATTAAATGGTTTTATAAAGTCTTTTTTGCAAACTACTCAACACATCGTTTCTAACACACGTCTCTCTTATAAATCTCAGGTCAAGCTCCAGTCGTGAACGTGGTGGTGAAAGAGACAGGAGTGACCACGACAGAGATCGCTTTGACAGATTTGCTCGCAGCGAGAGATCTGATGGGAACCAAATCACCAAGAGAAGCTTCAGCAGAGAGTCGCAGGAGCGCGGAGGAAGGGGCGGAGACGGCCGAACCTCAACTGAACCCGTGCGTCGCGTCGCCAGCATGACCGACAGCCGGGACAGAGGAAGCAGAGACAGAGGAAGCAAAGATAGAGGAAGCAGAGACAGAGGAAGCAAAGATAGAGGAAGCAGAGACAGAGGAAGCAAAGATAGAGGAAGCCGAGACAGAGGAAGCAGAGACCGAGGTAGTCGGGACATCGGTCCAAGCAAAGACGTCCCAGGTTTGAATCTTTAAGAATAAAGGAAGATTTTAATGCATGTACTAACAAAGAAAAAAAACTGAGGGACATTTTACTTTTTTTCATCCAGTTAAGCGTGAAACTGCTCCCACTCCTCCCTCTCTTCCTAAACCAGCCTTGTCTGATGAAGAGGTCGAGAAGAAGTCAAACGCCATCATTGAAGAATTCCTCCACATTAATGACGTGAAGGTATGAACACCGTATTTTAAATTCCAGGTGAACAACGTTGTATTAACAGGTATTGGTGCTAACATCTTTAATGTTCCTTCTGCCACCTGTAGGAGGCGTTGCAGTGTGTGGTAGAGCTCAACAGTGCCTCACTACTCTATATATTTGTGCGTACCGGTGTTGAGTCGACACTTGAGCGCAGCACTATTGCTAGAGAGCACATGGGCCTTTTGCTGCATCAACTTGTAAAGGCAGGAACGTTGCCCATACAGCAGTACTACAAAGGGTAAGTAAAACTTCTCATTACTATGGTACTTTCTTTTATGATAAAGAGATCTAATTTAAACTCTTTGTTGATCCTGGTGCAGGCTAAATGAGATCCTGGAGGTAGCAGAGGACATGGCCATAGATATACCTCACATCTGGCTCTACCTGGCTGAACTCATCACCCCCATGCTCCATGAAGGAGGCGTCCCCATGGGACAGCTCTTCAGGTGAGTGCTGGGACAAAAGTTTAGTAGAAAAATTAAAGCACAAATCATACTTAGGTTTTTGTTTTTATTCACTCACAAAATGGTCAAAATACAAAGGTCAGCATTGTGCATGAAATTCTGGATTTTTGAAAATTAATTTCAGAAATGCAATAAAATGTATTCACCAATCAAGCAGTTTCTCTCTCTGTTTTTATCTGTATATACACACAAACTGCTAGCTAATCTAGACATCTTGACACAAACATTAAAGTCGCTCTTATTTAACAGCTGTAACTGAAAGACTGTTAAACGTCACAGATGATTTTCCCTCTGGAATAAAAGATCGTCAATCAAAAGTAGAACTAGTTCATTTATTTTCAGCAGGAACACGTTACAGCTTTTTACCTTCAACATCAACCTTCATATTAAAACTGACATCTTTTCCTCCCTTTTGAGTCAAGCATTAGTGATATTAAACAACTAAATATTGTTACTCTACAAGTTTAAAGAAAGGTGGTTTAATAGTGATCTGTGTTTTCCCTTCAGGGAGATCTCAAAGCCTCTTGTGCCTCTGGGGAAGGCTGGTGTTCTGCTGGCACAGATCCTCAAGCTGCTCTGCAAAGGAATGGTAGGAACCACACTCTGAAGAACTAAAGGCACAGTTTAATAATCTGTTGTATATTTACACATTAATGTATTCATCCTCCAATCAGACTCATAAGAAGGTTGGAGCTTTATGGAGAGAAGCTGGACTAAGCTGGAAGGATTTCTTACCTGAAGATGAAGATGTCAACAAGTTTGTCACTGATCAGGTATGTGAGACATTTTAGAGGATTAAAAAAACACAGATGTTTTTTTTTCTGTTTTAGTGCCTAAATTTTCCATGCGTTACCTTAATAAACAAAGTGAATCCACTGGGTAATCATATGTTAATCATAGATTGCGTCATCAAGTAACCAAAGTGACTGTTAAAAGAAAACAAGTTGTAACAAGTTGTTAATTATAGTCTTCAGGCTGATGTTATTTTGTGTGTGTTTCAGAAAGTAGAGTTCACCACAGAAGACATGGAGGCGAAAGACGTCGGTAAGAAGAAGGTCCTGAGTGGAGAGGAGATGAGCACCCAGCTGGACAGACTCCTAGAGGACAAAGCCAACAACCAGCGAGTCAGAGACTGGATTGAGGTATGTCAATAAAACAAGGGGTTTTGACATTTTAGGCACTTTTATTTAGATTCTCTGCTGGTAGTGGAGCTAAAAGCATCAGTAGTCATATGGACAAAGCAACTGGCTAACTTTTAAATGAATGAAAGTAGTGGTTTTGTTTTTTATGCTAATAAAATGTTGTTTTTTATCACAAACTTAGTGTTTGCAGTGAGATCTGATTATTTGGTTAAAAGATGTATAAAACTGTTATTAGTTATTTACAGTCGTGTTTTTTCTGCTGATTGGTGTATTTGCTTATTTTTTAACCAATGTATTTGCTTGTAGGCCAATTTGGATGAGCAACAGACTGCTACCAGCCAGTTTGTACGAGCATTGATGACCTCAGTGTGCCAGTCTGCCATCATATGTAAGGACAGCTAACATGTAGAAATACGTTTTTTATTTCTAAACTTCTCTGTAAGTAAATGTGCTTTTTTTCTAAGTGTTTTTAATTTTTTTCCACTTGTTTTAGGTGACAACCCATATAAGGTGGATTTGCAGCAGATCAACCAGAGGGCCAGTCTGCTGCAGAGATACCTGTGTGATGAGGAGAAGGAGCTGCAGGCCCTTTATGCCCTCCAGGCTCTCATGGTGCACATGGAGCAGCCTGCAAGTACGTGTCCTTCTCAGAAGCAGCTGATCACTTTGATTGATCCTTGCTGGCAGCTTTCTAGCAGGAGGACAGTTTGTTTCAACACGACAGTGAGGAATCAATACTGACCTTTGTGTTTTGTTTCTGCAGACCTGCTGCGTACGTTCTTCGACGCTCTGTACGATGAGGATGTTATTAAAGAAGAGGCTTTCTACAAGTGGGAGTCCAGCAAAGATCCTGCAGAGCAAATTGGGAAAGGTGTGGCCTTGAAATCAGTCACCGCCTTCTTCACCTGGCTCCGTGAGGCCGAGGAGGAGTCTGACAAGGACTGAGGATGAAATGAAATCTGCTGCCCCCTTTTATCGAGACGGGGGAATTCTGAGAAGAGTAATGGACAATATATATAGCCAGAGTGGCAGACTCGAATCAATCCTCAATGAGGATAAATCTTTATTTTTTATTTCTTTTTTCTTCCTTTTTGTTTGAGGGATGAACTCAGAAAACAATCATTTCTCTCGCTTCCCTTTTTTTCTTTCTCTGCTTTACACAGCAAGTGTCCTCATCAAAATAAACTTGAAAACAATTCAGCAGGACTGCTTATTAATGAGGTGTGAAATCTCCCACATCACTACGACTTAATGTCACAGTAACACAAACCAACTGGCTGCTTTTTTTCATTGTTCTAGTAGAGAATTCTGCCTGATATCCTCTCTGACCTGCAGGAAGAAACAGCAGGGTGTGTGGTGTGGTGGCTTCTGTGACTCGTGGGTATCATCGTGTGTTCAATCCAAACAACAGGTCTCCTGTCTGTCCTTTTACTGGAGTGTGCAGCATGACTGAAGTGCGTTTCTATGACAGACACATGAACTAATCTTAATTTGACAGATGGAGTTTTTATTGCAGAGGTTGTCTATTTTCTCTTCCTGTTTCCTATTGTGAGCTTACAGAGGACTGATGATGACTTTCACTACCGGGAGTTGGTCTTAATGCTTCCTCAAAGCCATCGTCTCCCATCCCCAGTAACCAACCTCACTGACTGACTCTTCATCTTTACCTCTTCTGATCTTAAACCCGACTCTTAACGACCCAATCAGTTAAAACTTGAAATCTGCAGAAAAAAATCGACTTGATGAAATATATATAGAGAGTGAAAAAAGAAAGGAAAAAAAAAACAGAAGTGATCTGAAAGCCTTTTCTACTTTAAGTGGAAACTTGTTTCAGGACCTTTCTGTAAATATATAATGATAAACTTGTTTTGTTTTTTTTCCATTTTATTTTTCAGAAACCATGAATTTCTGATGTAATTGCAGTGTCTCCTTTTCCAACAGAACAGTTGTCCAGATGCAGAGAGGTGCTTTAGAGATAATCCATTGATTATTAGTTTATTTGAATTTTGTAAATATGTTTTTGCTTTCTTTATTTAAGAAATGATTGCTTCTTTTGCATCGGAAACTGGAAAGATGAGGTAACAGAACATTACAAATAAAGGAGTTATTAAGTTGATCAAAGTTTTCAGTCTAAAATCTTTTGAATGCCTGTGATTTGACTTGTTTTATTGAGAATGCTCTGATGTACTAACGACATGATGCTGATCAGGTGTTTGACATCAGTCTGTTTTATAGGTAAGAAAAGGAAGACGTCATTGGTAAGACGGCTCCAAATGAGTGTCTTTCCTTGTGTAGGTCTTTTTTCCAGGAACTCATGTTTTATTTGTCCAAAATCAGAAATTCTTGCTTGTTCCTGATTAGATCAGCCTATTGTGTAATGTGTGTTTAACAAGATAAGAACAGTGGAAAGAAGAGGTAAACAAACATCAGGTCATGTCTTTAAGAGTGTTATTTTATTACTAAAGGAGCAACTCAAAGTCACGCCTCCACTGAACGAACAATGCAGCTTTACATGAGTCAGTTTTACAATCTGGATCTTTTGCAGAGCGTTGCAACAATCAGCAGGACTTTGGGGACACCAGCTGATCGTTTGCTGATGTGAAGTTAGAAGATGTTTGTTCTATAACACAGTTTGTCAGATTAGGTGTTATTTTTTAGTTTAAAAGGGGACAAGTGGCATCTTTGTGATGAGTCACAAAGTACCTAAAGATCTATTCAATTAGTTTATTTTTAGTGTGTAATCAAATGTTTACATTTATTTTGCGAATTGTGAATTTGCATCAGTTGTCATCCTGGCTGAAGGTAAAACAAATGAAAAAAGACTAAAAAAAATACACAAACATGGAGAAAAAATAAAATGAGCAAATAATTTATGACAAAGCAAATCAAAGGATTTTCTTAGATCCACAGATTAACAGTGGTCACAGTTTTAATGCTCTTTCAGATATAAAGTTTTTGACCACTAGTTCATTCCTGGAGTTTATTTTCATGCCTGAATAACCTGGTCATCCTATCCAACCCACAGTGGACCACCCTCCAACGCAGACAGAGAGATTGTGGATTAATAAACTGCAAACATTGGCACCGAGGGGATTGAATGAGAAGTAGTCTGGACCGGTAACTTTACCTGTGGGAAAGGCTTTAAATAACCCTTTAAATGCACAGTCCCTCCCAAAGTTAAATGAACAAACTCCTCTGAACTGGAATAAAAGTCAGGGTAAAAACAGCCAAAGTCCAATGAACATTTTTGAAAAGACATTCAAGAAACCTGAAGAAATGTTGAAACTTTTTCTTTATATAAAGCCTGAAATCTTGAATAAAAATGTAAAAAAAGTGAAGGATGACTCATGGTTTGTGCACAGAATGAGTGTCAATCGTTCTACTTGTCTCTTTTCCTCCTCAGTGAGCTTTGGAACACACAATGTTCTCCTGCGGTTCCCAAACTTTTTATCTTCTGACCCACAAAATTTTAAAAAGCAAACACTTGTAATCCCAGTAATTGCTTACTAAAAGGATAAATAACCCATTTATAGTAACATCTCCTCAAAACCCCAAACTTTGCGTTTTGTGACCCACAATGGGGTTCTGACCCACATTTGGAAATCCTAATCCAAACATCTTCCTTTCCTTGTGTTTTTTTCCGATCTGTGTGGATTTGATCCACTGACCTTCTGTCAGAAAGACACAAGAGGTCACATCATTATAAGAGGTCTTATAGGACACTAAAGAAGCAGAAAGTATTCAGATCATCAGCTTTTATTTCTGTCTTTATTTTCTATTTGAAGCAGAGCCCTATATTAGAATCAATCCAAGGAGGAATAAAGAAAAAAGGTCACATGATAATATGTGATTTTCCACCTCCATGCCTCATTCTGGATCTTAAGGTCTCTATAGAATGACAGTTCCAGTGATTTTTAATATTTTTATTTTTTTTAGGGGGGGTTTGAACCTGAAGGATGCTGTCTCTTCTTGGCAGTGTGAGGAGGAGGAGGAGGAGGAGAGAGGAGATGACACCGCCTTGCGTTGATGACGCGCGCCATCGGGAGACATTTGGACAGCCTTCAGACTACATCTCACACATATGAGACATGAAACGGTTTGTCTGAGCTGAAGATGTAACCCTGTACAGCTGAGAGGGGGGTGGGAGATGTTTCCGCCGTCAGAGTAGCGTTGATGCTCATCTGCAGAGCCCGCAGCTGGAGGACAAACCGCCGCGGTATCATCTGTTGATCGGATTGGAGACGATTAAGCGCTTTACCATGAGCCGCCGCGGTCCGACTTCCAGGTATGGTGCTGAGAAGGAAGGAAGGAAGGAAGGAGGAGAGGAGAGGAGAGGAGAGGGGGGTCGTTACAGGAACCAGAGACGTGGGGGGTGTTTTATAAATGATGGTGTTTATCTAATGCAGGTATGGAGCTATTAGTATGCAGATTGAGACTTCACAGGCTTCCTCTTTTCCTCCCCTCATCATAATTGCAGGCTGCAGATTTGCTCTCATCAATGGCGGGGTGATGTCTTATTCAACCGCTTCTGAAGCTGCACCATTTTCAAAAAAACAAACAAACAAAAAAAAAAAAAAACCCAACAACAACACAACCCCCCCACAAGTCGCGTCTCTGCACCGCAGCGTCCCTCTGATCCGATCTGAAGAGGTTTGGCTGCAGACTTCATCCTCCCACTTGTTGGTCGGAGAGGAGCCTGTGGAGGTGCCAGACCAGGCATCACTGCCTTTAAAGCATCTTGTGTTTATTTAAGAAGTCAGATAAACGCGTGTGTGTGTGTGTGTGTGCGCGCGCGCACGCCTAGTCTGCAGGGAGAGGACAAAATAATCCAAACAGTTTAAATCCACACATGTGTTTGGGTTAATTAGCAGCATCAGAGAGCTGGCAGAGGGAGAAGTGTGAGGTTTAAGAAGTGATATGACACTATTACTGGAAAGTATAGCGTTATTCCATTAAAACAATTTAATAAAGGTTTAAACACATTAATTAATAATCCTATAGTTTTTGCGTGATTCTAATTGTTTAAATACTTCTAAATGAATTTAAATAGATGTAGCTAATAGTGCACACATGCAGGAAGAGATGGGACATTTTACATGTCTTTTTTTGTTTTTGGGTGACAGAAAAACACAAATTCAAATAGAAAAGATTAGATTTGCACTAGTTTTCAAACTCAACCAGTAAAGTCGTAAAAGATTGAAGTTTTATTTGTAAGAAAATTTTAACTTTTTATAAATAGGTACAAAATTAAAGCCAACAAAGCTATAAAAAAACCAAAAGTCTTTTCTGAGTCAATATATAAAGGACTGCAATAAATCACAGGTCATTTTATTCCAAGAGGTGACTGAGAGGCTAAAGCACAGAGAAAAGGAGAAATGAAAATGTGGGTTTATTGTAACTGGTGTTCAAATTTAACCCTCTCTCTGCAAAAGCAACTAGATGTGATTTTAAAATCCTCATCTCTGATTGGCTGGAGTAGCTAGAAGTAGATTCAGGTGTCTATTTATAAACCATACATCATTAAAGAAATGTTGCAGGCTGCTCTGCTTTTTCCTTCTGATTTAAATGAACTAATTACAAGGGAGCATGATGGCAAACCGTAGCAGTGATTCATGTCTTTGAATGAGTTGTCTTAAAACAGGGGACACGTCTAAATCATGCAGGGCAGCGTGTCCCTGAGGATCAGGGTTGGGGGAAGACTCAGCTGTCTGCAGTGCTGAAATGTGTGCGTCTAAATCTCAGCGCTCCACATGCTGAACATGTGTTTATCAGCCTGAGTGACGTCTCTCAGGTGTTTTTCTTTCTTTATTAAAGCTGATGCTCTCCTCTGGGGAGCGCTGACTGTCACCTGAGCTGGAGATGCTGTTTGCACCTTCATATCACCTCCTCCCAGAGTTCCCCGCCTGCCTGTTGGCACACATTTACCGTCATGCTTGACTTCAGCGTGAGCCTTTAACCACTGTCACAAGCCTTTTTTACCCCTTCTAGCTGCTTTAGGAGCCAATCTGCTTAAGAATATCTGTCAAGTCATGCATGTTTGCTCCTGTTTCCTGCCTTCTAAAATCCCCCCCATCCAAAACACTTTAAATTAGCCCTTTGCCACAGATTTGACTAACTCATCTGATCTACTGGGTCATGAGAGGTTTTTAGAGTTCATCAGGTAGCCCTATCGGTTTCAATCAACAGCTTTGCGTTGAGCTGGCTTGGCTGGAGCTGCTAACCCATGGCTGGTTGGTCACACGCCATATGTTTGTTTTGTCAAATAGAGACTGTCCCCGCTGCCCTCTCCTCCCGCCATCCGGTCCATTCGAACCGGTTTCACCGGCTTACTGTGGCTTTAGCAGCATCTGTGCCGTAAATTTAGGGCATTGCTGTCTGCCTGTCTGCCCCAGTGGTTTAAACCAGGAAACTCAAGCTGTGGTGCTCAGTTGCGTTGGGTTACTGCAGCTCTGAAGGCGTCTCTGCACAATGAGGTTCAGAGTCAGGAGTAGAGAAAGAATGGAGAGGCAAAGGGAGAAAGAGGTGGGAAACGTTTGATTTTGAAATATCAAACTTAGGATGAAACTTTTACATTTTGATTTGAAGCTAAAACTGTGCTGCTGTTATATTTGAACCTTTCTGTTCTTTGAGTGTCTTTATCAAAAGCTACAGTTTAAGAGAAGCTCAGACTGTTATTTGATGTGATGCATGAGCTGTTTTTACGAGTGACGTGTGTTGCAGGTGAAATTTGAAGAGAGTGAAATGATTCCCAAGTCAGGCAAATCTCCAGCAGACTCCAGGAAAAGTGTCGGCATCCATGAATTTGCAGCACTCGCCAGATCTTCTCTGAATGGTGAGATATTCTCTTTTTTTGTTTTAAATATAAAAAAACCTTTTATGTTTTTAACTTATGAGTTTAAACATTGACCTCCACCTCTTATGGGATGCAGGTATCTCTCAGGCGGTGAGGGACCATGTGACGAAGCCCACCTCCCTGGCTCAGGGCCGGGTCGCCCACCTCATCGAGTGGAAAGGCTGGCCCAAACCCACTGGACCCCCACCAGGGACCCACTCCCAGTTCAGCACTTACAGCCATCTGACTGAAGGGGAGAAGGAGGCTCGGTTTGCTGCAGGTATTTCAACCTGGCTGTTTTATTGTGTGTACACCCTGGATCCAGTTTACAGCCTCACATAATGGAAGATTGTTTTAAAGTCACATGTGCTTGTGTGGACATGTGCATCCTCTTAACACGGTTTAACCACAGCATCATCTCGTGACCGCTCCCACCTTCTGTCAGGCATCTAATCCCCTCAAAGTCCTCTATGTGAGCAGTGAGCCCCGCCCACCGCAGGATCGCTCCGTTTGTCTTGGCAGCAGATGGTGGCCCATTAGACACACTTTCAGAACACTTCGCTGCCCACCGACGGTACAGCAGCTCTTGTTTTGCTGTGACTCATCCTCTCTGGCGCCGGTGACATCGCTGTGGTTTGATGAGGAGATAATATGAGGGGGAGGAAAGTGGCGTGCAGGCAAAGTGAACGTACATCATGTTCATTACGAAGCCCTTTTGTCCTGATAGACTAATCAACACAGCAAAATGCCAAAAGTTGTCTCACTGGGAGCATTTAAAAATGAAACATGGATCCCTGAGGCTGTTTGATTGTGACCGATGACTCAATTTAGCCACTTTCAAAGGAGCCAAACGCGCTCTAAAATTAATACGTGCTTTTCTGTCAAACATTAAACAAATTTGTAGATGAACTCTCAATTTTATAGTATAAACTTTGACATATAATAGAAAAACAGTTCACAGAAAAGCTCTTCTTCTCTGTCTTAGTGCTATAAAAACATGACTCAGATCATGTCACCCAGGTAGAAATCTTCAATTAAAACTTGCGAAATAAACAAATCTAAACTTGCGTATTAAGCACATCGATAGAAATCAGTAGAAAAGATTTAAATTGTGAAGAGTATCAACGCTCACCTGTTGGAGACAGAGATGAGTTCTGAGCAGACAGATGAGCTCATGTCTGGTCTGAGTGGGGCCAGTTACACATCAGTCCTGTCTTCAAAAACTCAGCACCCAGCAGTTTGTGTGAATGCTATTTAACACACCTGAATATGGTCATTTAGATGGATTTCTGTTGTTATTGGCAAAGAAAAGCGGTTCGATTTAAAGACATTTTGGTCTGTTTTGTTCTGGATATTATGAATTCCTGTAGAAGTGACAGATGCTGGATGTTTTAGCAGCTTTTAATATGATGCAGATACTCCTAAAACACAATCCAACTGCTGGCACAGGAAACACATCATACTATGATATTCACCACCGCACATCTCATGCAAATCAAACCACATTATCATCGGAGTAAGGCTTGTTTGTTTGGACTGTTCTCAGGCAGCCTTTTCTTTATTTTTAGTGTTCAGTGTTTTAGTGAAATCGACATGAATGTATTTTTAGTCCACTGTGTTAAAACATTTCAGTGCATTGTGGTTTTACGTAACCTAAAGCAATGAGAATGTGTGTAGTTTGGGCCTAAAATTGAACAGAAAGGAGGATTTGATCTAAATAAATGTGTGGAATTTATTATCTTGAGGGTTTCAGGAAAGGATTTGATGCTCTTTAATGTGAGTTGTGACCGAACAAAAACATTTGAAGACCATTTATTGGACATGTGTTCTTATTAGGAGTGGCTGAGCAGTTTGCTATTGCTGAGGCTAAGCTGAGAGCCTGGGCGTCCCTGGATGATGATGATGAGGAGGAGGAGGAGGACTACAATGATGAAGAATCCCACAGCAATGGACAGACTCAAAGCTCAGGTATCCATCATCATAATCATATTTCATCTCATAATGCTCATCTTTTTCATGCATCACTGACATCATCTTCTCATCCTCTTCCCCATCCATCCATCCATCCATCCATCCATCCATCCATCCATCCATCCATCCATCCATCCATCCATCCATCCATCCATCCATCCATCCATCCAGGTGTTCTGACTCTTTGCTCCTCCCTTAGACGCCGCCATGTCCGAACCAACTGGCGGAGCGCCACGCCAGCCTGAGAGTGAAGGCGTTGATGTTCCACCCTCAGTTTGTCCTGTAGGCTCCAGCTGCAGCAGCAGTCCACTGTGTGACCAGCCTCCAACTGCTGATGACCTACATTCGTCCCAGACCAACTCACCCACTTCACAGAGCGACTGCATGTGTCCGTTCTTGGAGGAAGAGGAGGGGCTGAGTGGTCTCGAGGAGCAGCTTGCTCCTCTGCAGAAGCAGCACAGTGAGGCCTGCATCCACAGCAAGCCAGAGTGGAGGTCTCGAGGCAGGAGCAGCAGGTTCGACTCCTGCTACTCCACCTCTCACTCCGAGTCTCCCGGGGAGGAGGACGAGGACGACGAAGAAGGCAGCGTGTTTAACGAGCTTCGGGTCTGGCACTGGAGCCCCAGGGGCTTCTTCTCTGACCGCGGCTCTTCTGGTGTGGCGTCGTTTGATGAAGAAGAGGAGAGGGAAGATGCAGAGGAAGAGAAGAAGGAGGAAAAGGAGCATTTGATGTGATGTCTTGTTCTTCTTTGTCTCTTTGAGTCTGTGTAGATTCTGACGTGAATATTCCGCTCACATTGTCAACCTCTCTCCTCCTTCGGATGTCCTTCATCCTCCAGGCCTTTCACTGATCCACTGTTTATCTCAGCTGTAAACAGTTTAAATGTTGGGGAGTTCAACGAGAATGTAAAGCTGTCGTTCAAACTGAGTTTTGTACGGTTTTGTGAAGAGTGGCGTGTTGCTATCGGGTTGTTTTTCTATGGGTATTTTGTAGTGCTGTTTTTGTTTTTTTCAGGTCATGCCGTGTTATGTGGGTTTGATATTGGAAGCCTGAATGTTCTGCATAAATAAATATAATTTTTTGAAACAAGAATTGTCTCCATTTTTATTCCCCACAACCTAAAGGAAGGGGGAAAAAAAACAAATATTTGTTTTTAATAGATTTTTCTTTAATCATTCATTAATGTACAAAAACAATCCCATGTTCTCTGAAAAATAACAATGGCTGAGTTCAAATGCATAATTCTCCTATGTACAGTAGCATGTATGCGATTCTCATCTGTGTATTTTCATATGTACAACTCATGTACAGACCAGTGCCATAGAAAGGGGAAATACTACAGACTTATTGCTTAACTAGATACGCTGCAAATGAGCTTATACGCTTTCTGCATGTAAATCCTTACACGTGATCTTAAATGGCAAGCACTATTTCACGTTCAAACAAAAGATGGTGGTTGCACAAATGCTTGCATGGAGAAAATGAGCCTGATACCTCCATTAAACGGTCAAAACAAGCACGCACGCTGTTAAGTTTCTGGGGCTTCGTGTACTGGTTTCATTCCTGAACGCTGCTTTAAAGCCACCCTGGAGTTAATACACTCAGCTATAAAGATGAGTTAAATATCTACAGGCTGCATTCAGCCCAGTGTGTGTGTGTGTGTGCTCTGTACAACAGCCAGCATCTTCCTGGAGCTCAGACGTCGCTCATTTAACGTGCATCATGTTCAGATAATGAGACTGACTCTACATTGTGGCTTCCACAAAGCCAAACAAGCCTACCTGTGCAGTCAGGATAACATGGTAATTACAATGTGCTTCACTCTGAGCCCTGTAGCCAGCTTCGGGGACCTCTGGAAGGAAGCTGCCTTTATTATTGTGTGAACAGATCCCATATAGTGGATTTTAGGGCCTCATATATGGACACCAATACTTGGTATAAAAATAAACACTGCTATGTCGTGAGACATGTTTGAAAACTTTAATAATGTAACTTTATTGCACATCAGCCAACATAAAACCCAACCCTATTCTAAAACTCATGAGATAAATTTGTGCCAAGCTATTAGGTAGTTTTAAAGATTCATTTTGTGCTCTTTTGATTCGTGTGCTTTCTAGAACACTTGCTCCCTTTTTTTTCCACCCTATTTTTGGGATCAAGCTCACAGGTTTTTACTTTGGCAAATGAAATAAAAATCATGAAAGTGTTTCTTGAACAAGTGCAGGCATCTACAAACACACAAACATTTTAAAGGTTAAGCTGGTGATGTCTTATTGTCAACAAATCTAGTTTTAAAGACTGAACAGACTAGTATTGCTGCAGTAATCTGAACATGATTCTCATGTTTTACTTTAAAAC
>SSNR01000212.1:535097-578974 GCA_006937965.1 Callopanchax toddi
CATCCATCCATCCATCCATCCATCCATCCATCCATCCATCCATCCATCCAGGTGTTCTGACTCTTTGCTCCTCCCTTAGACGCCGCCATGTCCGAACCAACTGGCGGAGCGCCACGCCAGCCTGAGAGTGAAGGCGTTGATGTTCCACCCTCAGTTTGTCCTGTAGGCTCCAGCTGCAGCAGCAGTCCACTGTGTGACCAGCCTCCAACTGCTGATGACCTACATTCGTCCCAGACCAACTCACCCACTTCACAGAGCGACTGCATGTGTCCGTTCTTGGAGGAAGAGGAGGGGCTGAGTGGTCTCGAGGAGCAGCTTGCTCCTCTGCAGAAGCAGCACAGTGAGGCCTGCATCCACAGCAAGCCAGAGTGGAGGTCTCGAGGCAGGAGCAGCAGGTTCGACTCCTGCTACTCCACCTCTCACTCCGAGTCTCCCGGGGAGGAGGACGAGGACGACGAAGAAGGCAGCGTGTTTAACGAGCTTCGGGTCTGGCACTGGAGCCCCAGGGGCTTCTTCTCTGACCGCGGCTCTTCTGGTGTGGCGTCGTTTGATGAAGAAGAGGAGAGGGAAGATGCAGAGGAAGAGAAGAAGGAGGAAAAGGAGCATTTGATGTGATGTCTTGTTCTTCTTTGTCTCTTTGAGTCTGTGTAGATTCTGACGTGAATATTCCGCTCACATTGTCAACCTCTCTCCTCCTTCGGATGTCCTTCATCCTCCAGGCCTTTCACTGATCCACTGTTTATCTCAGCTGTAAACAGTTTAAATGTTGGGGAGTTCAACGAGAATGTAAAGCTGTCGTTCAAACTGAGTTTTGTACGGTTTTGTGAAGAGTGGCGTGTTGCTATCGGGTTGTTTTTCTATGGGTATTTTGTAGTGCTGTTTTTGTTTTTTTCAGGTCATGCCGTGTTATGTGGGTTTGATATTGGAAGCCTGAATGTTCTGCATAAATAAATATAATTTTTTGAAACAAGAATTGTCTCCATTTTTATTCCCCACAACCTAAAGGAAGGGGGAAAAAAAACAAATATTTGTTTTTAATAGATTTTTCTTTAATCATTCATTAATGTACAAAAACAATCCCATGTTCTCTGAAAAATAACAATGGCTGAGTTCAAATGCATAATTCTCCTATGTACAGTAGCATGTATGCGATTCTCATCTGTGTATTTTCATATGTACAACTCATGTACAGACCAGTGCCATAGAAAGGGGAAATACTACAGACTTATTGCTTAACTAGATACGCTGCAAATGAGCTTATACGCTTTCTGCATGTAAATCCTTACACGTGATCTTAAATGGCAAGCACTATTTCACGTTCAAACAAAAGATGGTGGTTGCACAAATGCTTGCATGGAGAAAATGAGCCTGATACCTCCATTAAACGGTCAAAACAAGCACGCACGCTGTTAAGTTTCTGGGGCTTCGTGTACTGGTTTCATTCCTGAACGCTGCTTTAAAGCCACCCTGGAGTTAATACACTCAGCTATAAAGATGAGTTAAATATCTACAGGCTGCATTCAGCCCAGTGTGTGTGTGTGTGTGCTCTGTACAACAGCCAGCATCTTCCTGGAGCTCAGACGTCGCTCATTTAACGTGCATCATGTTCAGATAATGAGACTGACTCTACATTGTGGCTTCCACAAAGCCAAACAAGCCTACCTGTGCAGTCAGGATAACATGGTAATTACAATGTGCTTCACTCTGAGCCCTGTAGCCAGCTTCGGGGACCTCTGGAAGGAAGCTGCCTTTATTATTGTGTGAACAGATCCCATATAGTGGATTTTAGGGCCTCATATATGGACACCAATACTTGGTATAAAAATAAACACTGCTATGTCGTGAGACATGTTTGAAAACTTTAATAATGTAACTTTATTGCACATCAGCCAACATAAAACCCAACCCTATTCTAAAACTCATGAGATAAATTTGTGCCAAGCTATTAGGTAGTTTTAAAGATTCATTTTGTGCTCTTTTGATTCGTGTGCTTTCTAGAACACTTGCTCCCTTTTTTTTCCACCCTATTTTTGGGATCAAGCTCACAGGTTTTTACTTTGGCAAATGAAATAAAAATCATGAAAGTGTTTCTTGAACAAGTGCAGGCATCTACAAACACACAAACATTTTAAAGGTTAAGCTGGTGATGTCTTATTGTCAACAAATCTAGTTTTAAAGACTGAACAGACTAGTATTGCTGCAGTAATCTGAACATGATTCTCATGTTTTACTTTAAAACACGTGTATTTACTGAAGGTAGCATGCTAACTCGCTATGTGGTTGATGTAACTCCCTGGGTTATTTTATGTAGTGACATTTGTTAATTTGTAAGTAAACAAGTAACATGCAGATATTTTTTTCCTGTTTGTTCTATGAGTTGTGTTCTTTCCAGACACCAGTGAATGCAACACGAGTATTTCTTTATGAAAACAGTACTATAAGTGAAGCAATGCTTATGTAGTTTTTTGTGTTAAAGTGTAAATGTCCACTTGTTCACTATATAGGGCGAGCCTGCCATGTTGTAGCGGTGTTTATAATAACTGTTGCTCACTACAGGTATCTAGAGCTCTAGAGACTCATCAAACGGTACAATAAAAGGACCATGATGCATTGCAACCTGAGCTGACATAGCAACCTAATAAAGTGGTTTTCTGACTAATGTTCTAGACATTTGAGCTGTAAAGTGTCTCGTCTCTTGCTCTGTCGGAGCTGCAGAACTTAAAAAGTTTGCTTGTTTTGGATATTAATAATTTACTAGCTGCATGTCTACGCATGTGTCAGTGAATACACTTCAATAAGAAGTACTCTGATGTACTATTTGTGAAGTAATCACAATAACGTGTCATCAATTAACATCAGTGTTATGGAGATGATAATGGCACCCATCGGCTCAGATTCAGGTGTTTTATTGAGTCCTGTCTGTATTTTTCTTCATGTGACACTGAGCTGAAAACTGCACACGCTTATGATGCACGTTGCGTTCAAGTGGTGTTTGAAATGTAAAACACGGGGCTGCCACCTATCCCCTGCACAGGGTACTATGTAGTGAACATGATATGTAGTGAATGAGGGGATATTTCAAACACACTGACTGACTGACTTGTTCAATGGGAGCATTGAACAGCTTTGATCTAGAGTGGTTTTGCTTTCCCCCCTTCGCTCTCAACTCCTCTTCGCTGTACATGTGAGGATGCAGCTCCAAGCCAGAGAGCAGTTTTTCTGAGTTCTGTCTGCAAGAAGTCTGGATGAGGCACCAAAGACAAGGAATTGGAGCAAGAAGCTGCATGCTTGCTTAGTTTGCACATAAGATGGAGATCGTTCTGTCACATGGTCCCATGCTCATCAGCTACAGCAGGCCGACTACAAGTTTTTTTTTTACTTTAATCTTGATTAATACAGAATGTGGTCCCACTTATTGTCTTGTGGTTATGTTCAGTAATTGTTAATTAAAGCTGCAGTATTCCATTAAAGGCTTTCCTGATTGGTTCTCTTCTGCTAGTCACACAGATCGAGTACCGCATTTACTGTGATGTCTAATAATTCTTAATGAGACGAACTGATTAAAAAACCCAGGGCAGTGTTTGTGAGTCTGGAAGAGCAGAACAGCATTACACTAAGAACTGCAGTGGAAATCAATTCTAACTGGTGGTAGGTCACAGAGCTCGTGACTAGTGAGTGAGGGATTGAAGTGAGACAGTTTAAGACTAATTGTGATTGTGTAATTAAAAGTGTGGCTTAATGCTCGTTTCATTAATCATCTATGAAGGAATTCACATCGTTTCTTATTGATTAACAAAGGGTGTTTTAATTTTCATTGAAGGGATGTTGGTAACCCCAGCTAGCCAGTTAGCATGCTATATTCAGACCTCTGTTGAAAACAAGAACAAATAGCAAAAATATTACTCTTTATAGTCTCTGACTCCAACGTTTTCTCACTGAAGCTGAAGTATGGTCAATAAATTCACAATAAATGGCTAAAGCTCTTGGTACTATTGCAGGGTTTTCAGGAAAACGTACTTGTGTTTAGCCTGGCACATCATGCCACCCTTATGCTCACTGTCACATGTACTTGTAAAGCAGCTGGTAGTAAATAAATCCCCAGCAGCAAGCTTAGACTGGTGGCTCCTTCTGCAGGTCTTCAACCAGTTGGCTTTAGAATGGTTTGTATCATGTAGCAGTGAAGGATCAACCATCTGTCGTCAGCATTGCTGCTTGTAGACCTGATGAACTTCTCTTTTAGGAAATAAAAGTAAGAAATGAAAGAGGGAAAAAAAAAACATTTTGGACCTATAAATTTTACTGTTGCCTTGCAGAAAAGTAGGTGGCAGGTTCGAATCCCGGCTGCGTCCTTTCTGCATGGAGTTTGCATGTTCTTCCCATGCATGCATGAGTTTTCCCCGGCTACTACAGTTTTCTCCCATGGACCAGAAACATGCATGTAAGCTTGATTGGCAACTCTACAATGGTTCTAGGTCTTGTTTGTGTCGGTGTGTCCCTGTGATGGACTGCTGACCTGTCCACCTCTCACCCATCACTGCTGGAGATAGGCACCAGCTTCCCGTGACCCTGAAGTGGTTCAGACAACGAATGGATTGCTAGTTAAAGTTACAAACATTATCAATGAACTGTATATTTGAGGGCAAAAATGACTTTTGTGCAACTTATCATATAAAGAATGAGACTAAAATACATTAAACAAGCTTAGATGTTTAAATATTTGTCTTTGGAAAAAAAAGAAGAAGAAGAAAATCACTTATGGAAAAGCTTTGGTCGTCTCCAGAGATCTGTTGACTGTAGATACAAAATAAAACCAGCTTGATCCTTTTCTCATGTGCTTACACTCACTCTCATCACATCTATGATAGAAACACAACTGGACCTCCAGGTTGGACCTCTACAAATGTAAGAAACATCAACATTCTGAGGTGAAGTAGAGTTCTCATCATTCTGATTGCTCGTCATCGTGGACAGTGCTGCTCTCACCCACAGGTTCTGATTGGTCCATGTGTAGAGACGAACTCCCCTGCTGTGGTTCAGTTTTATTTGACTCCAGAGTTTGGGTGGGAGGGTCATGGTCACAGGTCAGCACAGACTCCTCGGTGTGGGAGGGGCTGTAGTCAAAAGTAAACTCCGATTGGTCCTCAGTGAAAGAGGGGCTTTCCTGGAGCACCAGGTCCGACAGCTGGTTTGTGACTTCGCCACGACTGTTTTCAAAATGCAAATTTGTCTCGTCCGAGAAGCTGATTGGGACGTCGTACGACAGGCCCGGCTTCTTCGCCACATCTGGAGGGTTGGGTTCCCGCGGTAAGGACAGCCCTTTGTGGCGCATGCACAGCTTGTGTAGTTCTGTTACCTCAGATACGCTTGTGCTGTTACCGCTGTCACGGAAACTGGCCAGAGGAGGGCGAACCTTCACTCCCGTCACTGTCACCGAGCCCTCGATGGCCTTACGTAGCTGTGAGTACAGACAGGCAACCGGTAGAGAAAGAACAGCAAGCACAGGCTCATAAAAATCATTTAAATTAAGCAATTAGGCGACAATCTGTAAGGTGAAATCAAAGAATATTATGCAGACCTCTTTGAGAGAAACCACTCCAACCAGTCGTCCCATGCTGGTCACGTAGGCGTGATCCAGGCCCAGCAGGGAGAAGATGGTGTGAGTCTGCGGATGAGGAGGAAAGTTGGGTCATGGCCTGGATATAGACTCAGAGGGGACTCATTTTGGATCTGGGGTATGTAAACAGTCACGCTGGGATGGGACGACATTGTATTTTTGGCTTTTATAAAACGGACGACCCAATCACCACTGGCTGTATTAAATAACACCAGTAATCACCATACCAGGAGGAGGCTAACAGAAAACCAAGACATCCTAAGGAGTCCTCATTAGTGTTTTCCTCTGACACACAAATGTGGCGATAATCAGAAAATGATGCAGATCTAAATTTCTCCAGGGTCAAAAACAGTGACTGTAATTCAAACGGCATTTACAGTGTTCTCATTAAGTTGTTATTTTTTCTCCATAGGGTGTTTTTTTGTCCTTTTGTACCTTATGCAGAGACGTTTGCTCCACCAGCTGAAAGGGAGCAGGGTCAATCTTGCAGTTTTTGAAATCTACCAGCTCATCAAGCTGCTGATCCTCCCACTCTGCTACCTAAAGTCAAATTAATGACAGAATCTCTCGGTTTAAATTATAAAAGTAGTTATTAATATAATCAGTTTGTGTTGGTGTCACCTCTGAGGGGGTCATGCAGTCCTCCACTTCAGTCGAGTCCTGAAAAGACAAAATTCAGCTGGTTAGTCTTTGCTCCTGTAAACAAATAAAGCCTCGACTCTGCATTCGTTAGTGCTTTTGTCAGTTTAATAAATAAACCGCACAACTGTGATCCAATCAATTGTTTCTTGGAGTTTCAAATCAACAAGCCTAAAACAAAAACAACAGCTGCACTGTCATGCAGTTTAACAAACTAAAACACATCTGTGTTAAAACTCAAACATGGTCTCACACACACACACGCTCTCTCTGCAAAGCCACTCTGACGCTTTGGTTTGTGCATCACAAATATTTTGGTCCAGGACTTACTATGTGCATGTTGCAAGGCAACTGTTACTAAGCAACCGTCTCTAGGCGGCAGACAGTCTTACCGCCATGGAGATCCTCACTCGTTTGAGCTTGGGCTTTCTTTTTTCAGGAGAAGCCGGCCCGGCTGGACTCTTCCCGCCGGGGGGAAAGAAGGCATCACAGCACAAGATTAACACAGATTCACACAAACGGGACACTTTCCTTTCCTTTCCTCCTCCTTTTAGATCACATCACTGCAACATTTGGATTTCAGTCTAACTTCTGCTGCAAGAGGTCTCTGTTATGTGAGCACGGTTTTACTGAAAGGGTATAATTACTACCCTACAGATGAAGATGAGGATAAAAAAGTCTCTGCAAGACGCCCAGTGTTAATACAACCCTGGGTGATAGATACTCCACCAGGAAAAAGGCTCTGAACATCCCACATTTTACTGCTTTTATTGTTGTTTAAATGTCTGTTTCATAAGGAAAACACACTTTTTATAGCAACAGCTGCTGGAATGAGTATGAAACAAAATCTAAAATAAAAATCTGCAGCCAAACACTTTTACCTGTGAAACAAAAGGTGTAACGAACAGATTCACTGCACTGCAGCAAAAGCAACGCCTCACATTTAAACTTCTGCTGCTGTGGGAAAATGTATGAAACTGATTTATTTATGGTGGAAAGTGGAGGGAAAGTGGTGGAAACAGCTTTTTTTTTTTTAATTCAGAGTCACAAACTGAATCCAGCTACAGAAAACAATCAAGAGTTATTATAATAAAGTTGGAACCTTAAACATATTCATGTCCAAAAAATAACCTCGTGTCTGTTGCAGCAAAATTTTGGTAGCTTTGGAAAAAACATGAATTTAAAAAAGTTTAAAGAAAATCATAGTTTTCATAATCTTGTGCTCTGAGATGGCTATTATTATTATTAAATTATTATGGATCTTTTAACAATTTATACAGTACTGAAAAATGCAGGGAGACAGGAAAAAAAGATTTTCAGTTTTAAAACAACCTTAAGCAACATTAAGTTGTTAATTTGTTGTTTGTATGAAGTGCAATTAATCAGAAGATAAATCATTTTGACCCGATGAAGCTAGGAGGACTACATCATCTGCAAATAGCAGAGAAGAGATTCTCCTGTCACCAAACTCAACACCCTCCACACCACGGCTGCGCCTAGAAATCCTGTCCATAAAGGTTATGAACAGGACCGGTGACAAAGGGCAGCCCTGGCGGAGTCCAACCCTCACTGGGAACAGGTCCGACTTACTGCCGGCTATGCGGACCAGACTCACACTCCTCTGGTACAGGGACTGAACGGCCCTTAACAAAAGACCATCCACCCCGTACTCCTGGAGCGCCCCCCACAGGGTGCCCCTGGGGACACGGTCATAAGCCTTCTCCAAATCCACAAAACACATGTGGATTGGTTGGGCAAACTCCCATGACCCCTCCATCACCCTAGCGAGGGTAAAGAGCTGGTCCACAGTTCCACGACCAGGACCAAAACCACATTGCTCCTCTTCTATCTGAGGTTCAACTATCGACCGGACCCTCCTCTCCAGTACCCTGGAGTAGACCTTTCCAGGGAGGCTGAGGAGGCTATAGTTGGAACACACCCTCTGGTCCCCCTTCTTAAAAATGGGAACCACCACCCTGGTCTGCCACTCCACAGGAACTGCCGCCGATGACCATGCAATGCTGCAGAGACGTGTCAGCCATGACAGTCCTACAACATTCATAGCCTTGAGATACCCAGGTCGGATCTCATCCACCCCCGGGGCTCCGCCGCTGTGTAGCCGTTTGACTACCTCAGCGACTGCTGCCCCAGAGATCAGACAATCTGTCCCCAAGTCTTCCAGCTCTGATTCATCACTCATTCAAAAAAAAATCTGCTGTGTTCAAGCAGGGAGAGATTTTAAAAATACAGGAATAATGTGCTAAAAACACTCCAGTGCTAGCATAACAGCTAGCCACACTGGGTTAGCATAAAGCCTGGTTTATACTTCTCTGACAGCAAGTTTGTGTTCACACACACACACACACACACACACACACACACACACACACACACACACACACACACACACACACACACACACACACACACACACACACACACAGAGAAAACACACACACACACACACACACACACACACACACACACACACACACACACACACACACACACACACACACACACAGGTATTAACAGAGACGTTTATGATTTATAATTCTCTGTGTTGTGAAGCAATTCTTCACCAGGACAGCAGAGGGCGTATAACTTAACGTCTCTGGTCGGTCAAAGTTTGTTTACTTCAGCTTAGTAATGGCTGACAGAGCGAATTTTGATTGAGCTGTAACGGATTGATCTCGAGGAACAAACAATGTTGTTAAAAAGAATTAAACGGGAGTGAAGGAGACCGCAGCGTCTGTTGAATATCCGTCCACTGAACAGGACAAGGCAGAGGACGAGTGACTATGCAGCTCTTGTTCAACCTTTGATGGACACTGATGGATTATATACATTTTCGTACTTTCTTACATCTTCTGTCACACGTTCCTCGAGCTGATCCCTATCTGCATCTGTGAGATTCTACTTCTACTATTCTGTTGATACCGGCGTAAAGCCAGAAATGATTTTGAGTTGTTGGGCCGACCAATTAGAGACATGCGCTCTCCGTCTCGGATAGTTAGAAAAGTGAGCACGACTCCGTCCGTCCTTGCGAGCCTGTCGGAGAGCCCTTGTGTCGATGGATAATGACGTTGCGTGTCTCCGTACCGATTCAGACGGAAAAGTATAAACTAGGCTTAACCCTCGCGAGATACATGACTTTATGAGACTTCAGGGGCACTGGACCAGAGACTCAGAAGTTGCAAATGCGGTATTCTGGACACAAGCAGCAGATGGGGCTGAGTGACTTTTCATTAACCCTGTAAAGGGTCTTATTAGCACATACTGGCTCAAGGAAAAGATTTAAAAATATGTTTCTATAAAGTTACATAGTGTGCCTTTAAAATTCAGGTGAAATATTTTTTAAAATGTCAGAAATGCTGCAGGTTTCAATGGTGTAAAGACAAATCACTTTCTTATATTGTCTAAAATCTAACAAAAACAAAAACTGCTAAAATGCAGGATGTTCAGGAACTGTGTGTCCAGGAGGAAATCGTTGAAAGAAGAAAGATTTCTGACAACAGACGACACAGAAAAGCTCAGCTGCTTCTGGATGAGTCTTGTCCAGAAGCTGCAGGAGAACAGCAAGCACGAACTCAGAGAGAGCACACACACTCTCACACACACACACACACACACACACACACACACACACACACACACACACACACACACACACACACACACACACACACACAGAGTAAACGCCACACAAAGCTCACCCGACACATAAATACATTCTGTTTCTCACCTCCAGCAGCTCGTCGTCTTGATCGGCACAGGAGAGCGTCTGTGAGCCTAATTTAACAAACGCTGTTAAATGAGTCTTTTCTTAATGTTTTTTCCTAGATTTGCTGCTCTATGTGAGCTCTTAGCGGCGTAAGATACGTACTGTTTGGCGTCTCTGTGTTGCTGATGGCCGATACGGTTTTCAGGGCAGATTTCAGAGGCAGCTGAGTGTTGGAAACCGCCGGGCTGAAGGACGACGAAGACTCCTCTGTGGAGATCTACATGGAAAATATATTAAGAGAAGAATCCAACACAAATGCATGCACACAGACACACACACAAAAAAAAAGCACATGCATGCAAACCAACAGGACAGCACAGGTAAGGGCACAGACAACAGAGACAGAAAAACAGGCAGGAATTAATATAAAAACCACAGACGAGTTACGTTTATAAAGTTTGTATGAGCAGCTTACCACATCCTGAGTCCCAACATCTCTATCTGTGCCTTTACCTACTGCTACATGCCCCCACATGCTGCTCCTGATCCACTCTGCTGCTACAGCCCAACTCAAGCCAGACCCCGCCCGCCCCCCTCGGCGCCCCCGGACGCCTCACACCTGTTGGGTGCTCACCAGGAAGCGAACCCCTTGGCGAGCGCTGGTGTTGGTGGATGCGTTGAGGTGAATGTGAGTGCAAGGGGAGCTGGGGGAGCTGTCGGACGTCAGGCTGGGCAGAGGATCGTGGGTGCCGTTGTCCTGGGCTAGCTGGCGGAGGTACTCCAGCCGCCGCTGGCGGCTCAGCTGAAGGGAGAGCAGGGACTGGAGCTGCAGGCGCTCGATGGAGCCCAGCAGGATCATGGAGTCTGAGGAAGAAGAGGCAAAACAAAGAAAGATAAACCAGAACTGGGAGCCTGTTGTGTGCTGAGAGACACCAACTCACAGAGGTATAAAAATACAAAAACAAATAATATAAATGGTAGAAAATTTGCTCAAAACATTTTGATTTGTCTGTAATTTATACAAGAAACATCTGCTTTCATAGAAGTTGGTATTTAAATAAAGACAACACTGAGCTAACTATCGTCTTCGATTGTGTTGAAAACAGTATTATTTTCTATAATCAAGGAGGTTCAGGAGAGGCTGGAGGGGTGGAGAGGTGCTGCTTCATCTTTTAACTCAGGCTGGAGAAGAGGAGGAGTCCACCTTAAACGGCTCATTGGTCCTGATATGAAGTCTTAATGGATCAAATCTGATAGAAGAGTTTATTTAGACCTTAAAAAACAAATATAACTATATAAGATAGACTTCTAACAGTACTGCTGAATAATAATAGATACACTTCAGATTACTTTAAATAAATAAGAGCTCAATATAAAGACAATCAATGTTCAAGAAGAATAACTATGTAAAGGTGAATAATTTAATAGAAGAAAAAGATTTAAATTTGTCTGATTAATAGGAAAAATAAAGTTGTTTTTAATCATTAAATGTTCAAACTGCTATTAGAAATATGAATAGATTTTGATAAGTCAATAATTAAAAAGCAGGAAAGTGGGAGTAGATAAGACGAAGAACAAATAATTATGAAATCAGGGCTAAGAGAGTCCAGTTTGACCTCTGAGACTCTGAGGTTCAGGAGTAAAGAGAGTCCAACAAAACTCCTTAAAACTGGTTTTACCATCAGACTCACAAACAACACCAGGATCAGTCTGTGCCTAACAAGCATTAAAAAAGCAACTCTCTCTAATTACAGGTGAACCAACACAAACAATTCAGGAAGAGCAGAAACTAAGAGGTAAAGATGAGAAATAATTTTAAAAAATACACAAAAAATGTTATCAGTTTGCAGCAAACTGCTGACCACATCACTTATCAAGGTCCTGATTTAATTTGAATGTTTTTTGCATTAAATTAATACAAAAAGTTAGAGATGCACCAGAAAAGCTGCACAAAAATCTAACACTGGCATCAGCGCTCAAAACCAGATACAGTTCAAGTTTCTTTATTTCATAGAATAAAGCTCAGATTCTAAAACTAACACATGCAGCACATCATTTAACATAAAAACAATTCACATGTCAGAATATTAAAAAACTGTTCCTGCAGTACCTCTAGACTCCACCAGGGCCAGTGTTTTGAGGTGACCAGTCAGCAGCATCTCCTGAAGATCCCGGTAGGAAGAATTCAGGGTGATGAAGCGCACGTCCCTGACCATGATGTCCTCCACGCGGATATTATACTTCCTGAATCAGGAGTGGGAAGCAGGAGCACAGAGAGGTGAGATGGAATAAATGAGAGAGAATTCTGACATAAAAAAGAGAGACCAGACTCACTCATGATGTCCCATCCCCAGCTCTGGAAGATAAGGGAGTTTTTTGATGCGAATGATGGAGTCGTACAGCGACGGTTGGAGCGACTGCGCCACGGCGTTGGCTAGGATCACCGCTATCATCACGGGCAAGATGTGAGAGATCTGACCGGTCAACTCAAACACGATGACGGCTGTGGACACGGTGTGGGTGACTGCTCCAGACAGAGCTGCAGCACCTGTAGAGAGAGAGAGAGCGAGAATGTTACAGTTTAACTTTATTCCAGAATAGTTCAGCTAAAGAGAGGCAGATTTTTATAGGTCAGTCACTCATAACAAGTGATATAATTGGCTGCAGCTTTGAGGCTAATTCAGTCATACTAAACAGAAAAATGAGTCAAGCTGATGGAGGGGAAAAAAGGTGTTACACATGTAAAGAAGATATAACTTCTGGGTATAAAAACAACTCACCTACAACAGCATAACCGCCTGGAACTATGGGATACACGCTGCCATCTGCATGTATGCCATCAGGAAACATGGCTGCCATGATTTCTCCAACTAGTCTGCCAAATGCTGCACCTGTCAGTCACACACACACACACACACAGCAGGAGTTTAACCCTCCACAGGATGTTCAGCAGCTCCACGAGCAGCACAGAGCGATTCCCTCACCGATGAGGAACACCGGCATGAAGGCGCCACAGGGAACAGGCATGGTGGTGGCCACTGCTGACATCCAGAACTAGGAAGATGAGAAACGTTAAAAAACATAATCAAGATGCTTGGAACGGCGAGTAAAACTTTTAAAAGCTGTCCAGGGTCCACCTTCATGACGATGAAGAGGATGAGTGTGATGAAGACGTTGACTTGGGGGTGTTTCCAGGCGTGGTGGTGGCTGATGTAGTCGAACTCCTCCGCCACTCCTTGACGACACCACGTGCGATTGTCAAACAGCGCGACCAGGGACTCGTGCTGTGTCAGCTGACAACACACACACACACACACACACACACACACACACACACACACACACACACCAAAATTTGTTTCCAATATCACCATCAGCCAAAGATTTTCTAGAAAACATTTTAAAAAATTTTCTTCCAATAAAAGAAGGCCGATAAGTCACTCTTACAGAATGATAAGTCACTCTTACAGAATGATAAGTCACTCTTACAGAATGATAATACAGATGTTATCAACTACATTTTCTCAAAGTATCAGGTTTAAAAAGTTTAAATTCCCAACATTTGTTCATTACAGGATAAATTTAATGTTGAAAGCAGATTGGTGATAGATCCATAAACTGACTTCCTCCAGGCGCCTCTAGAAAGATGTCAGCCAGATTGGGGGGGGGGGGGGGCACCAAAATTAATTAAAAGCCATAACTGAGGATCAGGAGTTGTTTTGACCTGATGTCACGTAGAAGCTATTTAGAAAGAATACTGCATTAAAGGGATAGGCCTACATTTTATTTTATTCATTTTTTTACAGAAGCTTTTTGCTTTATGAATGTCAAAAAATGACAAAAGCATGAATAATCATTGCAACTTATTGATTATTATACTTAAAATTATATTCATAAAAACAGTTTGCAAACTTCTCGTTTTGTTAAGCTTCAATTTTAAACACAGGATAATCATTTTTTTGGTGCAGCCTTCTAGAAACCAGATCTTTGTCATTATTTTACCTAACAGTTCGCTACCTGAAGCCATATTTCCTGCTAATCAAGCCAGGTGCACAGGTTATTAAAATCTAAAAGCCATATCCTTTACCTGCAGAACCCTTTGCATATTTTGACTTTTGCAGGTTATGTTTGAGAAATGCAAATTTCAAGGTGATGTTCTCTTTCCCCCCCTCGTGAGTGATGCTGTAATTGTTTCCTTCATTTGATCAGAGAGATAAAAGTCCATTAACCACACCAAGTTTAGTTCTCTTAAAAACAATCAGAACGTTATAGAAATCATTTGTATTCCTGTGATCTTCTTCACAAAACACACATCTGATAAACGTCATCTTTTTTAACCATTTTATCATTCTGCAAATCAAGTTTTATTTGATAAAACTCTGCTTTAAATCACATTTTTGTGCAGGTTATTAAACTTTTCTTCCCCCTCTGACAGTGATTCTCTCTGTTTTTAACAATGACTCAAGATCTTGTCACTACTCCACAGAAAAGCACAGAGAAGAGGGCTCAAATATCTATAAAAACGTCTACAAACTATCCATTTTATGATGAAATATCACAGCTTTAAAACCGTTGATCAAATATGACGAGCTGAGCCTGTCACCAGCTCTCACCATCAATTATCTCTCAGCAGTCAGAGCACGTTTTCACGCCGTCACACACATTTTCTCACCTGTCCCGCCATGAACTGCCCGAAGCCCGGAGGAAACGTGAGCGTGGAGACCAGCAGGGTGACGAGAGCCGGGTACAGCAGCCGCCTGACGGGGAGAGACGGACTGTGGGGTCATTAGTCAGGCCGTTCGTTCAACTGTTTCTACAGACGCTATAAAAAAAAAAGCTCCTCATGTGGGTCACCTGATTCACACAGATACAACGTTAACACTGCACAATGTATAAGAGGCTTGGATCAAACACACATTAGACTAAACACAACATGAAAAAAGTAACACCACATTTTAAAAAAATCATTGATTTTGTTGATTAATTTTGGGGTTACTCGTTTTTTGCTTATTGTTGTGTTTTGAATGCCTTTTGTTTTGTTGTGTTTTTAAAAAACTAAATGCTTTGTGGTGTTATCTGCACTGTTTTGTTTTCTAAATGTTATTTTCTGACCATCTATAGCAGGGGTACTCAAAGGGTGGCCCACAACCCGAATATTTCTTATGCTGACTTTTTTCATTTTTGCATGAGTGTGTGTGTAGTCCTGCACACGCCCCTAAACCATAACATCCAATCATCTAATGGTAGATGACCGTGCCGGGGTTAGAACCCGGCTCTCCCACATGAAGGGCGGCGTCCTCTACCTCCACAGTCACCTTTAGATATCTTGTGCTGTTTTAACAGGCTATAGGTTTTTTTTCATCGTCCCACAAAACTTTGAGCACCGTTCCTTTAAGGGTGTCCCCCCGCGGCCTGTGGACACGCCTGTGAAAGTTCATGTGGTGTGTGTCCCTTTAAGGTTTGTAATCGAGTACTCCTGATGCGTAGTATTTTACTTTTTCCTTTAAATTTTCTGTTTTTATGTCAGGTTTTTGAAGTATTCTGTTATTTTAGGCGCTATTGTTGTCATTTTTCCAGACATGTTTTTGTTTGTGTTTTATTTGATACTGTCTCAGTGTTTATTTTTTTTAATGTGTTTTTCTGAATGTGACATTTTTTGCATTGAGGGTTTTCATAATTTCTTATTGTAAATTTTCTCGTTTCATTAATGTTTGTGATTTCATTATTTTAAGCAGTTTTTATGTTTTTGGGGCCGTGCATAAAAATGAGTTAAGGCTATGAATGTGCAGTATTTTGTTATGCAAAAAACAATAAATAATAAGCTTTCCTGTTTGATTTTTTTATGTTTGTGTCATTTTTTTGTCTTGATACTGTTGAATATCTTGCTGCCTTTTACTTTTTTTTTTTGCAGTTTTATTGCTTTTCCCCCCTGAGTTGTGCACTTGCAGCAATTTTTCCATTAATATGACTAATTTACACAACCCTTTTACAAATTCGTGGCTGATGAGAAAATTACATTTTAACAAAACCTGCATCAGATCCTCACTTTCTCAGCAGGAACTTGTTTATAGTCTTCTGTTTCCTCATGCACTCCACAATCAGCCGGTTCAGGTAAACAAACAGAGCTCCTCCGAAACCACAAGCAATCCTGGAAACATACAAAAATATGACCCTTTTTTAGCATTTCATTTTCATCTTATTAAAACCTCAGTCAAACTAGAAAAACGCTTTACCCTTCACTAAAAACACAAGCTGTTAGGTGGTTTTAAACAGGAGGCCAAACAACAATTAGTTGTGTATTTATTAAGATTTTTTATCTTCATACACATTTGATCTGTTCTGATCTGGATCCAAACTCATTTCATGCCACAGTTATCAAAATGCAAATCAACGTTTAACGCGGTGTGAGCTCTAGAGGGACACTCTCACCCGAGGATGGCGAATGCTGGCAGCTCCTGAAGGTCAAAGGGGAAATCCAGACGGAAACGTGTCTTAAAGAGAGCGGTGATTGTCTCTGAGGGAGAGAAGACCGTTCTCACTCTGCTGTCAGTACACAACGATGCTTTAAATAAAACTCTGCTTATTAAATATCTGCTCAAAAATACAGATCCACATTTTTTATTTAAAACCGATCTTTGTGCTGTTGCAAAGGAAAAGTCACAAACACTCATGCAAGGATGCAGAATATTTTACCTTCCTCCTGGTTCAAGACAGCCAGCACTCTGAATATAAAAGCACTGAAGGTGGCAGCGAAGAAGCCCCTCCAGTAGTTCCTCACAGCAAAAAACGTAGAGGTGACTTCAATACTGAACAGCACACCTGCAACACAAACACACACTCAGACAGCGCCAAACGTCCAATATACATCCAATTCCTCCAAACACATCAACTGTTTTTGTTTAAAACCAAAAATAAAACATTTAAAGAAATGGTTATAATCAATTAAGTATTTCAAACACAGCTGTGAGATTAATACTTTATTACCAGAGCTTTATAATAGACGCTCACGTGTTTGCATAGCTGATTATCTTGTCGTACATATTGTTTAGATGTCAGAGTGTGTTTTGTCTAAATGTTCTAAATCAGTGAGACAAGGCGTCAGTCATCTCACAAAACAAGCTCCACACGTCGCTCTGCGTCTAAAAGCATCTTTCATTTTTAATTTAAATTCTTACACTTTAAAAAATCCTTTAAATAATAAATTCCATAGTAGATTAATACACACAAACACACACACACACACACACACACACACACAAAGAGTTGTCCTCAAAATTATGCATATTTGTTTAGGAAGCATTTTGTCCACCGCAGGTAAAGAAAAACACAATAAAACCAAAACAACAAAGCATCAATTCAAATAACAGAAAATGTAATTCAGCATAATCAGATTAAAAAGATCAACAGGATAAAATCTTGGCCTCGTAATCACGTTATAGAGGAAAGGTCAAGGAGTTATTGCTGTGCTCAGAAATAAAGATTTGAACATTTACATTTACATAAGTGGGCGAGTCCATCTGCTGACAAACAGGAGGAACAGCTGCTGAGTGGACTAAACATGACTCATCACTTTAACTTCAACACAGCAAGTTGCTTTAATCCAAGACTCTTCTGACATGGAGACTTTGATAGAGGAGAACGTCATAAATGAGTTAATTAAGAAATCATGGCATGGATACTATATTTAATAGCTGCCATCTATTTTAATATGCTTGTCATATAAATAAAACATAACTGAGACATTTAAAAAGTTCTTGAACATGGACTTAAGTCTGCAACCTGTACATGTTCCTAAAGACCTAAAATGATGCTCTGAGCTACCACATTATTATCCTGTAAAACAACAACAAAATATTTTTTTTAAGTACAAAAAGTTTTTGGTAAAAATTTCATAAATTAAAACATACAATTCTTCAAAAAAATATTTATGTTCAACTCTAAATAGTGACTATCGGTTGAGTCATCCCAATAATCAACTTTTGTTAAAAATAAAACCTTTAAAATTTAGCTTAAATGTAATTGGTTAAAATAATTAATTTCATGGTATAAGTACATAACGTGTAAAGTAAAGAAAAACATAGTTGTGCACCTGAAGTAAAAAACTGTACAGAAAGTATCCAAGTTTTTAAAAACTTTTGATCATCTTCATCAAGCGGATTGATGTTCATTAAATAACAACGAACAAAAACCTGCATTTTGAGGAAGAAATCAATGGTTGAGTTGGATCTCTACATTTGCAGATGATGTGATGATGATAGTTTCTTCAGAATGTGACCTCTGGTTCTGGACGGGGCAGTTTGCAGCTTGTGTCGTGACCCAGATGAGAATAAGAATCTACTGAAAGAACTCTCAGGGTTGGACGTGAGCTGCTGACCCAAGCAGGCAGGTTGAAGTGTCCTGGGACTGTGTTTATGAGTGAAGGTTAGATGGAGTGTGAGACAGAGAGGGGATTGGTGCGGTGTCTAAAAACAGATCTTACTTCTGAGGTAAAGAGAGGACAGAGTTGAAAGTTCTTAAATTAGACTGAAAATAGGAGGTTCTGATGATTGTTTCTGTTGTAGCGTGACTGGACTTGAAGCATTTTAAACTTGGAGAAGGTGCTCAGAGAGCTGCTCTCAATGCCAGTTGAAGTGCTTCTACTGAGCCCCCTGGTTTGGAGATTTTCCATACAAATCCATCTGGTAGAGCCTCGCCTCGCCTTCCTCCACCCTGTGCAGGAAACTCATTTCGGCCACTTGTATATGCAATCTCGTTCTTTCGGTCATTACCCAAAGTTCATGACCATAGGTGAGGATTGGGACGTAGATCGACCAGTAAATAAAGTCTTGCTTTCTGGCTCATCTCCCTCTTTACCACAACCGATCGGTTCAGCATCACTGCAGACGCTGCTCCAATCCGCCTGTCGATCTCCCGTTCCCTCCTTCCATCACTCGTGAACAAGACCCTGAGATACTTAAACTCCTTCACTTGGGCTAGGACCTCTCTCCTGACCCGGAGTTGACAAGCCACCCCTTTCCGGTTGAGAACCATGGTCTCAGATTTGAAGCCGTCTCCTCCTTGAACCGTCACCTTATCGTGGTGGAGGAGTTTGAGTGCCTTAAGGGCACTTAAGGGCCCGAAGGGTTACCGGAGTCCCACCCTGGAGCCAGGCCTGGGGTTGGGGCCTGTGGGCGAGTGCCTGGTGGTCGGGCTTTTGCCCATGGGGCCCGGGCGGGGTATAGTCTTAACCGGATACATGGGCTCATCCAACTGTGGACCCACCACCTGCAGGAGGAACATGAAGGGTCTGGTGCAATGTGGATCGGGTGGCAGACCAAGGCGGGAGCTTTGGCGATCCGATTGGACAAGAAAACTGGCATCTGGTAGAGTTGATTCAAAATTCACAGGAATAATTTAGATTTCTGGCCTTGATGTGCTCTGGGATCCATCAAGAGGAGCTGGAAAGGAGAGAATGGTGTCTGGAACATCCTGCTTGTTGCCACTCAGATGAATGGAAGACAGCGAATAAATGGACGGACGGTTGAGTCAACATGGAATGTCCCATAAGGGACAATGAGAAACATAAATATAGATGCAAGATTTCATGCCATCTAGGCTGAAAGTTGTTTAGATGCTTACAGAATTCAGAATATACATCAATTAAAATGAGCATTTTCTAATGTGGTGTGAAATTTAAAGCCTTACCTCCAATAGGGGCAGCAAAGCAGCAGCCGACACCCACCGCACAGGCAGCCGACAGCATCTCCGTGTTCCTCAGCTCGTTCTGGTAAACAAGAGTCAGATATATGCACAGAAAAACAGAGCCATGCATATATGCACAGGTATCCCACCAGGTGAATGGATACAAGCAAATAAAAACAAAAACACACAGCAGTCCTTACAAAATTCACTTATCTAAAAAAAAAAAAAAAGAACAAACAAATGCAGCAGTAATATTCTAAATCTGCAGCTCACGTTTGATTATTTTCATAATACATAAGAGGTCAAAATAAAACAAGCAATTGAGGTTTTGAATTGTGGAATGAGATGTTTGTCTCAAAGCAAAGGTGACAGATGGAGCGACGGCTCACTGAACAAAATCAAACACAGTGCAGACAAACAAAGGGACACGAGTCCGCTCCAGGTCCTGAGACGGACAGCGTGGATTATCGATGCTGATGGAATCAACAGGGAGGAAGACGTCCGACTTGTGCGTTCATACCTTGCTTCCTTCAAAGGGCTCTTCCTTTAGCAGTAAAAGTGCACAAACAGAAACGTGTGTGAGGGTAGAGGTAACTTCTGCTTTCCCAGTAAATCAAACAAAGCTGAATGAGCTTCAGCAAACACAGTCTTAACTCCAGAGGACTGAATTAACATTTGTTTGACTGATGATGTTTAACATCCATGTAGGTGACCCCTGGGCTATTTGAGTAACTGTGTGGGGTTTTTTTTGCTTGTATTTTTCCTGTTGGACAACCCAGCAGTCTGTGTTCCTCCATATTGTTGTTGTTGTTGTCGGTGCAGCGAGGAGAAACACAACACAGCATCCAGTGCAGAAACAAAACTGAGGCCCAGCGTGAGGTTTCATATGCGTGGAGGTGAGAGTGTGTCCTGGGGAGTGGCAGAAAGTCACAGAAGCATCAAACACAGGGTTGGAAGTTTAGTCTTAAATCAATTTAATTTAATCCAGCAAGTGGCAAAACTATTAAAAGACAGTTTTTTAAATGAACAATAACATTTAGAGGACCTTGTGTCCAATCTTGTGTGTCGGCATTGTGCACTGTAAAACTATAATCCTCTAAATTGAACTAGTGTTATATGGAGAGGACAGGTTCGAGGTATCTGTAGGCCTAAACTGGTGAATGAGTGGGTGGATGGTAGAAAAGGAAAGGAGTGTTTTTGTGTACTTTTGTTTTAAATGTTTAGTTACCCTTAAGAATGTTTGGTAATGTTTAAAATTAGGTTTTTGAGTAAAACATACAAAATTCAAATAAAAAGTTTAAAAAACAAACATTAAATATAGAAAAATGAAGTCAAATTAAATTCGATCAAAACTGAATTTAAATTATTAAAAAATGGCGCCCAGGTAACTCTTTGGAAAGGACCATTTAAAATGCCTCATTTGCTAATTTGTTGTTGCACTGAAGTGCGAAAATGACAAAATATTTTTTATCTGAATCAGTTTTAAATGAGCATCTTTGTTGTTTACTTGTGATTTTATTTGTTTTGTACTCAAGTGAATTTTCATGACATCACTTCCTGCAGCTACAGTTTGATTCTGTCTTTATGTCTGTGGTCTGGTCTCCGTCTCACTCTGGATGTGAGAAATGTAATGTCATCTGACTGCATTGTGAACACGTTTTAACTCTAGAACCCTTCTCTTTTCCCATTTAGTGGACGATGGACCTCAGTAGTACTAGTGTTAAAAACTACCTGCTCTTGTCGACACAGAGGAAAAGAAAGTGAGCAGAGATGATTTGAATATTAGTCTTGCTGGGATGCTCTTATTAAACTCAGCTGTTATTTACTTTATCTAATAACCCAATTAGCTGTGTGATTATTCACTAGATATTTCCAGATTTATTGGGATATGAAAGCGATATTTTACATCAAATAAAAAAATTGCATTTTTTTTTAAAAGAGTGTTTCCTAACACATCAAATTCTGTCTGTATTGTTTCTAATTGAACCTGTGATATCAGTTTTTTCTACACATTATCAAATGGCATTCCAATAGTTTAAGAAAAAAAGTATCTTATAAATAAACTCTATAAACACATCTATAAATAGCAGCAATCTAACAACAATTTAATGCTCTAAATGGGACTTTTTTTTCCTTTTCTATGACAGTAAAACTGTAGAATTTCACATTAAATGTCCTGGAGTTAATAAATCCTAACAAGTTTATGAATGACAGTTACATTACTATTAGGATGACCAGACAATACTGATCAGGACTCTTTTAGAGAACTGATTTTCTGCTGGTACATCACAGAAGTTCCTAACATGTCCTCCATCCTCACCATGTAAATCCCACCAAAAAGTGCAGCCATGAATTTGCTCAGCAGAGCAGCACACAGACTGGCGACGTGAACGAAGGGTCCCTGTAAGGAAGGACGGAGAGAGGCGTCAGAGATACACATTAAGATCTGTTTTAGCATTAAAAGAACAGGTACCAACATGAGAGGCATTATTAAAACACCCCATTTGAACTCTTTTCAAAAGACAGATCTAGACAAATTTATGTGCAATATGTTATTGTCACAGTTTTAACTTCTATGCCTCGTCTTTTTTATTAATGAAATATAATATTAAAATACTATTTGTACAGCAGTTTTCCCTACAGAGTTACAGGTGGATGTTCTGCAACTATAAATGTCAGATATTACCAAATGCATCCTGAAGAGAAGAGGTTTTAATTTGATGTTGAAGGCTGATAAAGGCTTGGAGTGCTTGAGTTGTGTAGGCAGAGAATTTTATAAATTCAAGGCTCTAAAAGAGAAGACCCAATCTCACCTGAGGACTGGGACCAGTCTGAGAATAAGCCTGGCTGCTGTGTCCATTTAATACCTCCATAAAATCTATTATCAGTACGAGAGCAGGCAAAACATTTGACTTCTTTTGAGAGCCTGTCTCAAGAAATGACTTTGAGGCTGTCCTATATGGACATGGTCAAAACTGGAAACAAGCTGTAAGATTTGCCAGGTATGGAGAGTCGAGTCATCTGCATTCATCATAAGGTGCCCCATAACTTTGAAAATGCTTGCTAAAGAACACACAAGCAGAAAAAACAAGAGGACCAAGTACTGAACCCTGAGGTACACGTGAATCAACCCATAGAATTTTGCTGTTGTCCAAATAAAATCTTGCATCTCTGACTTTCATCAGCTCTTTTTGTCATCTTTCACATCCATGAGTGGTTTTATAGATGATTTATCAAAGAAAGGTTTGCTCCATTTGAGCTTCTAAAGTTATGACCGCCCAGTGTTTCATTTTTGTAAATGAAATAGAAATTTTGTTCTTAAAGAAATTCTGAAAAGTTGCATTTTTGGAGACAATGTTTTGCAAGAAACAATTTGTTATTTAACAGGGAAAAAAAAGCTTTATTTGAGAGGTATAAAGTGTAATAAATGAAGATCTTTAATTTTAACTTTTGATTTAAGAAGATGCTGCCATTGACTCGCTTAAAAGCAGCACTTAAATTTAGAAGAACTAAATGTGAGCTGTGTCCTTCAGCAGCACATGACAGCAGGGTCATTATCACGCTTTAATGCTCCTACCTCCTTCCCCAGAGGCATCCCACTGCCCAGAGCGCACGTCAGACCAATGACTTTGGCCACAAAGGTCTTGAAAGTCAGATACTCCTTGAGAACCACCCCTCTAAGAATTGTTTTCATCTCAGGGATACCTGAACCTGAGTTGAGACAAAAAAAGAAAGAAAGAAACACCAGCTGGGATGATAGAGTGCAGAGAAAAGATGGGTTGAAAGAAAGCAATTACACAGAATGGGATAGATGAATAAATGAAGAGCAAGGGGATGGGGTGGGAGGGGTGCTGATTGATATTCAAATAGTTTTATGCATGCACATCTCATCACAGACACACTGTCCTGCAGAGACCTGCAGCACATGTCCTTGGAGCTTTCGGTGTGAACTTCAGAGACAATTACATTATTCAAACACAGAAAACTGACAATGAATTAGTAAGAGGAGAAAACACAAGTTAATGCATTAATGATGTGTTCATCTTACCCACAGCCTGAGGTGCCAGGATCTGCGTGAATCCTGCTGAGAAAGTGATGAGTACCACCGGATAGGTAACCCAGGCGATGTACTGCAGGAGCATGTTGCTGTCCAGTCCACCGTACATCCATTTCTGTGCTGCACACGCGCACACACACACACACATGCACACAAAATGACATTTTTCTATAAAGCAGCAGAAAACTAAACCACTGTACATCCATTCCCCTACTTTTTTTCTCACTCTCAGCCTAAATCAAATTAGTTTTTCACCTTTAGCAGTTTGATGGCTCATTAATCATTTGGTTCTGTTCGCTGCAAATTTAAAAAAATTGAGGGGGGGGGGGGGGGGGGGCTAAGCAAATTAAAATGAGATCAAAACCAAGTCAAAACAGGATATTTCTCTAGGCGAGACAGCGACGTTAAGGGCAAGAATTTTCTTTCTATGGTAGAAATGTACGTATATTTTAGTGTTTAAATTAATCATACATTAGACTTTGTCATTCACTATTATTTGCTGTAAAAAAAGTCAACTTTTATGTATTCCTCATGTGTGAGAGCTGTTTTAAGAAGACCCTGCATGCAGCAGAAGTCAGAGGCATTCATCATGTTCATTGATTTTTATTTGCAGAACAAACAAGCTGCACAACCCCAGTTCATGTCCTGAAATAAATACTGTCCAAGACATGTCAGAATGACAAAACAATGTTCAGAAAGACACAGCTCATTTTAGATCCTGCACAGAACTGGTCTTTTTTTCTGGATTGCAGCTTCATACTATTCATAAGTCATAAATTTAACTCAACAACACGAAGCCCAACTTCTCAGGAAAACTTTGTACCCTTCCCTCTCTTGTGGCCCTCCCGTTTCATCCCTACCTTCTTGACAGAAGGCGATGGCGTAGTCCATGACCCAGCTGACCAGAGCCATGAGCAGTCCCAGCAGAATGAGGAAGATCCAGTCCTCTCCGACACGAGAGATCAGGAACTTCTGGCAGCGAGACGCACACACTGAAGGCAAGAAGACAGGAGGAAAGAGAAACCTCTGAGTAAAATGATCAACAAGAGACTGAACTGCAAATTAAAAGGAAATAAAAAAAAGGAAAAATGCTCACTGACTGAGAAATAAGAAATGGAGAAAAACACTATATTTTTTTGTTAAAACAAATCAAAGTGATAGAAAAAAACCAAGCAGAAAATACGACTAAAACCTTTTAGAAAACAATCGAAATCTACACCTTAACAAGACCATATTTTTATTGATCCATAGTCTATGATGTGATATTATAGATGGGGTTGAAAATATAAATTCTGTTTATTAAACTAATGCAAAAAAAAAAAAAAAAAAAAAAAAAAAAAGCAGGGAAACTGAGCTGTAAAAGGTTGTTTTGCTTTTTTTTTTAGTCAGTTAAAAAATAAAAAATAAGCAAAAACAAAGCACCTTTTATACCTTTAAGACAAGAAATGTAGAGCCACAAAAAAGCAGAACACGTGTTTATAGATCAGGTGAAATCAGTGTCAGAGCATCAAACGTGTCTAAATCAACATAATTCACGTGGATAAAACCAAGTCAGGTCACGGTTATGAATCCTGTTATAATCTATCAGTCTGAGCTGGGTCAGCTAAAAGAAGCATCACTGGACTCATTTCTCCTCTCTGGTCTGTGGACGCAGCCAAAGCCTAGAATTCTCTTCAATATCCTGAGAATTCATCGATGCGTTCGTCCCAAGAGAAGATAAATGTGCCACTAACACATATACGGATCCACGTTTCCTAAAAACGCTGCCGTAGATGCAACTCCTTTTTTTATCCCACAAGTTTCTTTTTTTAAACGGTCTGCTAGTGAGAAAACTTCATGTTTATTATCAATTAAAAAATGCAACATTTGTACAGGATAATAAAGTTTATATAAAATGTGACTGAATTCTACATCCGTTTGTTTATTTTTAGAAAGTTTTTAAGAGTCAAGGCTCCATACCAAAAGGTAAAATGTTATGTATCTTTCGTTCAGTCTGCAAGAGCTGCATAATTGTTGCCCTTATTTAAATATTTCGTAAATCTACTTGCAGAAAAACAAAAATATTTTGCAGTAACTTTGCGTTGCATGCAACCAGATCACAACTGAGTCTCTGAGGGAAACGAGGCACAACTGTGTGTTTGACAGGCCAAGATGCCCAGCAGTCGGACCACCTGCTGCATGGAGAGGTGCCAGCAGAGAATGTGCACATGCACATGGGATAAACATGCAAACTCTCAGAGAGACCTGATGGATGGCACGGCCAACACACGAAGGAGAGAAATATTTTAGAAGATAAATGTGTGCAACTATTTAAAACCTGCAATGTTTTTTTATGGCTGTGTTCTTATCACACATTTCCTAGACTTCTAATCTTCACCATCACAACCCAAACTCTCCCCTGAACACAAAAACCTCCTTTTCCAATCCTCAAACTGAGCCTTGAATCTCAAACAGGCTGCTGAAAGTGTGTGAAGTGAAAACAAACAGCCACATTTTCCCCCTTTTTACCTAAATGTTCCCTCTCTGGTCCTCATGAATATAGTTGCTCAAGTACACACATGCACACAGCGTCTGGCACCCTCAAAGCCTCATACTTCCGTGTGCAACTTGGCCCGCGCTCACATCCGCAGACTCGTGCTATTCACAGATGTCTTCTATCCCTTAATAAAGATCACACCCAACACCAGACATTTTCAGCTCCTGCAATGCGTCACCACACAAAAACATCCTTTAATAAGGAGACGAGCTTAAAATAAAGAGACTGTCTCCTATGCACAGTACATCCAGACATGTAGAGCTACTGGATTTACTGTCAAACTTAATACACCAACTGTAAAATTGAGACTTGAGTCACATCAGCCATAAAATGTCAGGTTTTTTTCTTTAGGAGTCAAAATTATCACAGTGAGGAACATGGCTTGAAGCCATTGGCTTCCCATCACGACGGGTACCAGAGCCTTTAGCTGCATGTGTAGGTTGCCCCGTTCAAACGCTGCAGCCGCTCATCTGAAACGAGGCACTCACACTTGATGTCCATCACCCACACAGATGCTGTTCCCACACAGATGCATAAGAGGAAAACACTGAAACTCCCACTTCCACTGAATCTGAAGGAAGCCTCAATCTGTGAGCATTACCTAAGAGGCTGACCAGCCAGAGCATGGAAAGACGAGTCTAAAAATACAAACAGCACTTGATCTATGAGAACACGCTGCAGACACAAATCACTGACTGCTGATCTCAGAGTGATCGTTTTAAATGGGTTCTTTTACTGAAAGCCAGCAAGGCTGAACTGATCTAGTGTAGCTTTCACCTGTGGTGCAATCCATCGCGCTTTAATCAGACCAGAGTTGTCACTGGGGAATGAGGCAGAGATTGATTCTGGAGGGCAGGCAAGCTGGTTCACTTGTAAAAGCACATGTGAAAACAAACACCTTCATTTTTTAAAAATAATTTCCCTGTTTGATATTAAATAGAACTAATAGAGAGAGATGTGTAGTGAACAACAAGGAAGTCTGTTGTCTTTTGTACATTTAGAAAAGGTCATTTTGTAGAGGTGAATAATGATTTGTTGGTCATGACTGTGCATACTTCAGGTGATACCAAGCAGGAAAAAGATACAGCAGTCAGCTCACTGCAGATCAATATTTAGTTCTTTAAAGCAAAAAGGCTCTTCTATATATACTTTTTTTAGTGCAAGACAAGTTCTTATAAGTGTTTTGAAATAATACATTTTTGTAACATTTATCCATAGAAGCATTTATTTATTTTAGAGAACATCAATTAAGTTGTTAGATCACCTAATTGTTTCCAAGGAGACATAATTAGATAATTGTTTTGTATAATAAAAAAAAGAAGTCCCATTTTCAAATTTGAACTTTTTAAAGAAAAGATTAAGCCAATTTCAAAAGTACAATAAAACTGCAGTTCCATGAATGGCCACTAGGGGCAAGCTACAAAAACAAATTCCAATGTGAAGGGGCAATTTAGCCAAATTAGACAAGTTTACAATGTGATAAAATAATACCTCATGACTGTGTTAGAATATAATTTAAATATCTTAATCCTCATCCTGATATTGTTGTAAAACTTTAAAAACTGGTATAATTATGATCATGACCAGAATGATGGAAATTCAGACACTTGTTAAGGTCTCTTTTAAATGGGGAAGATGAGCTCAAAATTATCATTCACACTGAATTTGTTTACCCAGTTTTGACACCAAGCTTCTTTACTTATTTTACCCAGTAAAGTCTATTTAAATGTAACCTCACTAGAATCACAAGCATTTATAATGTTAGGCAAACTGAAAGACGGTTAGATGTGTTCAAAATTAGGATTCCACTCCACTAACACAGACCTGTATTTAATCCATAAATGTGAAACTATTTAATGAAAATGAACTTCTTTTCCCCCCACAGTTAAGAATTAAAACTATGATGCATGGAACATAATATCAGTCAGTCCATCATAATTCCTGGCAAATCAGCGTTCAACTGATGCACGTAAAAATCACTTACACACATTTTCCTCGCTCAGTCGTATTCAGTCAAGCTCTAAGTTCAGGATTATCCATCAAATCAGTGCGAGGCAGGTGAGTGGGATTTCATTTGTGGAGCTGACAGCACTGAAAAATGAAAACTGTAATGTGCCTTTTTTTTTTTTTTTTTTTTAAAGAAGCATCTTGGTTTTACACTGTCATGCAGCCTGTCAGTCTATTATTGTTGGACTCATCAGTCTGAAGTGAAGCTCTCTCGTGTTGCCACTCCCTTATCCGCAGTCATCTGGGAACTCTAGACATAAAATAATCTGACAGTTTGGATCAGGGTTCAGTACACACACACACACTAAAAGCAAACATCTCCACTCTGACGAACACACTGCGGCCCGCTGGCGACCAGCAGAGGGTGCAGACACTGAGGCAGCCCTTGTTACTGGAGGTTGCTGCTCAGATCAGTCACATTTAATCTTGTTCACGTCCTCTCCTTCTCCCCTGTGTCAGGTAGCTGCTCCGATGTTCTTTAAGAAGTGAGTGTTTTCATACAGGTTGGGTGTCTACTGAAGCACTGCAGCCTGCTACAAAGGGCTGCTTCACACACACCCAAACACTTCACAGCTCTGACCTTCAGCACACATCTGCTCACTACTGGAGACTCACTCTGGCACTTTGCACAGGGATCCTTCTCGTACTCGAGCAGATCTGCAGCTCGACTTCGAACGCTGGTGTTCCTCCGCAGTCCAGCTCCATCTCGCACCCCTCCATCTCGTAGGCGCGCTGCCTCCTCTTTGGCATACACACCCAGCTCCTGGGTGTAGCGCCCATACATCTGTGTATGTGAAAGACAGGGAAAAAAAAAACACATGATAGATGGATAAATAGATAGAATACACTCAGCAGGGTTTCCACTTAAAAACTGACATCACACAGTGAGACATCTGGCTCTCGTGTAAACGCTCTGAGGGTTAAAGTCAGGCTAAAGAGAAGCAGGTGTCAGAAAAATGCAGCTAAACCTTCATGCAATTCCCAAGCTCATCTTTAGTCTTTTAAAAATCTGCTAAGCTTTTACTCAGCAGTTCTGCAGTAGCTTTTTTTTTTTTTTTTTTGGCCTCTCAGACTGACAAACAATAAGCTCCACCTGTCAGATCCCAGCTGATTAACTCTGCAGGGCTGCCACACAATCGACTCCTGATAATGAGAGGTGGAGCTCATCGTTAACCGCGCCACAATCAGCCGTGTATAAAAGAAGATCCTCTTCACCTCCTGCTACATCTGCAGTTTTGGTTAGAGAGTAGTGCCTCACACCATAATGGAGCTTTTCAAGCGGCTGTTTGGTGTCGTCCTGATTTGTGGCGCTTCTGCCCAGAACTATTGGATGCAGCCTCAGCAACAGTCAAAGGTCCCTCCACCTGCAGCTCCGTTTGATAAATGTGATGTGAAAGAGGTTGAGAAGATCCACTGTGGGAGTCCAGATATCACAGCTGAACATTGTGAAGCCATTAGCTGCTGTTTCGATGGGCGCCAGTGTTATTATGGGAAAGCTGGTATGTGTTTTATCTTTGTGTAATGCTGATTTTAAATATCCCAGCACATGGAGCAGAAACTCATCTGTTTTCCTCCTCAGTGACGGTGCAGTGTACCAGGGATGGCCAGTTTGTGGTGGTTGTGGCCAGAGATGCCACTTTGCCACCTATAGATGTGGATTCAGTCAGCTTGATTGACACAAATCATGAAGTCTGCGGCCCAGTTGACAGCACCTCAGCCTTTGTGATCTTTCAGTTCCCTGTGACGGCATGTGGCACTGAGCTTAAGGTGGGTGACCTCTAATATTGCAATCTGCTACAGAAAGGAAATCTTTAAAGGGTGCAGTTTCCACAGTTAAAACTCATGAAATGGGGACATAACTGTGGAATCTTTAACATTATTTTTAATGGCCAAATTCCTCAGGATGCTGAGGGTTATGTGGTGTATGAGAACCACATGTCGTCGTCATATGAAGTTGGTATTGGACCCAGAGGATCGATCACCAGGGACAGTCACTTTGAGTAAGTTCATGGCAAAATGACTCCATTGAGAACTGTAGCTTTTGTTTTTCACCAGAGCTCTTTAATCATCAGTCATTCAAGAGTTATTTTTAAATCTCTGGTTTTGATCCAAGGTATCTTGACATTAATGCAAAGTCTGACACTTTGTCTCTTATGTAAAACCTAAAGTCAGGACCATGTTTAATGTGGAGGAATGAATTGTCCTTAAGGTATATTCACCCTGGGGGTTAGAGTAAACTTGAACTGAATTGCTTTGTAAAACTTTAATTTAAAAAAATATAAAAATTGGGACTCAAATTGAGATTGACCTAATCTACCAAGTTGCCAAACTGTAAGATCTTGACTATTTGTCTTTATAAATTATGATCAAACATTTAGTTTAAAATTAACTTTAATAAAAACCAATTTTTGTAATACTTGTGGCTGAACCCTTACAGAAAACAAGTTAATCACATCACTAATCTGTGTAAAAACCATTAGGTTCACCAACTAGCATTACAACAGTCTGTGTGAAGCCACAATCTAATTTTGGTTCAGACTAAATTACATTTCAATTTTTGAAGTACTGAGATGTATTGACTGGTACATTTCCCATTTGGCCTGCTGACACCACACGGATTCAGCAGCAATTAAAAAGCATCAAATCACTGAGTCTACGGCTCTGTGTGCCAACAGGCTGCTGTTCCAGTGTCGATACTCGGGCACAACAGTGGAGGCTCTTGTCTTGGAGGTGAACCCAATTCCTCCTCCTCTGTCGGTTGCAGCTGCAGGACTTCTGAGAGTGGAGCTCCGACTTGGCAACGGCCAATGTCACTCCAAAGGATGTGTGGAAGGTGGGTAATGGAGACTTGTGTTTGTGTTCTTCCTCCTCCTGAAACTTTTTTTTCTTCTCTGCCCAGAGGTGGCAGCATACGACTCCTTCTACACTGCAGCAGACTACCCAATCACCAAAGTGTTGCGGGAACCACTTTATGCTGAAGTGCGTCTCCTGGAGAGGTCTGACCCAAACATCATCCTGAACCTGGAGCACTGCTGGGCCACCTCCACCCCTAACCCTGACAGCCTGCCACAGTGGGACCTGCTGCTTGACGGGTATCTGAACTAGTTTTTTAACTTGAACTAACCCTTGACTGTAATTGCTAATAAAGGAAACTTCTCCTTGGATACAGATGTCCCTACCAGGATGACAGATACCAGACTAAAATGGTTCCTGTGGATGCCTCTTCTGGTCTGGAGTTCCCAACTCACTACAAACGTTTCATCAGCAGGATGTTCACGTTTGTTACTTCAGATACTTACTCTCCTCAGATGAACACGGTACATGCTGACTCAGTGTTTATTATGAATGTGGAGGAAAAATGCTTAATAGTACTCCTCTTTCAGGTGTTTATCCACTGTACCACAGCTGTCTGTTACCCAAGCAGCTTGAACTCATGTGAGCAACCCTGTCACAGGCAACGTGAGTATTAATGCACCTGCTGGTTAAAGACAGGACAAGGCTACTAAAGCTGCTCCAGTAGTGTTACTTTAACATAGCATTTATGCTATTGGTCACAAAGCCGGCACAATTATTTTAAAGCACAAAGAATTTAAGTTTGGTATAAAATGAGGCTTTGTCACATTTTGTACTTAAAGTACAAACTGTGGTAACGTACACGTTTTGGTATGAATGTCAACTATACATTCTGTACTTTTGGCAGGACGAGCTGCAGCAATGAAGGCTTCCTCCAACCAAAGGTCCCTGGTCTCGAGTGGTAAAGTGATTCTAACGAGGGCCCAAGACTAATGAACTGCTCAACGCCATTTAACTGTTTTAATAAAGCTGTTTACAAGTCATGATGCTGTTCAGTAATTGCCATTTGTGGTGGTCATCCATCCCAAGTATCTAGGTTTTTAAATCTAAAAGCAAAATTGCTTGGGGAATAAGTGTTCTAGTATATAAGATTATGGAAATTGCACCTTCTGCTAGCTAATTAAAACCCAGTTGGTAAATTAAAACCCAGTTGGTAACTAAACACAAGTGCTTAAAAGGTTTATTAAGCAAATATCTGAAAGTAGTCCAAATGACTCCATCGGCAGAAATCCTGCTCAAACATTAACTTCAGAAACTTAAGGAAAATAGATCAGTCTTAGGATGAGGACTGGAGCTGGTGACTCCTTAACCCACATCTCAAACTAGTCCTGAGGGTCACTATTCTGCAAGTTTCCAATATTTGCCTTCAATCACACCTAAAATAAGTGGATTTTGCCTTAGAACAGGTCATACAAATCTAGTGCTTAGGATGTGTATCATGAGTACATAACAGCTGGTGTTTGTGGCAAAAGGAAAATTGACAAGTTGTTCCTGACAAAGCAACCCTAAGTCTGAAAAGTTTAAAGCAGGCTAGTTTGTCTTGAATCCTGACTTTGAATCTATTACAGCAGAAATGAGTATTCTGGTGCATTAATGTTGAACCAACTCTAAACATGGTGCAAATTGAAAGCCTTTATGGGGTTAATGGTCACATTTAAGAAATTGAATAAGGCAGATTTAAACAGAGCCAGAAAGTGAGTCTGCTGACAGCTATAGATATTTTTCACACTTTTAATTTTTTCTGTGTAAATGTGTGAAACGCCCACTTGTGGGTGCTATCTGAATATAGACACTCAGGGTTAAAGTTGTAATCACTTCCTTGATTCTGCACCTTTTCATGACACAAGCATGATGCAAACTTTTATTTTTAGCTTATGCATTTCTTGCACGCACTCACATGAGCGTATCGGACTCGATGTTCTTCCAATCTTTAACGGCACTGTATGTAGCAACAACTTGCAGTGTCTCCTTTAATGCTGTGCACCACCACCTCTTGTTTCCCCCAAATCTCATTGAGATGGGCATCACGCCTCCTGCAGCCTAACTCTCTCTGCTTGCATGAACAAGAAGGTGCAGAGGGAAAGCAGAGCAGCTGTATAGGTTCTGTCTGAGCAAAGAGGACTGCTGTCAGGATGCTGATCTCCCTCCACTTTTAACCCCTGTCCTGCTGGAACGCATTAAAGCAGGAGGCAGCTTTGCATCTTCAGAAAGCAGTGGAGCCTCATCTATAAGCTGAGCAGGAAAATTCTCAGAGGAATCTGCCAAGAGATGTAAAATGACGACAGCAGCTCCTGTGTGGACATGCATACTTATACTGGCGGAGTGGAAGTGTAAACAGGTTTTACTACAGAAATGCTGGCAATTAAACAGACAGATGCAGAGCAGACAGGGTGCATGTGCAGCATTGTAAATGTTTGGACAGCGATTAGAGAATGAGGCACACTGAGGGCATTCAGTCACTTTCAAACATCATTTGAGGTGATATACAATCATAAAACTCATCTTCACACCACAATGGTCATCCTAATTTCCAATTCTAATGACAGTAGTTTAATAATGCCTTCTATTCCTAATAGAAAACAGTCCTATTGAGGAGCAGAGCCACAATATTGCCACTAGTTTTATCTGTCAACAACGGTGACAGTGCTATCATGACTCTTCCTTCAGCGTTTTAGGCCCTTCAGCGAGCTTTTATACAGAAGCATACAGTGAATCATAGCTGAGCTGACAATAGTCGCTGTTACAAATAAGTAACAGCTGCTTTAGAGTACCATCAGCTCATTAAATAGCTGTCATCAGTCGTTCTAACGGACAAAATAACGCCTCGGATAACTGCAACCTCTCCAGAGGGTATGATTCATAAATCCTACACTACCTGTGCGTAACCTGAGGAGTGGGTATAACACAAGAGGTGATAAAAATGTATATGGTTTATAAACAAAGCTGATAAAGTGAATGTATATTTAGGGAATTGTGGGTGATATGCTGCTGATATAGTTAGATCTCTTTCTGTGCAGGAAGGTGTTTAATTTTATGGTCAATTTAAAACAAATGGTTAACAAAAAGATCTGAAAAGTCACAATGTATTGTAGTGATCGTCAACTGGCAGCTCCTGGACCTTATCCATCCCACGAGTTTATTCTAACCGGCCCACAAACCTGTAATATTTTAATAAATACAAACAATCTAATTTGTCAGCTTAGAAGGAGTTCCAGATGGCACTGCCTCAGCCAATAGGAGAGCTTAAAATTTGTGATCAGGTTTTTGTAAACAATTGTATTCTGATATTTACAAGTGTGGCTGGTTAGTTTAAATCCCACCTGAGAAAACAAATCGCGAATAAAATGAGAATTAATTGTAAACAAAATAGTTAGGCCACCTAGCCTGCATTGTAATTGACATTGTCATCATTTGTTTTCTTTCATGTCGTATATACCTCACGTCCCAGCTCAGTGAGATGTTGACTTAACCTTGATGTGGGTGTATCTGGATGTATGGTTACCGCAAAAACTCCAAATCAGACTGATCATACGCCAGAGGGTATGGATCTCTGTTAACAGGGGCAGATGTAGCATGTGTGATGGGGAAAAGATGGCAAAACACCACATATTATATGCACAGCAAAGTATGCAAAATACATGAAAATAGCTTATTATACACTCTGCTGTTAACTAATATACCTGCAGTTTTAACATGTTGGGAAACAGCCTCTACCCCTCGTATCTGTGTCTGCTCTGTCATGTTTGTGATAGCGTCTTCTGACATCCATGGTCATTTTTCAATAAACTTAACAAAAGCACCATTCTGGGAATTGAAAATATGCTCTAAATATGTATTTATCTCATCTATATTCTGGAGTTTAACACCAGTTTCCACAAACCTTCATGCTACAGCTTATAAATCCACAACAAACTCCCACCAGGAGCAGAAACGGAGGCTGTTAGTGTTTCTTACTCGGGCCTGTGTGAAAGCAGTCACAGGCCATCTGGAGCATGGCCCCCTGGGGGAGCAGCAGGTGGGAGTTTGTGGGTTAAATGAGCTGTTATCTGTAACCGGTTTACCTCCCATATGACCTGCTTCTGGATCTACAGCTGTGATGCTACCTCTCACAACAGATTCATCCTTAACCTGCTTTGTTTTGGACACTTTTTCCTGATTAATGAGTCAAAAAAAAGAAAAGAAAAAAGATACTAAAAAAAAAAAATTGTGTTAAAATCCAAAATTTGGTCAGGAAAGCGAGGAGGCCGAGGAATGAGTAAGCAGACCGGCTGCAGTAATGTAACCCTTTCTTTACAAATGAGATCAAATTAACCCTTTAAATCCAAAGCTCTTTTTAAAAAGATGTAAATGAGACAAAACATAAAGCGATAACATCTCAGATGTGCACGACTTCCTGTGTGGTCTTCTCTCTATGCATGTATTCCCCTCCCACAGTGGGAAGGCATGCATTCTGGGTCAGCTGATGGATGGATGTCTTTGTGTTGTCCCTGTGATGGACTGGTAATCGGTCCAGGGTGTGTATCGTCTCATACCGCTGACTGATGGCACAACCTCCAGCCTCCTTACGACTCTGAGCACGTTAAAGCAGATATGGAACACGAATACATAAATCTGTTCCTTTACTGCACACAGCCTCCTGTTTAACCCTTTAATGTCCAAACCAGGAAGGAAGCTAAGAAAAATGTTTGTTTTAGCGGTTTTTATTCTGACACTAATACAGCCACCGGTCCCTATTTATCTCAAATAATGATAATTAGCAATAATCTTTTATTAATATTATAGCTGATCAACTTAACAAGTAATAACTCTTAGCACTGGTGCATTCCTGGCCCTTGAGGACTGGACTAAATCACTGTTCCTGTGGACACAACCCTGACTTATTAACAGCTTATGTACAGCAGCACACTGGTCATGCAGAATAAAAATTATGATTCATTTGAATTGATTTTTCTGCCTTCCTGAATGTGAATCCAATACCAACTCTCTTGATTTTGTTGTTTTGCCTTTTCCCTGCTGAGGGAACAATGTAGCTCTGCAGCAGCTCGCAGCACAAAGACGCTTTAATATGTAGAAAGAAGAATCAAATCATTGATTTTACAACTGATTTTCATCCCGAAACACAGGTGAACTCAGGAATAAAACTATAGAAAATGAAGTTTTTACATCAAAGTGTTTAATCGTGTAATGATAGCAGCCTTATTAGTTATTTACATGCAGTTTTTAAGCATGTTTGTTCAGTAATACTCGATCCACGTTGCCTTGAGACTACAACACTGTATCATGTTTACAAAGAGCGTCGCTATTAAATTGTGTTTTTATTAAAAGAGGTTCGTTAGGACACAAATGTGTTTAGCAGGAGCTTTTATTGAGGCTCAGTAACAAGAAGAATTCAAATGAACAATACAGCAATCTGCTGGGGACGGAGCTCTTTCAAATTCTGTTCCTCATCCTGTCCAACAGGGAGCATTGTCCAGACATAACAGAGAGACGGAGCCGCTAAAGGGATTTAGTATAACAGCTCATTTCTAATAAATCATTTAAAACACTGCATTAATAAAAGAGGAATACCTTTAAACTAGCTGATTTATCAGTCTTATATAAAAAATGACCCGTTTTTGACTTGATAGCACTGTCCAGGATCACATGTTAAGAAGGAGACAGCACCACGTGTCCTCACTTCACTGCAGATCTCTCACTCTGACACTTTTCCTCAGTCAGACAGTGTGCTGTCATGGTCTTAGAGTGTTACTCAGTTTGGAGTCTATTTTCAGTGTTGTTTCGACCACTGAGTGTTGGATAAAATTGGACTTCTTTCATTGTACTTGACGTAGCCTCTTTATGCTTTATGTTGGCCTCTGATTTTCACACTTTGTCTTATTTACTAGTTGCTAAAGCTGTACTGTGGGGGGTCAAAGGTCAGACATTCAAGGACAGCAGAAGTCATGGTTTCATCAGTTATAACGAGTCATCCAGGTCCTGATTCAGCAAAGCAGCCTGCATGGTGGTGCAGTTGCAAGAAGGTTGCATGTTCAATTCCCAACTGTGGTCTTTCTGTGTGGAGGTTGCATGTTCCCCCATGCATGCATGGGTTTCCTCTGGGTAATCTGGTCTCCCCCACATACCACAACATTCCTTATGTTAAATTTTGTACATCACTTTGGATAAAAGCATCTGCCAAGAAAATAAACATGACAAATGATTCCTTCATTTCACAGGTCTGGCAGTAATCAGGCCTGGGCGAACTGAATTCAGCTTTTCAAATAATGCACTTAATTACAATGAATTCATTATTTAACAAGCAGGGCAATGACTTCTTCTCAGGGGGTCAGGTTGGTTTAGCTTTATTCTTTATTCCTACAATAAATAAATATGTTCTCATAATGCACCAACCCTATCGCTCATGTTTTTAGATTCCTAGATAACTTGTCATGAATATTAATCAGGAATAAAGGTTTATTTGCTTTAATCCTCCAACCTCTGCCTGAATTTGCATTTTCTAACAATTCCTTTATACAAAGGATCAAACTAAAAGTTCTTTATTGTTTATTCATTCAAGTCATTTATTCAACAAGAATAAATATTTGACAGTTAAACCATGATTAGGATCTAAAACTGCTGCTTCTACTCATAAATATTCATGAGGAAAAATTAATCTCCTGTCTTTTATTTCGCTTTTGAAGTGTGTAAAAAGTGATCTCACTGCAGTGATGGATGCTTCTGTATATGTATATTGGTGAGGCTCATGCTGAGGGTGTATAGAAGAGACCAGCTGAAGGACTACAAACACTCAGGCTAATCAGAACCCTGCAGCCTCCAGGGACGAGACTGAAAAATTCAATTAGAGGCGGAAGTGACAAATTTAAGTGATCCCGCCGTCTACATTTGCATTAACATAGGTAGTGGAGGCCGCTTTTAGAAACGCTTACCCGTGAGTCAGAGCTGTGTCGCACACGCGGTGAAGTAAACATGCACAGTCCTGTTGCAGCGCGCATGGAAGACGAGCTAAAACACACCTCAACACATGGTAATAACATTAGAGCAGCAGAGAGGCTGAAAGGGGGGAGTTAGAATGTCAGGGAGGTGGAAGCTTCAAGCGGAAAAAGTGACACCTTGTCAGAAGAAACACTTGAGCAGAGAGCGGGTCGTTCTGCGTGTGTCATCCACAGAGATTATGATTGCAACAGGTTTAAAATGCCAGAAATAAGAGCAGGGGAATGAAATACACTGACATCCCAGTTTAGGTGTTTGTGACGTGTAATATAGAGAAATTAGGCTGCAAATTTATGCAATTCAACCTAAACTAAGGCTTTAACATGATACTTATGTAAGTCTACATTTATGGGGCCTTATTCTTCAGTTCTTTCATGTATTTAAAGTATTGAGAACTGTGTAATAAACTGCTAATGTTTACTTAACTGGATTAAAAAACACAATCTGTATGAGGTTAATCAGAATTATTAGATCCCTGAAATTTAGAAGCCAGATTTATCTTCAGGAATGAAAACAACTCATGTTTCTTCTGACTGTACCGCTAAATAATCTCATTCAGTCTGCTGATGACACAACAGTGGTCGGAGTCATCAGTCATTTAAGATGCTCTTGAAACATCTTGCAGCATTGAAGTGGAACAGCAATCCATCTCTTAAATCAAGAAAATTACTAAGCTGATTGTGAATTTTAGAGGGGGAAAAAAGGGTCTAATTTCTCTATTTAAAGTTGATTTTTGGGGGAGATGCCAGAGAAAAAGCCCTCAGTATCGTAAGATACCCTCTCGCCCTACCAGTAACCGGTTTAACCCTTGTGGACTGTTGTCCCAAAATAGCATCAAACCATTTTTGACCTTAAAGCAACCAGATGGAGTATTAAGATTAGTACCTTCATCAAAAACCTGTCATTCCCAGTCCTATTCGTGTTTTCTGCCCTATGGTGGAGAATCTATGGTGGAATAGTTGAGGTTTATTTCTTTATTACTGTTTTATTATTCTAATTACATAATAAAAGAAAAGTAATTATTAAATATAGTTGTTATATTAATAATAGTCAATAAATAGTCCAGTTTAAAAGATGTATATCATTATTATTATTATTCACTTCATCTTCTTATCCGGGCAGCATCCCCAGTAGGGAGCCCCAGACCGTCCTCTCCATCAGGACCCCAAGACGTTCCCGAGCCAGATTACAGATGTCCTTTCTCCAATGTGTCCTGGATCGACCCGGGGGTCTACTGCGGTAGGACATACCCGAAACACCTCCTCAGGGAGGCACCCAGGAGGCGTCCTGACACGGTGCCTGAACCACCTCTACTGGCTCCTCTCGATATGGAGGAGCAGCGGCTCTACTCTGAGGAAACTCAATTCGAACGCTTGTATCTGCGATCTCATTCTTTAGGTCATTACCCAAAGCTCATGACCATAGGTGAGGATTGGGAGGTAGATCTGGTAAACTGAGGGCATTGCTTTCTAGCTCAGCTCCTTCTTCACCAGGACAGACCGGTTCAGCGTCCGCCAGTGGCGGCTGGTGACATTTTTTTTGGGTGGGGCGCATTTTTGCAAGTCAATTTTTAGATGTGCAAAAACACCACTAGAGCAGAGAATGAAGCTAAATATTTTCATCTGACTGAAAATGTTGCTGGTAAAAATCCCTACCACCAATTCACTAAAAATGTGGCGCCGTTGGGTCTAATTCTACACATCAAACAGTAAAGAAATCCTAAGGTCTTCATAAGGAGACCTTAGAATAATATCAATATAATCAGAAACAAATAATAAAAAAACAACCACAATGTGGTCACAACAGAAGTAAGAGTTTCAGGGAAAAATCAACCTGACCTCAACAAGGTCAAAAACATAACTTAATATTCACAGTGAAGTTTGTACAGCTTTCTACTGACAGCACAAACTCTGCTGATAAAAACACTGGTTCTCAGCAGCGCCAGGCTTCAGATCCTGAACACAAAATGCATTTATTTTAAAGTGCCTATGACTTCATATTTAAATCACTTTATATTAAACAGGTGTAATCTTTGATGCCTCTAGATTACCGTTGCACCATTATAACTCAAAATACGCTGTAATCATTTCCTAACGAGCAACTCAGAGATCAGAAGAATGCGCCGCCTTCCGGTTCTGCTGGGTTTCTCCTTATTTGGCAGCCTGACACTTCTGCTGCAGCAGGGGGCAGTGTTGTCACGTGAAAGAGAAACGAAACTGAAACTAAACACTACACGGTCTATGGGCAATGGCGGCGGCACTGCCTCGCTCCAGTTGTCGTGAACGTGCATGTGGGAGGAGAATTTACCATATAAGCAAGTCCGGATCACTATGACCTCATAGCGGGCTGGAGTGAAAAAAACGGTTTGAAACCTGGGTCTGAAATCTTGAAGAGCTTCTCACTGGCTGAACTAGGAGACAGATGGACGCCGTTGTTTGCTCTTTCTGGCAGGTTTAAGGTGAGAACTCAACGTTGCAACATGATAGATAAGTCAGAAAACATGGAAAACCATGACATGGGCACTTTAAATCCTGAAGGTCCACAGCCACACAGTTTAGATCCAGCAGAAAGAGTTGATGAAAACCAGCTAAACTGAGATCATAATACATCAAATATCATGACTGAAATCAACTCTGACACTAATGTTCAGTGCATGCAGGCATGGACAGTCTGAACCAGCCTGGTCTGAACTGACTCAGTACTGGACCTGATTCGAACTGAACCGGTCCAAACCGGACCCCGGTACTGGACCTGAACCAGGACCCGGTCTGAACTCTAACAAACAACCCAAAAAGACTCACCGACTGTCAAGCTGATTAAACCAGGACACATGGAATCAATCAGCTGGGTCCTCACAAAGCTGTCAAGCAGGAGTCTTTAAAAAAATATCTGTTTAGCTTCCTCCATGATAAGAACTCCCTCCTCCTTGCGAGCTACCTGGAGCTCTGGGTAAAATCCTGATCTGAGCCGTTTCTACGGTCTTCTGTGCATGCTGCGGTCGCTAAATTCTGCGCCCCAAGGCTCTCCTATACTTTGTATTGAAGGGGGTTCCAGTGCGTATGCACCAGTTATAGCATAGATCTATGGTAAAGATTCGTGTGCCCGAAGCTTGTGCAGAAGACCTCAAAAGAAACAGGAGAGAACAGTTTAAAACTACACCCAAATGCAGATTATACACAGCACTTATAGTATTTATACACAGCACTTTTAGTATTTATACACAGCACTTATAGTATTTATAATGGATGGATTGTTTAGTTCAATTTTCATGGTTCTTTTTGTGATTCCAATCTTCTTCTTCTTTTTCCACTTCCTGAGAGGCCCTAGCGCCCCCTATTGACGGGCAACCACTGGCATCCGCATCACTATTATAATTACTATTTAATATTTAGGCTTGCTACCAGCAAGAAGAAACTGTTTCATTGACTCAAAAACAACCAGAATGTGCAACAGCTTCATTCCCCAGGTGATGAGGCTGCTGAATCTCACGCTCAAACACACACCTGGACAAGAAGACCTCGTTACATTTCATTAAATACTTTATCATCTGTCTCTAATTCCTCAGATCTGTGTCTATTCAAAGACAGCCTCATGGTAGAAAACACAAACAGCTTTTTAAACGTAGAACCAAATAAAAATAAGAACAGCTGTGATTGGTTAAGAATGGGAATTTAAATCCAAAAGACGTCACAAGTTCCTGTGTTTGATCTCTTCATCTGCCATGCTACTACAGAGGCCTGGAAGGGACAAACAAACAGCGGCTCTAAAGGGGAACTTTAACACTTTTAACAGCCAGCACAGTTCAAGAGAAGGTGGGAGGTATTGAGCTGGCTGCAGTTTGTGCTGCTGAACATCCCACACACCAAAACCTTTAAGTGTGAGAGTTTTCTATTTTCCCTTTGTCCTACAAATATCATAGATCTCGACTGTAAATCGCTTTTGTTTTGTGACATATTGCACATCATTCCTTTGCATTTGTACATAAATCAAATAATCAACGTTTAAAACAGCAAGTGATTAAAACCCTTGATAATAAAAATAACTTTTATTACATCTTTGTCCTTAAATTTTGTGTAATATTATTTTTAGCACTCAGCTGCAGACTTGTTTAAATTTGGCATGTCGGTTTGCAACGCCTCATTTAAGATGCCCTTGAGTAATTGGTTTATGAGCAAAGTCAAATGAATTTGGTGGGTTTCTGACGTCAAATGTTTTTTTTTTTCTTTCCTGCAGCCTCTGCAGTGGCTGTGCAGGTAACAAGACTATCGGGAAGTGACAGAATCTGAACTGGACTCACGCCAACCTCTGTGTGCAAGAACAGAGTGCTGACTACCAGAAACTAGACCCCCTCTCTCTAAGAGACAGCATTTTTATGTGTGTGTGTGTGGCTGTGATAGAGACAGAACATGTGCAATTTAAATCTGGTTATATACTAAATATTTACCTTTTCTTTAGGCACAAATAAATTTCTCCTTGGTGGAGAGTGACAACAACACTGGGTTATCCAGAAATCCTCCACGGAGAAAGAAGTAAACTCCAAACAGCATGCTGATATTTGCCAACCCAACTGGTCTGTGACACAATACAAATGAGATCTCACACTGGAGAGTCCAGTTTTCAGAAAACAGAGTGCTGGCTGATCAGGAGACAGCCTGTGTCTGATTTCTGCATAATGCGCATTAAAAGTTTGATTGCATTAGAATGTGCAGCGTCTGTATTGTTTGCACAGTGATATTTATAGCAAAATGCATCTGTAAGCAGTTTATTTTTAATCCCTGTGGTTATATTTTACAATATAAATGTTGCATTAGTGTGACTTTAAACATTTATCAGATGCTGAAGCGGATATACACACGTTGGATCTTTGCAGGGTTGTGCGTTGAATGTTAGTGCAGCAAAACACACACACATGCATTTATCAGCATGTTTACTGTACATGTTTCTGCAGAGCTGCAGAGCCCAGAGCCAAGGAGCAGGGAGTGGTTTTCGCTACCCAGGTGGAGCTAGACTTTGATCCCTGCAGCAGCTAAACCATCAGGCTTCCTGCTGCTGGACAGGCCTGCTGTCACTGATATCTGCTCTCGTCCCAGCTCCTGTGTGTGTGTGTGTGAGTGTGTGTAGGCAGGTGAAGATGTGTAGGTGTAGAGCACACCCTCCCACTCTCTCAAACACACACACATTTACTCAACCGAACCTTGCCCACGCTCCCAAAAAGAGAAAACACATGCACTCAGGCGAATCCTATGACACATCCAGACCACCTACATTCCTGAGAAAAGCTTCTGCAGAAGCTTCAGATGGACAAACCGCAATGCTTTGAGTCAAACTGCCACAACGCCAACCATGTGCACTTTGTCGTTTCAATGTTTGACCTGCATTTTCTCTAATTTACCTGCTCTATGCTGTCCCAGCAGGTGAGAGATGAGCTAAACAACTATACCACCTAAAATTAAGATCTGCATTTATTTTGGCTACTTGTTTTTTTTTTTTTTAGGTTTGACTTAATTAAAAATCTACATTTCAATCAACACTCATTCAAAAAAATCATTTATGTCACAGAAAGTCCAGCAGCAAAAACTGCTTGTGACCTTAAGAAGAAGCATGAAGTGTATAAAAGAGAGCAGTAGTAAATAAAGTGGTGACAGTTCTGTGCTTCTTCCTCGTGGAGAGCTTCATCAGACACATCTCTATTTCTCCCAAACCGCTCCATGTCAGCCACTCAGTTTGTGCCTCAAAATCCCAAGAAAACATCTGACTGAAAGGGGGGGGGGGGGGG
>SSNR01000212.1:578984-723270 GCA_006937965.1 Callopanchax toddi
GGGGGGGGGGGGGGGACAACACAAAGGATGTTTCTGTCAACATCCAGTTTTAGGCTGCAAGAAATGCAATAAGCTTTTATCAGATACATGGGTTTTGATGATATTTATCTTGAAATGTTTGGTTTTCAGAGAGAAAAAACCCAGACGCTCCACTCCACCTGAGGAAAGGTATTTGATGTAAACACTTTGTAGACACACACACACACATAATGCACCGTCATGCAACTGCAGAAACACACATGCACCTATTTTTGGAAAGCAGGCTGGTGTGCAGAGAGTTAATGATAAATCCAGCGCAATATGGTCAGAGGAAGGTGTGGAGTAGTGGAGGGCGGGGTGAGACAGCACGTTCCAGTCTTCTGAGGCTTCGCCTGCCATTTTACATTGCTATTGATCTTTATACTGAGACACACAGCATGACATTGATTTTCACACCAACAAGTAGAGGGGAAACGCCTCGGAGTTACTGAGAGGCCAAACGCACCAATCCAAAAACACACTGACCAGCAGGCCTAACGTTTTCCCCCCAAAAAACAAAACGCACATCACAGACTCATAAATCAGTGTGAGATGACACACAAGTCCACAGGTTTGACTGCCTGTCTGTCTTGTTATCTGAATATAGATAAAGTACTCCAGGGCATCGCTGTCAGCCCTGAGATGACATGAGAGAGGGGAAAACTAGTGCACGAAGCAATTAATATTCAGAAACACTCCACTTTTAGTTCACAGGGGCCAGTTTAGCAAACAGGAAGGGCTGGGGGGATGATGGTGGGGGGTATGGAGGAGATTTATGATAGAGGACGTGAGAGAAATACATTACAGCACTAATCTTATATTTCAGGGATATTAACATCTTAATAATGACCCATTAGACCGTACATAAAGTGATCAAAGACAGCAATGCATGCATTCCTGCAAGCTGGAGAAATTAATCCGACATGCTTTGGTGAGATCTAAACTGATAGCAATTAATTATGAGGGCTGGAAGTGGCAGAGTGCTGCAGCACCTGTGGATCAAGGTGAATTGAGTAAAGCAAAGGGAGGGATGCTCTGGTGGAGGGAGGGGGCGTCTGAAGCGTTTTGCATCTGATCTGTGAGGGAATTTTTAGCGGATTATCAGCAGAGAGTCCATGTTCTCCTTCAGGACAAAGCTGAGCGGGAGGCAGCTGTGTCTCCTCCCCATCCCTCCCCCTTCCCCACCTCCTAACATGTCTGACGTTTGACTCGCAGGCATCATCCATGACATCATCTGAAACTCACCAAAGTTTGCTGGTACTGGAGCGTCCGCTCCTCGGCTTTGCCCTTCACCATTGCCGCAATCTCCTCATTAGGACATCAAAATCCAGGAGTGTGAGGAGCGCGGGGCTCCAGCTAATTAATCTGCGGAGGAGGACTCGGCGAGGCTCACTGCCATCGCGTGTGCAGTGTGTAACAGGTTCCTTGTCATCAGCCCGCCCGCATCACGCAGAGAACCACTGCCACGTTCTGTGTGTAAGAGAGAGAGAGTGTGTGTGTGCCAGAGGAGGGTAGGTACAGTCGGCTGCAGCCTCTTCAGCAGCAGCAGTGGTGCATTTTTACTGTGAAACACTGCCTCCCTCCTTCACGTTCACTGAGCTGCTCTCTCTCTCTCTCTCTCTCTCTCTCTCTTTAGAGTTTCTGGACTTGATGATGTTTTTTGTACCTGTCAGATGAGTAAGTAGAGATGTCTGAGCTGCTGTTTTCTCCTGATTTAAGGCACCACGTGACTTGTCAAGAGAAATTACAGTAATCAAAGTCACACAAAAAAAAGAAAGTTCACACTCAAAATTATTATATGAACAATGTACATCCAGACATAAGTGGTTTAATTAAAACAACATTCACTCAATGTGATCTGTGTCATTCGTCATTTAAATTTAGGGAATTTTCACTTCACGTTCTTGTCAGGATAACCAAAAATAATAGAAACTTTCTAAATGTGTTTTTTGCTCATTATGTAGTTCAAATGTAAGGTTGGAAAATTGGTTATAAATTGAACTGTTGAATCGTTTTATTCTTCTGAGATACATTTTATTTGTCTAAATGCAACTTACAAGATAAGTAAGTTAAAAGAAGATTACAAAAGATAAGAGTAGAAGAGATAGAGTAAAGATAAGAATAGAAAAGATAACAAGAGATAAATGACAAGACAATGAAGTATGAGTGTGTACTCATACTTCTGATACCATGGAACTAATACCACTTATGAGTATTTCATCTCTCAGGTGAGCTGCAATGAGAAACATCAGAAACATCTTTTCAGTAAACTCTGTAGAAGAAGATGACTTGCTGTAGGTTGAGGGCGTAGCAGTGTAGCATTACATATATTTAGATGATCCAAACCGTCACAGTACCGATGTTTGACTCAGGTAAAGAACACAACAGCTGATCACTGCTTCCATCTAGAAGAGCGTGCACGTGCCGTTTACCTGGACATAAATGATGCAGAGGAACTGAAAGCTCTCGACATCAAACAGCATGAATGGCTGCTTTATAATAACGTGCAAAAGCTTCAAATCTGACCGTTTATTTTTAATCCGCTGGCTGTAAATGTTTCCTGGTCGATCTGCAGCAGCGAGTTTTGAAGCTCTGCCTGAATGGCATGCTATTATATTATATAATGCACACTTTAAAATGTTCTACAACAGGATATTTGTAGGGTTTTGTTGTGGTTCAACAAAGACTCTTTATCTATTATTTTGTTTTATTTGTTTTTGTGATATTCTCTAAGCCAGGAGAGAGATTAATCTTTCAGAGGTTTGTCAAATTTTCTGTAGGGCAAAATTAGCATTTGTTTTTTCTATTCTGTTGTACTGAACCTGTACCAAACTGTGACTTTCTAGTTTATTATTACTAGGCATCATTACTAAAGAAAGACAGATTCATCAAGATGAAAAATGATCAGAATCTGGAGCAAAATGTTATTTTTAAACACAAACATCCAGAGAAATGTAAAAAATGAGCAACAGGTAACAATAAACAGTGCTAAATGCTTGTAAATATTGACAGAATTTTGATAAACTGGCAAAACATGATGAAAATAACAATAAATTGAAGTCACATGATGCAAAAGACATGCAAAGGACAACTTCAGAAACTAAAAATTGTGAACATTTCTGTGTCAACGATCTAGTTTACTTGTTCACGAGCGAGGGAAGGAGGGAGATCGACAAGCGGATTGGGACAGCGTCTGCAGTGAAGAGGGAGCTGAGCCAGAAAGCAAGGCTTTCGATTTACCAGTCGATCTACGTCCCAATCCTCATCTATGGTCATGAGCTTTGGGGAATGACCGTAAGAACGAGATCGTGGATACAAGTGGCCGAAATGAGTTTTCTCGCAGGGTGGCCGGGCTCAGCCTTAGGGATAGGGTGAGGAGCTCAGACATCCGGGAGGGACTCGGAGTAGAACCACTGCTCCTCCACATTGAAAGGAGCCAGTTGAGGTGGTTCAGGCATCTGGTCAGGATGCCTCCTGGACGCCTCCCTTGGGAGGTGTTTTGGGCATGTTCTGCTGGCAGGAGGCCCCCTGCGTCGACCCAGGACAAGCTGGAGGAAATACATCTTCAGGTTGACCGGGGAACACCTGGGCGTCCCAGCTGAGGAGCTAACGGAGTTGGCTGGGGAGAGGATGGCCTGGGATGCCCTACTTGGGATGCTGCCCCCGCGACCCGGAGGAAGTCGAGGTGAGACTAAACTATCTAGTTTACAATACAATCAGTTCGTACTTTAAGGACAATGAATCGCAAATCAGCCAGAGATCTAAGACTGTAAACTCCATGTTTCCCTGTTAAAAGACAGGAAAGATAAGTAGTTCCCAGGATAGATGTACAAACAAACATACCAGTGACTGAGCCATTGTATATACAAAGATGTCCAATTCATTTTAGAATAAGGGTATCAGTTAGTAATACAACTCAATGCACCATGCAAACACAATGGAGCGATGCATACATCTCCATAGTCCATTATAGGTAAAGAGGTTGATTCCACCCATTTCTGTTTGACACGAAAGGAAAAGCAAGACTTGTTTCCGTAATAAAATCCTTAAAGTAGCTTCAGTTTGTTTTATTATCATATGCTGAATATGTTCCTTAAAGGTAAAGTGATCAAATCCAAAATAATTAAAAGTAGACACCACACCAACTCTTTTTGTTGTCCATGTCTAGTTACGATTTTCTCATCAAGTGTAGCTCTAACAATTTCTGAAGCAGTTAAAAGCAATCATTTCATTTTGTCTACATTTAAAACAAGCTGCAGATAAATTTGTTCTTGCACTCAATCAAATGCAAGTTGTAAAGACTGCTGGACAGTATATAATGATGTCATCTGCATAAAAAGAAAAAAATAAGTTTGAAATATTATATCCAGTATTATTTATATAAATGGTGAATAATAGTGGACCCAGCACAGAACCTTGGGGGACACCTTTTATCATTTGTAGAGGAAGAACCCTCTATCTGACAGCCTGGGTTCTGCTACTGAGATCATTTGCAAGCCACCCAGCTGCTTGTTGAGACAAACCAATAGCTGAAAAACATTATTAAATGAATATGATCAATATTATAAAAATGCTTTTGAAAAATCAATGAAGGAGAGGCAACACTGCATCTTATCAAGACAAGACAATCTGATTAAAGACATATTTCACAAACCATGATAAAGCTCTTTTGAAAATCATGGGACACAACTTTTCATGGACAATTAACCACTATCTATAAAAATTCAACAGAATTTTAACATGGAATCAATCAAATGTCCCTTTTTAAATTTAAGATATTCCTGTTGATGCAACTTGTGCCAGAATGAAAGCAGTTCACAGCACATCAAAGACCTCGGGTGGAAAGATAAAGGAGAATTTCAACAGAATGTCCCATATTTAATTATTTGGAGTTTAATTGTCTCTGTCAGGCAAAAATGTTTTAAACCATGAGTTCAGAATGTAAATTCTGAAAAGCAATGAGCACCAGTTGACTGCAAATCAGGCACAGCAATCCCTTAGGTGTATTGACCTTCCATATCATTATGATTGTTTTGATCAGATTTGAAAAATAGTTATTTGCAATCTCATCCAATTGGGTTGTTGATGACTCTCAATACTGTCACCATGTTAAATTGCAGCTAAACATCCATAAAACTAGTCATTTTTGTGTTCTCTGGAGCTGGGTGGCCTGGACTCCAAAGGTTGTAGATGTGCATCCAGTTATTACTTTGTGAAAGTTTAATTAAAATCCAACAATGCATGAGATATCTTTGTTGAAAGACAGGGTTAACTCCAATAATCTAAAATAAAGATCTGATAGTTAGTGCTTATAGAGCCTTAGACTATAGCCTATGTTGAGAATGACTCTCAGTTATATGAAACTGACTAAGTTATGCTTTTTGTCCATTTTGCTTCTAAAACACACGAGGGAGACTATTTGATGAGTGTGTAAAGGATTTGGGCTTATCACAGAATTTTAATCTGGATTAACAATAAGTGTATTCAGAGTTGTCTCCTGCCTTTTTTAAACACAAAAATTATAAAACTCAGCTCGAGGTGTGATGTTCAAAATGCTCATGGGCACTCCAACAACCCACTTTGAGTCGTGTGTTACCACTCAGCACTCTTCGTGTGTCAGAACTCTGCTTTATAGGGGAGCGTTTGCAGGAGCACTTTTCAGCCGAGCTTGTATCCGCACACACGGCGGCTTCATACCAGATCACTTCCTTCTCTCCACTGACACATGTATTATCATAATGCCAGGGCACATTTCCATGTGCTTTCATGAAATGCTTTTCAGGAGAGTTACATCTACTGGTGGTGAAATTTGCTGCACTCAGAGATGTAGTGGCAAATGGGCCTTGTAAAAGATAAAAACACTTGTAAGGATTTGCTTGTTTGGAGCCAGAAAAGCTCCATGTTTGATGTGGAAGACCGGATCCTTTACAGGTTATAACACCTGATCCATCCAGGATCAAGTCTGGAGTAGACATGAAAAAGTCCCAAATAAAGCTTCAGCTGTTTGAGGAACCATGGGCACCACATTAATCCTATTATCCATGCACTTTATGTGCATGAGTATCTCAGGCCAGCAGCTCGGCCTCTCGTCCCTCCTTACCGAGGGTAATGAGTGTCACCAGCTTCATTATATCAGGGAGTTCACAGGCAGGCAGAGGGATCCTATCATGGCCCTGAGGCAGAAGAGAAACTGGGCGCTCTGCAGCCTCCAGCACCAACACACTAACCCATATCAGAAGTGCTCAAAAGGGACCACCTGTGCTCAGAGGTGACACCAGAAATTCTGCAGGAATATGGGGGAAGAGGTGGCCCAAATCCCACTTTATAAGGTTTAAAATTTAAAAAAATGTATCAATATTTAAAGTTATATTTTCTCCAGAAAAGTAGAAAATTTCTCACAAACCATTCTGTGCATCAAGGTGTTAAAACCACCTGTGTCTCTCTGTTTTGAGTTCCTTAATTAAAAGCAATTCTTTAAACTGTTAGAAAATCCACACGTTGTGAGAAATAACCCGCCAAACGATGCCTGGGTGTCGTGGACCTGAACAGAAGCCATGTTAGACCTTTAAGTGGCGTTTGTCCTTGAGCCGGACATGGTCAAAGTTTAAAGGGACAAAAAGGGAGAGAGTTGATGTATCAGGACGCAGTGTACTCACCGTCTCCTGCGCTTTTTCTAGTCTCCTCCTCGGGTGTAGAGATCCAGAACCGTCAGCTGTGTCCTTCCATTGCGCCTCAGCGGAATGTGGACTGAAATAAAAGAAGTGCGCACAGCTACAGGTTGCAGCGCTCACTTGAAGGATAATGCAGTCTGGCGGCTGGTGACCCCCTCCTCCCCCCGGGGGCCCACACAACACCCCCCCTGGGGGGAAATCTCAGCAGATAACCAGAAGCTGCCCCGCTGCTGGTGCGCAATCCATACACGGCCGTGCCAAAGTTGCCAGAAAAGGCGCGTAAAAATTTACCAGCTTTGCGCCTCCGGTGAGGCGCGCGGCGGAGCGGGCGGCTGTTGGACGCTTTTGGAGACCTCGAGCGACATCGGGCAACGCGCGCGCTCCACAAAAAACTAAGGATGAGATGCTCTCCAGCCTCCTCAGCCGCTCTTGTTGAGGTGGGAGGGAGGCAGCGGGGGTACCGGCGGGTGTCGCGTCCGTGATGCAATGCGGGTACAGTCAGTGATACGCGGCCCGCAGTCGCCTGCTTCTCCCTGCATGTGCGGAGATCTAATCGCGCCGGTCGTTATCTGCGGAGGCGCCGCGCGCATTCGTCTTAATTAACAGCAGTCTGGATCGGCAGAAGCGTGGAGAGGGAGGAGGGGAGGAGGAAGAAGAAGAATGGATAAAAAGGAACACATGTTTCATGTTTATGTCCTGGGTCTCTCTCTCCGCGCGTCTCGCTCCTTGTGTGTGACAGAACACTTCAGGGTTAGGCGTCATGCGTCTTAATGGCACGCTGAAGCCACTCGGATGGAGGGAGGGGAGGGGGGGGGGCAGTCACTATCCAAGAACAGGTGTCTGGGAAGGAGGATGGATGCTGCATCCCTTCATGTTCTCTCTTATCTTTAGCAGCTTTTACACCCTCTTAACTCCCCGACGGAACAATTGGATTGGAGTCACCGCGCCCTCCAGCTGCGACCTCCAGGCTGTGAAAACCTGAAGGATGATTGCACGTTTCCGGCTGAAGATTATTTGTTCCCCTCTCCTTCTGGATGCAGCGCAGGGCTATCAAACGATCCTCTGGAGGGGGGCAATCACGTCAGCAGTGATGTCACCTTGTCCTGTCTGCAACATATACTTGAAAATATCAGGGTGAAATGCATCATTTTCCTGATGATGCTGTGTGGCATTTTAACCTAAACAGCTGATTCCATTGAGCAAAAAGGTAAACATACTCCAGCTTCAGTGGCTTGATGTGATGACAGCTAAATGGATTCTTTCACAATCATAAAAGATTAACTCGAACCATCCCAAACAAAAAGCAAGAGGGGGTAAAGAAAAAAGTCTTCCAGCAACAACTAAATGCCATTTTTCAGTCTGTGACATTCTGCCAAGCTGAGCAACAGTGAAGTTGGACAGCATTGTCCTCTTAGACCAGATAACACTCGCACTTCCCACTACCAAATGAGAAGGTGGGAAATCAAGTGTGTGAAGACAAAAAGGACACACAGCTCCCTTTTTTATACGAGGCACTCCAGACATCAGGGTATTTTCCACCTGGCACATCATGGAACTAATGTGGGAGCAGCCGAACGGGGCATGGCTTTAGGCAGTGAGTACACCCAGCCTGAGTGATTTAATGCACTTGTAATAAGATGTTTTGTGGATGTGCAGCTTCAGCGTGTTATTATGGGTCCATCCAGGGCTGCTGCTGCTCTGTGTGGTGGCCTCTAAGGTTTGGGACACCAAACCGGAAGCATTTGTGTGCAGCAGAGCTGCCAGGAAGGCTTTAAATATAGGAGCTGAGATGGAAACGACACTGGTAAGGATTGCTTTAGCTTAAAGGCAGATGTTTGTCTGACAGCATGCCTCCTGGGATGCTGAATCTAATTTTTGTGTTACTTGTAACCATCAGTTTTCTGTCTGCTGTGCCCCTTCTCTGTCTCTTTCACGGCAGAGTGAGTGTTTTGACTCCACAGTCCTCTCCTCATCAGTTCAGCTCCCCTGCACCCAGCTTCACGTAGCAACTTGGGAAACTAAATCAGTATGTCAGCACATGTATGAATCACATTTTCCTCAGCTCGATTTCTAACATTTTGCTCCATGTTGTTTTGTTCTAATTTGATTTTGCATGCAAACTGTAGGATCAAGAGAAGAAAGGAGATATTGTTGCATCGCTGAGGCTTCTCATTGAAGGTGTGAAGACGCTGAGGAGCTCAGCACAAGCAGGATGTGAGACGTTGCTTCTGCAGAGGCTGGAGAACAACATTCAGAACTACCTGCTCATACTCACACGAATCCAGCTGAGCGTAAGACAAACTGCATCGAAATCACTGGAATTTTCCATCCCAACTTTAGATCCTTAGAGAGTTTAGCTTAAATTCTGGCTGTTTGAGAATCAACGCTGACTGATATGTCTCTGGCGCTTTCACACAACACTTCACAACCTGACGAGCGCCGGTGAAGATTCATAAATATTGAGCAAACGCGTGTTGATGGGTTGGATTGGAAGGTGTTATCAGCCTCCGCTGCTGTGGAGATATCCTGGTTTCCCATAAATCTGTGGCTTTCGGGAATGTCTGAATAACTCGATGACGTTAAGCTGTGTGACCCGAAGCCTTCCTTCCTCAGGACAAGAAGGAGATAGCAGTGCATACTTTCCAGATGAGACAGTCTTCCTTGAAACTCACATGTAGCTGGGTTTCATGTTTACAACTAAATGGGTTCTGCATCATCTGATTGCAATTTGTTGTTGTTTCTGACAAGTTAATAGTTATTTAAAATGGAAAAAGGTGTTTCACGTTAGCTATTTGTGGTGTAAATCAGCTGTCATCATCCTCTCTTTAACAGGGACCAGCTCTGTCCCCGTCGCTGTCCTGTGTTCCTCGAAGCACTCACAGCCTGAGGACTGTCCTACGGAGCTACAGCCTTCTGATCTCAGGCAAACTGGAGCGGTTCATTGTCCACCTGGAAGATAGATGCACCTCTCAGTGACACAGACATGATTCCTCTCAGCCTACTGGGATTGAACTCATTACGACTGAAGCTCCGAGTCAATAAAAGGAGAGAGCTGTGAACATTAAGCTGCAGGATGGATGCAAATTTTCTTCTTTGCTCGTTTAAAAACTGCTTTTGCAAACAGCGAGGCTGTCAAACAAAAGTGGAAATGCTTTGAATGTCAGCATTAAAGGATGGAGTTTTCCTTTAATTTGTCATTTCTGTGATATTTCAGATCCCTCAAGTCAGCTTTGAAAAAGTGTTTCCCCGCTTACTGATTTCTTCGAGTCTGTTTTTGTTTTGCGACACCTAAATGTTTCAGCTCAGCAAACAAATTTCTCTATTAGACAAAAAAATAACCTGAGTAAAATTTCATGATTTCACTTATTAAGGGAAACATGTCATCCAAACCGACCTGGTTCTATAATAACCGCTGTAAACCCCTTGGCAGCAATACAGTATTTGTGGTAACGACTCTCCATCACTGTGGAGGAATTTTCTTCCACTCTTTTGTACAGAATTGCTTTAATTCAGCCTCATTCAGCAGAATTCCTGCAATTATATCAAGTCATCCAGGTCCTGAGAGGAGCTCCAGACCACCACACTACCACCGTCAAGTAGTTATGTTGTTATTCTGAAATGCAGTGTTAGTTTTACTCCATGTAATGAGGCCTTTAGATGTTCTGGGTTCTGTTTGTTCTTGTTTTTTTTAGAATAAGGCATGATGTGTTGCTTTTTGAGATCTTTTAGCCTACTTCATGTTGTCAAACAGGTCCTATGGAAGTGATTTCTTTATTCTACAGGTCTGGTATAATCAAGCCTGGCTCAGCTGTCTAATTAATCATAGTTAATTACATTAATTAGAAAGTAACGGGAGTTACTTTCCCCATAGAACCAGGTTGGTTTTGGGAGGCCTTTTTACCTTAATAAATGAAATTAACATCTGAAAACGGCATTCAGGTTATTTTTTGTTTGATCGTGAAATTTGTTTGCGGATCTGAAACATTTAAGAATTAAAGTGAGCAAAAACAGAATAAATCTGTAACAAGGCAAAAGGGTTTCTTACTGTATGTCTTTAATTTTACTGTCTGACTCATTCGTGGATTCTGATAAAGATCATTTCTTAAGATCACATCCATTTACAAAATGCAGCCAGTAAAGAAGAGCAGTCCACTATACTACTGCTGTATATTTCTAAAGAAGATCGCTTTATATTTCATGTTGTACTTTTAATTTTACATGTTTACCTTAATTCTCCTTATTAACCCCTTAAAATGACATCAGGTAATATTTTACTCTCTTCAACTTATAAGACTGGGTTTTGGTTTAAAAATGTTTTAAATAATAATTTTTTGTTATTTATTTTAAGACGTTTTCCACTTTTTATCTTTAATTTTGAACCACTAAATATTTAAAAAGCTTAATTTAAATTTTATTATTTATTTATTCATTTTTTTTGTGCGTGTGTTTTTTGTTTGTTTGTTTTACAGATTATTTGCAACAAAACTCAAATCAATTCCTTATCTTTTATTTCTGGTTACCTGCGCGCGCCTTTATTTTCTCATCCAATGCTGCATCTGATTGGATAAGAGACACACAGGAAACTACGTCATGTTATCAATTAGCAGACGGGTCATTACCAGCAGGTGGACCAGGATTCCTGCTGAAGTTTGGGGGTGGTTTTATCATGAGTGCACTTTAACGCAGCAGCAGGGACTTAGCGCATTTTTAAAGCTGACACAGGAAGTTCACAGATATTAAAGTTTTTAGAGAAGTCGACCAAATGTCAGAGAGAACTCCTTTGTTACATTACCGGCTGACCACCACCACCAGCAGCGGCGGCCCGGAGCCCAGAGCGGTGTCCGAGCGCAGCGACCTGCAGGCGGGGAGCCCCAGGAAGCTCGGGGTGGTGTTCGGAGTCATCATTCCGACCCTACTGTCCATGTTCAGCGTGGTGGTGTTCCTGCGTGTTGGTGAGTGTCTGGAAAAAAAGTGATTTTAAATGTTAAAACCACCTGCACAACTTTACAAGTCTTAAAAACAGTAAATTATTAATCTCAGATTAGAGATCAGAGGGTAAATACGTGTTTTAAAGGGTTTTCTGGAAAAACTTGGAGTACAAAATGTGTTAGCATAATAAAATACATCTGTCAAATCTGTAAAAACATTCAAACCTAAAATCATTTTGTCCCAATTTTTTTTTAAAGTTTATCCTAATTTTAGGAGCATTAGGATCCTGATGAATTGGTAATTAAAGACAACATTGAGAATCTTTTATTATGTCATAAAGAAGTAAATTTCAATAATGTAGCTGCCTTGTTCTATTTGTTCTCATAATTATAAATAATCTACACCAAAATATTTTGATTATAACGTTTTGAAATAATTGATTCTGACTGGATAACTTCCTTTCTGCTTCTTGCAGGTTTTGTTGTGGGCCAGGCAGGACTGTACCACTCCATCGCCATGTTCCTGGTGGCCTACTTCATCATCACGATGACCGTACTGTCTATTTGTGCCATCTCCACTAACGGGGCTTTGGATGCTGGTGGTGCCTACTGTATCCTTTTCACTGCTGTCTGAGAAAATGACTGTGAAAGTTGAGCTTTTATGTCCAGAATTGGATGAAACGTGGATAAAACATTCCTTAATGTTGCCTCCAGATATGATCAGTCGGGCTCTGGGTCCTGAGTTTGGAGGCAGCATTGGGATCATGTTTTTTCTTGCCAACGTGTGTGGCTGTGCGCTTTATATTTTGGGTTTGGTCGAGGCTATCATGTTTACCTTTGGAGAGCCAGAAGGTAAGGTATATTTAGGTGAAGTGAGGCATCATTGAGTGATTTTGAAATCTTGTTTTTCCTTTCAGAGAGCTCCGCAGCAGCTCCAGGTCTTCATCAGGTGCTGCCGTCAGGATACTGGTGGTGTCTGCTGTATGGGACTCTCCTCCTGTTTTTATGTTTCATTGTCTGCCTGGTAAGATGGCACTGGTTTTATTTTTGTCATGTAAGATAAAATGGAATTCATGGGGAAAAATGACTTTTATTTTGAAATGCTCAAACATGAACAGCAGAAATCTACAGCTCGGATACATAAAAGCTTCATAAATCTATCTAAAATACATCACTTTTGTTATTTAAAGCATGTGACAAGTCACTAAATCTAAGAAATTAAGTGCATCAAGCATAGGAAAAGTAGAAATAGTCTTATAAATTAATACGCTTTGTTCAGTTTATGGCAGAAACACAAAGGTAATTGTATCAATTTTTAAATATCCTGTGTCAAAATGAATATTTAAAAATGTTTTAATCCTTTAAGTATTTTAAAAATATTTTAAATCTTATATAAGTATTTCAGAAAAACAGAAGATATGCTATCATTTTATTTGTGCACATTTTCTAAAAACTGTATTTTTGAAAAAAAAAAAAAGACATCCTTATGAAAATGTAATTATCAAAACTTAAAACATCAGGATCATCAAGGCGACTGATTTTAGACTATTAATAAATTGCAAAGTTATGATGGAAGATTTTTTAAAAATGCGTTGGATTTAAGGTTTTGCAACAAAATAGGGGCACCGCTTTTTCTGTATTATACAGAAATACTATTGTCAATTTAAAGAAAAGAAGAAGAAAAAAGATTTTGATCAAATGCACAAACCTATGTTTTGTTTTTACAATTAAAATTTTTCTAAAAACTTGCTGGGATTGTGTAGAACCTATATGGTCCATAAATATTGGATTCAACACATTTTTTTCTTCTGTTTGTATCGTGTGTGTGTATATATATAATAATAATAATAATAATCTTTATTTATAAAGCGCCTTTCATACAGAAAAAAAAACCTGTAACTCAAGGTGCTTAACAAGTTAAAATGACCCCATATAAACCCCATTCCCATCCCTCCCCCATAAAAAGCACACATACGCAAACACACACACACACATACACACAAAGGACATTGGGCACACACATACACACAAAGGACATTGGGCTGAGTACAGATGAGCAGGTTCTTAGGAATACACAGGTACACATATATACCACAGGTATGTATTTTTGAATTGTAAAAGCTGACTTATTTCTAAATCTTCAGACAAATGAATGGACATTTGGACTGTCTTGTCGTTCCAGGTGGGAGCCCACATCTACGCTAAAGCCACGTTTATTATTTTCATCCTGGTCGTGACGGTCCTGGCTCTGATCTTCATTAGCTTCTTCATCGTGGGGCCCACCGTGGTGATCCTAACTGATACTTCTCTAATGAACGGCACCAACATGAGGACTGCTAATTACACCGGCTTCTGGCTGCACACGCTGGAGGGCAACCTGTTCTGTAAGTGCTGGACACGATCTGAAAGTTGGTATTAATGTAGGTTTAATCAATCTAAAGGAAACCAACTCCAGCTTTTATTCTTTTTGCTTTTTAGGGGTGAAATGAATTATTGCCATAACATATTGAAAATTAACTTTTCATGTACAAAAAAAAGAAGATTTGCACTTTAAGAATAGTTTGACAGCAGCTTGTGTGTTTAATCCCTCCAGCTGATTACACAGTGGACTACACCACCGGGGACATGATGAGTTTTGCCAGTGTGTTTGCTGTCCTGTTCAATGGCTGCACTGGAATCATGGCAGGCTCCAACATGTCAGGTACAACTTGGTCAAAGAGTAAAATATTAAGCATCTGTATGACGTTCAGAGCTCGTTCTTACCCAGGGCCTGGATCCTATTCTCACAAATTATTAAAACCATGAAGGTAGACTCTGCAGTTCTTTTATTTCCTGGAATTCACACCCAATCTTTTTTTTTTTTTTGGTCCCTTCGAAAAGAGCTGCAGCTCCAGTCCCAAGCCCAGGCATGCTTGTGCATTTGCACAGATAAGAGCATTTTCTGGTACATTTATTCCTGTTAAAAACGGCCACATTGAGTTGTTGTTGAGCAGTTGGCTCGGAGGGCTGCATCTGCTCATTGGAATCAAATATTTCCTTCATTGTTTGCTCTTTTAAGAAAAAACTAATTGGTTGGTTTATTGTGAAGTTTTTCCATTTAAAAAAAAAAAAAAAAAAAACATCCTACAATTGTAAAATGCACAAGTATTTGTCAGGAGCAGCTCTGTGTATTTCCGAAGTGTTTGTCATGCAGACTTGTACTAATCCTGTGAATTATTTTGTGCATGAGTAAAACTCAATTTTGACCGTTTTTCTGGTGTGCAGTGAAAACCCTAAGATGTAACTCCAATAAGAGGCTGAAGTCACTGGTTTATGGCAGTGGTTCTCAAATCTTTCAGCTGCTGACCTTTAAAGTGCAGAGCCCTGTGACCCAGATATTGCCAATTTAAGTGTAGGAACATTGCTAAGAACTCCATTAACCCTCGCACAGTCCTTATTGTGAGGCCTATGGATTCTTCTAGTCTTTTGGGGGTCAATGGCCCCCCAAAAACAGGGAATAAAATCAATACATGCAAACTTAACAGCAACAATGCAATTTTTCTTAATTTTTAGGATGCAGCAACTGTATTCTTCCAGTCTGAGCACTTTAGGGAGTTCAGTTCCTGAATTATGATACAGCATCTGTTGCACATTTTTGGGGAAAATCTAACTTTGACAGAAGTGGTGCAGTAATGCATTTGGTTTAAGAGCAAACCTTTTTCATTGTGTCCTTCAGGTGATCTGAAAACCCCCAGCTACTCCATCCCCAGAGGAACACTTGCAGCCATTTTTACAACTTTCATCACCTACAACCTGCTGAGCTTGCTGTCTGCATGGACCTGTGACCGGTTAGAGACACGACTTAGATGCACATAGATAGGAACACCTGTAGGCTGCAGAACGATTCTATAAATGCTAGTTTAAAAGCTCCACTAGTTACAGGTGTTGTGGGAAAATCATATCAGACTAATTTGAACTTAATATGTGGTGCTGTTTGTGGTAAATATGCTAAAGTGGAGCTATTTTTCCCTTATCCTCACACCTAGTTACCTTCTCCAAAGAGACTACAGTTTCCTGGGAAACATCAACATATGGCCTCCTATGGTGACAGTTGGTATCTACTCCTCCGCTGTGTCTGCTGCAATGAGCAACCTTATTGGCGCCTCCAGGATCCTGTACGCTCTGTCCAAAGATAACTTGCTGAGTGAGACTCTTGAATGTGACCTGCTGTCTGGTTTTCTCTATTTAAATTGTTGATTGTACTTATTTTAAAAAGTGCTGAATTAGAGTTGGACTTCTGCAGAATTTGGATGCAGAGTCTTTTTAAACATAGTAGAAATGGGTAATGCATCACAAAATATGCACAAATAGGTGAGTAAACGTGCATAAAAACATGCATATAAAATTAATTTGGCTTCTTAACGTTTACTGGAAGTTATTTTAAATCTCTCTTGTTGAGCTTATTATCAGGGCTAAATAACATATGCAGTTTAGCTTATCTCCCATGAAACTGTATTGGTATTTTACCAGTCATCCATCTGTTCAAACTGGCTGCTTTCTCCAATGAGATCAACTGATGCTTGTTAATGGTTTTCATCTCATTTTGCTCGTGAAGACATTTTAATCTGGAAGGCTTCGTTTGACAACAGATGGCTGTCGGTGCTGACTTTCTCAAAAAAAATGAAAAAACTCTTTGTGGATTCACAAGTGCAGGATGAGTCAGTTGTTGATTTGATTTTGGAGGATTATCAGTAACGGACTTTTCTTAATGTTATAAATTTTGACAGGCGGTGCTCTCGCTCTGGCAAAGAAAACTTCTGGAAGCGGGAACCCCTGGGTCTCCGTGCTCATCTCCTGGCTGCTCGTGCAGGTGATATTCTTCCCTCGGAAAATACAAATAACTGTAAATTTGTTGGTGCCTAAAATGTAATTTTCAATAAGATTGTTTTTCTTCCTATAAGAATCTGTCTTTTCATTCGTGTTTACCACTTGCATAAATAATTTAACCCATAAGGCAGATTAATTTGTTTTATTATGCTCATCAAAATTAAAATTTACATCTGGATAATTTCCCCCACTGCTCTTTGTTCGGATTGTTTGTTGTGAAGTGTTTTCTGAAGAAATTTGAGAAATTGCAATGTAACTTTATTCCACTAGGTGGTGCTGTTTGCTGGTAAATTGAACACCATTGCTGGTATTGTGACCATCTTCTTCTTATTGGTTTATGCTGCTGTAAACCTGGCCTGTCTGGCTCTTGAATGGGCTTCTGCACCTAACTTCAGGTACCCAATTTCTTCTTTGGAATCCACAAACTTAAATCCTGTTAATGGGTTTATAACATATTTTTATTCCTCCTTTTTAGACCCTCTTTTCGTTGCTTCACGTGGCACACCTGCACCCTGGGTTTCTTGGGCTGCCTGGTCATGATGTTCTTGATCAGCTCCATTCATGCTTTTGCCAGCATGGCATTTATGCTTTTCCTCCTGATGCTTATACATTACCTTGGACCCATCTGCAACTGGGGTTACATCAGTCAAGCTCTCATCTTCCATCAGGTATAGAAACTGTACATATATATATATGTAGAACCTAGCTTGAGTAAAATTTGAATTTGTGTGCTCAGGTACGCAAGTACTTGTTGTTGCTGGATGTGCGTAAGGACCACGTGAAGTTCTGGAGGCCCCAGGTGCTACTGATGGTTGCAAACCCTCGCAGCTGCACAGGACTAATGACTTTCATCAACGACCTGAAGAAGAGTGGCCTCTATGTGCTGGGACACGTGAAGCTGGGGCTGCTTGGTAAGGCTCTTTTAAGCAGGAGACAGCTTTCACATCTGCAGCCACGTATCCTTGAGTACGTGTCAGCCGTGATGCACTCTATGATTGCACAATAAGATAAGTGGGTCACTATGTCGAGGTGTAACATTTCTGAGGGGAAACCTGCTCTGGTGCAGACATCCTGACAGGAGTTAAAAAGGTAAGTGATGGATGGATAATACTTTATTGATCCCAAAGGAAATTTCTCAGCAGCACTTAACAACAGTGAGAGGATAGAAAAGGAATAAGGAAAAGGTCTTGCAGGACAAATAAAGTGATGCGTGCTAAAAGGCAAACATTTACAGTCCTCCATATTGTCCATACCTGTGTGTACAAAAGTGGCATCAATGGAAGAGCTCTAAGGTCAAAACCTAGGCTGACATTTGACTAAATGAGTGACATCTTGATGATTCCCAACATAGTTGGGAGAATTTTTTGTGGACTGATGAGACAAAAGTGGAACCTTTTTGGAAAGTGTGTGTCATGTTACAGCTGGAGTAAAACAAACACGATTTATAAACATCATCCAACAGTAAAACCTGGAGGTGTGATGGTCTGGGGCTGCTTCAGGACACTGAACAACTTTCTGGAGTTGATGGAACCATGAATGCAAGAAGTTAAAATTCCTCCACAGAGACATAATTTAAGTTTAGGGATCCGTTCTTTCTTCACATAGGGCCGTGAGGGTTTGAATTGGGTTTTTTTTATTCCCCTTTAAATTGTTGCAGGTGTGCAGAAAGCCCTTGCAGAGCTCCATGTTGTGTTTACTCTGGTTATCTTTGATACTGAAATTTGTTTGCTGATCTGAAACATTTGTGTAACAAAAAATGCAATAACAGGAAATCTGTAAAGAAGCAAACAAGTTTTTCTCAGCTGTGTAACCTGCAGAAGAGGAGATATAATTATAATTCTGTCCCCTAAGGCCAACTACAAGGAAAGGGGCCTTAAAGATGTAATAACAAAAGATAAGTGTTGTGGTTCTGATTTTGTTGTAGTCGGGACAAAACACGTCAGAGTTGGAAATTGTGTCAGCCTGTTAAAGAGCACAAGTCCTTGAAACCAGACCCAGTTGTTTGACCCTGATTTCCTCACAAGTTGATTTGACCCACATATAAACGATTAAAATGAAATGACTAACAGACAATCTAAATGTCAAGGAGCAATTCAGGTTTCATGATTAGACTGCACTTTAAAAAATCAGGTTAAAATGAAGTGGCACAATGTGACTGGACAACTTTACCCGGATATTAGTTTTGCTGATCAGTTATTTTTTTCAGTATAAAGAGTGTTCCAAAGTCTTAAACTGCCAAAACTAGAGTTTATTATTGAGCAAATGGATATTTAGCGACCAAAGTCGTCATGCATTCTGATTTCCTTCCATCTCTGAGTTGAAGGACAAAGCTGACTGATCTTTTTTCAGCTCTTGGGAGAGTTTCAAAGCCTTCCTGAAGGTTTCAAACATCCAGAGTTAAAACGGATATTTGCAGAATCAGAGTATTTAATTTCAGAAAGGAAGGATATTTTTTCTAGTTTGTGCATTCCAATTAAATATAAATTGTAAAGAAATGTTGACTTAAAAAAAGAGACAACTCCATATTACTGATTCTTGTCAAATTCACTGATAATTTCAGGCATTAAAGACACGAGCTAAAGACTTCTCTTTACATAATGATGCTGTGTAAGATTTCCACTTAGGCCAGAAAATTACCAATCAACAGTAATGGACTCTTAAAGTGGCAAACGTTTAGCTTATAATATGGCTAAATTCATGCAGAATTCTCTATGACATAATGAAATGAAAATGGCCCACCTAATTCACTGTTTACACTGGGGATTACTTAATGACTCCGAGTTCAGTCTGTGCAGAAAATGTCTGATTCATTTCCCAAATTAAAGTAATGAAACCTGTAATTGTGCGTTTAACTCTGTCTCTTGTGTGATTGTGCAGATGGTTTGCCCTCTGATCCACTACAGAGCTGTTACGACCCCTGGCTGTCTTTAGTGGATCATCTGAAAATCAAAGCGTTTGTTAACCTGACTCTGTCCGACTCGGTCCGACACGGAGTCCAGAATCTACTTTTCATCTCCGGCTTTGGTAAAATAATCTATACTTAAGCACTGTTTGGTGTTTTTTTTAAAGAGACTTGAAATACAGTTGTTATTTCTAGGTGGGATGAGGCCGAACACGCTCATCTTGGGTTTCTATGATGACTGCACACCTGAAGACGACCTCTCAAGTCAGACTCTTCCACCTACAGGCCTCAGTGTGGATAAAACCTGTCCGACTACAGATCCTGGACAGGAACCCTCCCCCTTCTTTCCTGCAGTACGAGGAGCACAGGAGCCCAAACATCTAAACGAAGAAGAATATGTCTCTTTAATAGCAGATGCTGTAAAAATGGGAAAGAACGTAGCTCTGGCTCGATACTTCAACCTGTTTAGCCGTGAAGACGTCTTGGGGTCAAGGAAAAAGTTTGGAGGCCAACAAGGTGTAACAGGGCTGTTTGTTGATGTGTGGCCTCTGAATCTGCTTCACCCAGACAGTCATGGATACGTGGACGTTTGCTCACTGTTCCTGCTGCAGCTGGCCTGCGTGCTTCGTGAAACCCGGGCCTGGAAACAGGCGAGACTTCGCCTCTTCCTTTGTGTGGAGGCTGGCTGCAGCCTGCAGAAAGACGAGGAGATGAAGATCCAGAGAATGCTGAAGGATCTCAGGATATCGGCTCAGGTGCAGGTGGTGGCGTGGGACCAGGTGGTGGCGCTGCACTGGGAGAGACAAGGATCGAGGGGGAGAGGAAATCTGAACCTGCAGGATGACGAAAAGAGCCTGAGACGAGTGAGCGAGGAGGAAGATGGGATCCAGTGTTTCCCCAGTAATTCTCATTTGAAAAATGAATTCATCTGCGCCGTCAACAGTCTGATCCGCCGACACGACACCCCTAAACCGGCCGTTCGTTTCCTGTATTTGCCCCACCCCCCAGCAGACCCCAGCTGTTATCAGGCCTACCTTCATCAGATGGACTTGTTGAGCAGAGACCTTGGCCCAACGCTGCTCGTTCACGGGATCACTCCTGTGGTCACAACAGACTTCTAACTCTTCTTAAAACTTCAGAGCTTAATTTATCATCAACCAGTCAAACGGTTTGTGTTTTGGCAGCAATTTATTTACCTTACATTAGAACCAGAAGACTGGAATTAATCATCATTCAATTTTATACTTGTTATGCCTAAATTTGACATTTTTATTCTTTTTAAATTTGAGTAAGACACTTTTGAAAGTTGGTGGTGTAGTCTTTTGTTTAAATCGTAGTTACAGAGATGAGTTTTAATTCACTTTTTTGGATTCTAAGAAGAGTTCTTTGTGGTTCCACTTGTAAATAGTGTACCGTTACCCTCGTAAGATGTGTTTTTATATTTTGTATACATTTATATTAAAATAAATTGTAATACCTGAAACGTATATGATTTCTTGCCTCGCCTTGCTGTCTTCTGCTTATCTGGGTTGCTGTATCTCCAGTCAGGAAGCCCAGACTGCTCTCTCCAGACACCTCCACCAGACCATCCACCGCTCCGATCTGCCTGATGATCTCCCGCTCCCTCTCTCCATCCATCACTTGTGAATAAGACCCAGAGATACTAAAACTCCTCCACCTGAAGTAGGACATCTTCTCCAACCTGGAGTTGGTAATCCACCACTACTGCGCACTAGACCATCCACTCTGAGAGCCCCCCACAGGGTTCTCCTGGAGACATGGTCAAAAGTTGCCTCCGGATGCACAAAATGCATATGGACTGCTTGGAAAAACTGCCTTGTTCCCTCCAGAACCTTAGAAAGGGTAAAGAGCTGGTTGGAACACATCCTCTGGTCATTTTTCTTAAAAATGGGGACCACCACCCCAACCTGCCACTCCACATGCACTGCACTTGATGACTATGCAATTTTGCAAAGGTTTTTCAACCAAGATGGTCCTTAAACATCCAGGATGGATTTTGTCAAGCCCCAGAGATCCACCGTCACATAGATGTTTGACTATTCAACAACATCTGCCCCAGTGGTTAGACAGTCCAACCCCAGGTCTCTCAGCTCAGGTTTTCTGACTATATTCCCAGTCGATGTCAGCAGCAGCTCCTCATCCCCGCTGTAAACGGTGTGAGCAAGTAGTACTCATCCCAGGGCCTCCAAGAAAGGTGCATTCTCTACTTGTAATGGCTACAGTGACTAAAAGAACGTGTCGTAGTTACAGTAAAACAAGGTCTACATTTTGGACACTATAAATAATTCAGATAAGCTTTTCTGACTTTTAATGCTGTAATGATCCATAGCTCAGTCCCTGTCTTGTGATTACATGAGAATGATGCTTTACAAATGGCAACAAAGTTTCAATTTTAAATTCTCCAAATCTTTTACAGAACATTTGTGAATGAAGTCAGGATTATTTTATACAACGTTAGAAAATGAATGTCCGATAGAGCTAAGACAGAATCTGAGCAGTCTGCTGCAGATGTCACGTTTGCTTTGAGGAAAATTCCATGAGTTTGTTCTGATGGAGCACTGACACCCGCCTACTCATCACTGACGAACAGCATGTGGGAGGGAGTGTATTCCCAGATGGAGGCAGGTTTGGCTCCAACCAAGAAGCACGGGCACCAAAGATGTGAACTGCATCAGATTTGTTTCATTTTTGTGTTCAAATACAAACTTTATTTTGGAAATCCAAAGTAGGCAGCTGGTGCTTTTTTCTGTTTGAGGTGGGTGTTGAACAATAACCACCTCCACCTGCAGCTCTGACGAGTGGAATGATGGAAGAACTGACTCACATCCGGCTCGTCTGGGAGGATTACCGATATGGGAAAAACAGACTGAGATGTTTGAATTAAACTGTAGCCAGCTGCTACCTTTTGTTAGTTTAAGAAAACAAGTTGGTTTTTATTCAGCAGAGTTCACTTTAAGATTTAATAGCCCTAAGAAATTGATTTAAAAAAATAAATATTACAATGATAATAAGCTCAAAGTGGTACTTTTGCCAACATCTGAATAATTTGTTAGAATTTTTTTAGACAAAGCATTCCAATTCAAAGAAAATCAGCTTGAGAACTTTACAAGACGTAACCTGTTTGAGGAGGTTTCACTCTGACCTGCTGATTTTGCTGTAACTAAAACAAATCCTGTAGCCATTCCATCTGTGGCTGACGTCACACTTGAGCCAAAATTATGCATTTTTCATTTACGTGCATTGTTGCCAGCCTACACGTCACTGACAAACTGCACGTAGGAGGGAGTGTGTTCACAGACTGAGGCAGCACTGTAAGAGGGTACCACGTTAAATAGAAAGAAACAAAATAAGGCTATTTCCTTTTATTAAAGTTGATCCGGTGTTAAGGATCTAATAAAAGTAGCCCTATAGAGATGCATTTTTAAAAGCGCTTAAAAAATTAAAACAGCTCTTAAATACTTCTGAGTCTTTATTCTCAATAAATCAATAAAGAACCTGAATTCTTTGTTTCTCAGTGGATTCAAGTGAATGGGTCATCAGGGTTCTGCAGTTTGATGAGGATCTGACCCGGTTCACATAAATCAGGTGGTTTTAAACAAGACAAAACTAAAAGGGACAAAGAGAGATTTTCATAAAATATTCTGTGTAATATTTCAGCTTTAATATGTTCACGATTTTGTTTAGCATGAAGAAGAACCTGGCTGGTGCCTTTTCTCTGACACAGATTTTGCTGCTGCTAAAATGCACCTTCTGGTCAACAGAGAGATCCATCTGTGATTTACGTCACATTTGCACCAGAATTCTATGTTTTTCCGTTTTGTGACAAACCTCCACCTCGGTGAGAATCTGTAGGTATGAAGGACATAGAGACATGCTGAGCTCACAATTGCTCTCTTGTTTAGCTTCAGTGGGGGAATAGAGTTGGTTCTTTTGTACATAAGTAACATTTTGTTTGAGTTAAAGATTGTTCCAGTGTTATCTCTGAAGTGGGTGATGCTTTGAGGGTGATTCCTCCCACTGAGAGGAGACTGACTCATTGTCAATAGGATGGAGAGCTGGGAGTGAGTAGCCTCAAGTATGTTGTTTACGATGATGCTGAGATGGAGCCAGAAACAAACAGATCAGGGGTTGTGGACATTGCTTCTGTCTGTTTTTTGTTTTTTTTACTGGACCTTTCTGACCCTCATCTCTGGTCACAAGGTTTGAGTGATGACCAAAACATTAAGATCCCAAACACAAGGGCCTCAAGTGGGTTCAGCCTTATTGACAAGGAGGAGCTTCATCCTGCAGAGTGAGATTGGAGTAGAGTCACTGATGCTCCTCCTCATCAAAAGAAGCTGAACATGCCTACAGCTGGGTAAAGGTTTTCCATGCACATCCCACCAAAGGAGAGGAAAACAGAACTGACTGGAGGGATGACGCTGTATCCTTTCTGTCCTGGAATGCCTCTGGAGGAACTGGAGAGCGTCATGGGAAGATTCCCTCCTGTACCTGTTACCTCCTTGAATAAGTGGTGGAAAATGGATAGATGGATTTACAAAAATATCTATGAACTTAAATTAGTTTGACCTTTAGAGAAGTGTATTACCATTTTAAGGGGGAATGCACATGAGCTATATTATAAGAGAGTAAAAATGTTTAATTCTCAAAAACCTGAACTGTGTGTGAATATTCTTATTTAGAGGCAACAAAAATCTCGATCGTTTTTTGATGTTTGAAATGCATTTCCAGGCTCCTGCAGTTTTAGTGGATTATTTTGAATACAGAGTGGCAGAATTATTGTACCTTTCTTATTTAGCTTCTGTCAGATTTGTCTGTGGGGGACATATTGGCAACGACTTGTATAAATAAAATGCTAAGTATCTTACTCAGAATATTTAATTTATCTATTTTGTTTCACAAAAAGGAGAAAAGCTGCAAAAATATCTGCGAAAAGATCTCAAAAACTTCTGCTGCAGGTTTTTGCAGCGATTTGGATTTGAATTAATTCACTTTTATCTGATGTTGATGTTAAAATTATGAATTTCTCAGTTGTCCATCAGCAGCAAGGTCAAAGTGTTATTTTATTTATTAAATTTGTCTTTAAACCAGAGTTTGCAAACCAACCATACGCTGTGATTACAAACCCATTCAACCCATTTATAATTCTCTCACATACTAAATGGTTTTCTGCTGGACACACAGACAACTGTTGTATTTAATGTTTAACTCCCTTCATGAGCAGGAGCTGACAGCGGTGGATACAGGGCACGGCTGTATGTGACCTGGTGTAAAATTATTCCACTTCATCCGTCCATGCTCCCAGAATCTATACTGCTGACGTAAAAAGCTCCACTTCATGCTAGAGTTGGAGGAAAACTGCAGTTTGTTTTATTACGTGGGAGAGTTCAGATAGCATCTTTCTCCTGCTGCCTACACACCTCCAGAGAGTTATTTATGAATTACTAACACACATCTAACCATTAAACATATCAGCTATGTTCACATCTCAACACACATTGTTTGTTATTTAATGGGACACCAGTTATATATTTTGTTTTTGTTAATTTTTGGACAAAATACATTAAAATAGCAAAAAGAACTCCAATATAGACCTGTTTTTGTCCCCATTTTCCAGTAAAAAGCCTTGATTTTTTGGGGGGGAAAAAATGCAATATTTCAACAACAACTGGAGAATCTGTCTCAAGTGATCTCAACAGATTCAGTGTTGGAGTGTTTTAAGGGGTGCTAATGATCATTTCTCTCACTCCACCTCCACAAACCAGGGATGCCCTTCTTTCCGTGGAGAACTTGATGACAGCCTGCACCAACGGGCCCTTTTGCATCATGTTCACTTTTGCTTCCATGCACCAAATAAGGAACAACTTCCACTGAATCATGAGATTGCATCATGTTTAGCTGCCATCACTGGCTTACATAGACGTTATTCGTTCACTTTCAGTGACCTCTGCGTCAGCTGCTCATGCATGAATTTTCTGGTTTTTGAGCATGTATTTTCATTTTTTTTCAACTTTATTCAGCTTTTTATGTTATTTTAACGTACCATTCTTTTTTTCCCCATTATATTTCAGCTTATCGTGGTTTATAGAGCTGCTTTAAAGAAACATCTTTGCCTACATCAGTAGGAGTGTTAGTATTTATATATTTATGTAGGATTTTTGGACGCCCACAGAGGAGCAGAAATACTTGTGAACTAGTCTGCTGTGTGCTTAGCTTTTGATTTCAGATATAATTGTCATGTCTTATTTCTGCGTTCTTAAAACAGTTTCACTTTCATTTGACTAAACTGGTAAAATAAAATAATTAAAACAAATTTTGGGAAATACAAGTAGATAAGACATTCTGTATTCAACGGAAATGCTTCAGCAATGTCAGATCAGTTAAAATGATGCATCCATGTGTCTGGCAAATGCATGTTTGGCATGTCTGCTCTCTGCTATCTCACCTTTTAGTTTTGCAGTAGCTCATGCAAAACACAAAGTAGCAAGAACACATTGAGCCTGGCCATGTTTTAAACCATCTGGTGCTGTTTCGTGATAGGAAACCTGCTTTTCTGTAGAAGTTAGTTATGCTACTCTGAGGTCTCTGAATCAAGGAAATCTACATGTATTTTAACAACAGTCTCCTTTTCCTTTCAACTTTTGTTCAAATAATTATTTGCTCCATATAAAACAACAACAAAACCAATGGATTACAATATAACCCAACTAATAGTGGCTTGTCAACTCCCTCGTCAGTTCATAACTGTGGATTCAGCAAAATAAATGAGACAAATGGGGTCTTTTCTGTTTAATGTAGCCAAAATCCAGTTTAATTTCCTGAATCCAGGTGCTCTTCCAAATGCCTTAAAGCCTGAACTATGAAAAAAATATTTCAGCTTTTTTTAAATCTGAAATATTTATTGACTAATATTAATATAGCAACTATATAACCTCCCTGACCTGTGGAGTTCCACAAGGCTTAGCCCTAGGACTTGGACCTCTATTATTTTCTATCCTTCCTTTAGTTGATATAATTGAGTTTTGCTCCAACATCCCATATCATATCTATGCTGATGACATCCAGATGTAAATGTTCTTCAAGCCCCATCAGTTGGACAAACTAACCACCCTTCTTCACTGTCTGACCCAGATCAAACTGGCTGTCCAGCAATTTTCTTGTTCTAAATGCCAACATTGCACCTCTCAAACTTCATTCTAAAATCGATTCTGTTTCAAGCTTTGACTTAAATCCATCTCTCTTTCCTGTTTCTTTCACTTAAGAAATGTTTTAAAAATACAAAAAATGGTTTTAGCTGCAGCCCTGGAGAAAATAATCCATGCATTTGTATCAACACGTTTAGACGATGTAAAACTCTTTTTACTGGCCTGAACAAATCATCCCTCTCATTGCCTTCAAGCCATTCAGAATGCAGCAGGCAGACTTTTAACTAAATCCAGGAGGTGAACTCACATCACCCTGATTTTACCTTCTTTACAATGGCTCCTCATAGAATTTAGAATCTGTTTCAAAGTGCTCACAGAGCTGTGATTGGCTCCTGACTACCTATCAGCTTCACACACTGCCTCACGTAACCATTGATCCCTATCTCTAAACCTGCTGGCTGTTCCTCACACTAGACTAAAAACTAAGGGGGGGGAGGGCCTTTCAGGTTCTGGCTCCTATGGAACAGTTTGCCTCTGAATCTTAGTTTTTTGACTTTCTCAAGGTTTTCAAAAAAACAGCTGAGAATTTAGTTTTTTAACCAGAATTTCTCACAACGAAGCTGTAGATAGTTTGAGTAAATACTTTTGTATATACTATTGTTTTTATATTGACACATTTTACACACTTTTGATCTGATTTTACATTTGTACAGTGCTTTGTGATGTTTTCTGTATTTTTGAAAGGCACTATACAAATCTACATAACATATTTTTGCTTATTTACTTACTATATAATCATCTGTTAAATGTTATTGTGTAATTATATAACAATATAACAGAAATAAGGAATTAAAATTGGCACATTCCTATAGAACCTCCACCAGAGGGCAGTAGACCTGCGGGCGAGAAGTGGTTTTGTTAAAAAGGATAAACAACAAATAAAACAAACAAAAAGATTGATCTGAAGATTATAAGATGCAGTGGAAAAACCGTCAATGACCAAATATATATTTTATAAACTTTTTTTTATATTAAACAAACATACAGGACCATGATCTTAACGTTATCCAGCAACAATGTATCTACTAAACCAACCTCTTCTTTTAGTGATAATAACTTTTCACAGCTTTTGAGTGTAAGTGCAAAGTCACTGAGCTGATTTATTATTTTTATTATTATATATATATATATATTTTTTTTTTTTTTACGTAAGGATGACTATAAATTAGATAACCGTCCGAGGAGACCTCGAGTGTTGTCACGTTTAAAGCCAAGAAACTTTTATGCTTACGCGAATGACTGCGCACTAATAGTCCGTCCACATTGCAATACACACTCTTGTATAACCTTTTAGATAACAGCCGGCCGCGCTGAGCCTCTCTGAGCCAACCACCGCTTCATTCACCGGCATCTCCGCCGTAGTGATTTGCTCTCTGTAGCCGTGGGTTTCCATGTGAAAGCCTTATATAAAACGACTGACAGCAGCGCCGACCACTCACAGCGCGGAGCGGCAGTTAGCGTTCCCGCCCTTAACGACTTTCATTGCGCTGATTGGTCAAAATGTCCGCGTGGGCGAGACAGGCGGCTCAGAGAGCCAATAGTCACTCAACTGCGGGAGGAGCTTAGAAAGGGGCGTGTAATGAGGTCACTGCTTGCGTTTGAGGTTCAGAGCAGCGAGTGTAGTCACCGGAGCCGGAGAAAACACTTTGTTAAGACCCGCGTAGGACCACCGGTACGCACCTTACCGAGGAGTTTGTCAGTGAGGGGTCCAAGAGCAAGGATTTACCTCACGGAGACACCGGAAGTGGCGACGCTGATGCTGTTTGTCAGGTTGGTGAAGTTTTACTCGCATGTAAAAGACGTAAACAGGCAAAAAGAAGCTAAACTCCTCCGTTAGCTGAGCTGATAAAAGCGGTCCTAAAAGAACCTTAGTGGTTTGTATAACCTTCAGGAGGGTGTGAGGTGACTTTCTGCAGGCGAGAGGCGAATAGAGTGAAAACATCCCGCAGTAAACTGATGGAGCTCGCTGAGTGACGTAGTGACCCGGACAGTGATGTCAGAGTCACCTTTGGAGCACAGGACGTGCTATATGGGCTCGGTGTCCCATGAAAACTACGGCATAACCCGTTACATAAATTCTGCTGCTGCAGCACATGGAGGGAGTTCCCATCCAGTTAGATAAGTCCCACATTCCCATGAAGAAACCACTGTTCCTTTGAGCTTTTATTAACCTCTTGGGTTTACACTCATTCATTTATTTCATTTTAACTTTGCCTGGAACAGATAAGAGCTGATGGGCTTTTTTGGAGAATGCAAAAAGCATGGCAGCAGACTGATATGGACACATTCAGTTAGCTCTTCCTCTGGAGAGGGAGGAGAGGATATGCCTGACGCATGTAGGAACTGGCAAGGGATGCAACACATTTAGATCTGTTTATCTTAATGTGGAAGTTAGTGGAAGGGTTGCCATCTCTGCAGATTTCTCCACCCACTGCTGCAGCCCAGGAGGGTCATATAGGAAAATGTCACCCATCTTTCCAGCCTAGTGCCTAGTAACATTAATGAAATGAATACATTAATGATCTGATACATGGTAGTCCAAAACACCCCCACCCCAAAAAGAAAAACAAATCAGCATAATCAGAGTTATCTCCAACTGGGAATGTATCAGATACTGACTGAGTGGACATATTGTTTCCTGTCAGAGTTTTGTGATTCTGAATTCTGGGATTCAAGAACTGAAAAACAAAAATACTGTATGCCCAAGAAGTGAACCCATTGAATGTAGTGTATAAAGTTATATTACAACTGAAGATGGATGCAGCTAAGAGTTGCTGTGAAATAATCAAATCTGTATATTCTGGTACATTGATTGACATATAAAGACATAAAAATGTATTTTGGGGGTAAACTTAGATTCATAATAGGGATCTAAGGCATCAATCTATCTGTAATTAGACAAAACATGGACATTAAGACACGGGCAGGAATACAGCAAAAATTGTACAATTTAAAAATTTGTTTACTGACATCAATTTGTGTTTATAGAGATGTACAGATTGATGTACAATGATGCATTCACAGACCACAAAACACCAGATTTTTAAGTTTCAGGTTGGCCAATCACAGATTAAGCTGATTTTGTCGATGCACTGTTTATACACTGCTAATGCACTAGTTTTTGTTATTTATCTTTATATTTTACACTAGAGTTTTTTACAGGACAATTTTTCCCAGATTATTATTAAATTCAGCTTCAGAGTTCATTAAAAATCATGATTGCTTAATAATTTGATGCGCTAAAAAGACTGTAGAAAGTCCAAAGCTGTAATCTCTAATTAAGCAAACAAAAATAAAATGCGAATCACCTACAACATAAGTATAAAAACAAAGACATATTTTTAAGAGACATTTTCCCACTTGAGAAAAAACTGTTTTATTTAAGTTTTTTCTCCCAGAATTTATAAAGATTCTGCAACGTGAGCACAACGTTAAGCAAAACTTTCTCATGAGGTCTGAGTAAGCTTTTGATTGCATTAAAATGAGCACAAAGAGCAGTATATAGCCTGTAATTGCATTATGTTTCTCACTTTGCCCTGTTAGACTCCTGTTTCCTGCTGTTATTGTCTCAATGTGGGACGTAAGCAGCTGCTGTCCCAGACTGTCAGCCAGACGCCGTGCACTTTGACCAGAGACGCTCCATATGTATCTTTAAGCTGCATCATTTCCTATGCATGTGTCAGCATCCAAAGCCAGTTAGAAGAAGAAGTGACTTCACAAAGCTCTCGTGTGAGAGGAGAGTACAGTAAATTTCCCTAAAAGGTTAATTTGGTTTAAAATGTTGAACAAATTCTCCCCAGAGATTCAGGAAGTCCAGGCTATTGTCTCCTCTGTTTGTCTTTTTTATCGTTCAGCAGCTGCTCAGCTGAATGGAATAGATTTATTGACAGGGAGGAGGTCAATTGAACAATTAAAACTGTGTCAGAAACCCCTACTACAGAGGTACAATGGACAAAATAGGCTCCAATGTGACAGAGAAATGGCCATTTGTAAACAATAAGTAATTAGAAAAAGCAGTTTTAAACTTTCATTATATAGTTAATTAACTCACAGATGTGACTGCACAGGAACAAGAAAGTATAGAAAACGGATGTAAATGATCTCGTAAACATCTCACTTATTCTAATTTGTCATATAATATATATAATTTGACTACTGGCTATGACTTTTGGTTTGCAGCTGCATGAATCTGTTGACATCTGCTTGTTTATTTCTACTTTAACTTGCATTTCTCTGTTAAAATGAGTCAAAAGAAGCAAACAATAGGTGTTGCTTTGTATAATTATGTTGTAGACTCTTTGAAATTCTTGATTCCGAACATCTAAAGATAAAGCTGTTTTATTTATCCTCAATAGTGACAATAAAATACTAGCTCTTATTATTTTTGACATTACCAAATAGCTGAATGTGCCAGTGTCTGGTTACCATTCCTATCAAACTTTATTTTACTTTAAGTGATGTCTTCCTCCCCTGCAGCTCTGCTTTGTTTCTTTCTGCCTGCTGGTCCTGAGTCAGCAGATTTGGAGTCACTGTGAGCAAATGAGGTGAAAGTCTGGCAGGTTGGAAACTAGTTCAAACCTCTGGACTTTGTAATTGGGCACATTGCCAGACAGCTCTTAATCTTTGGACCAAACTCAGAGTTGCATTTGTTGCAGAATGTTGAGCATGTGCAGTATGACCTGTAAGCTCCATACGAGGGTTTTTGTTGAAGGATTTTCGTCACCTCCTTTTATATAAATGTACAGTGAGTCTAAGTGTTATTGTCAGATTGGGGTATTTTATTGCTCCCGTTTCAACACAACATTGACTTTTCACTCATTTCCTGTTTTCTGGCCCCCTCAATGATAAGCAGACAGGTTAACATGTCTCACTGCTGTCATCTGATAAGACCTACAGACTCGTTAGTTTTTGTACTATTAACACATTTTTTCAAAGTTTCCGTAAATGATTAGACATTAGTTGGTTACCTCTCTAAATTCCACACATGCTGACATGATCACATCATGCACTAAAGAAATGTAAATATTGTTCTGCATGCACAGGCTTGATGTCTAAAGCAAACTTGGTGAAACTAAGTACACATCTCTGTTTAGCTCAGTCAAATAAAGTCAAGTTTTCCATTACAAACAGCAGTTAAAGGTCTGCTTTCTTCTGGAAAATAGCCAGGCTAGAGTTTAAACACAAACCGTCTTTGACATCAACATGTTGCCTAGAAACAGGACTATGGGAGTCATAAATTTTTATTTGCTTTTACTCTACATTAAGGTGTAATTTACAGCTTATCTTTGTGTCTTTTTGTTGTGCAATAGTTGAAGTCTGCCTCATGTCTGCAGGTCTTTCAAATGAACACAGAGGATTACTTTAGTTTAAATAATGCATAACAGGAAACCTTTTTCATAAAGGTCTTATTTGTTTTACTTTCTTTATCACATACTCGCTTTCCTTCTGTGTATTCCAAACACACTGATGTTGGTGTTCCAAACAAGTGAGGGTATGTCACTTTCTATAAGCAGAAATAGTTCAAGTAAACACTGTTTAGAAATCCTGCTGCATTCACACCTCAGTGTTTTGTGTCTGCAGCATTTCTTTGCTTTGCTTTGCTCCACACTGGTGGCTGATTGATACAACTCATAAAGTTTTCTTCATGTTCCAAAGTGATAAAATTGTTTGAAGGGGTTGTAAAGGTCAGATGGGACAGACCTTAAAGGGCATATGTCTGAACCAGAGAGGCCTTTTATAAACATCAGAGAGGTATCTGCAGGGCTCTTCAGAGGTCAGGGGTCAAACCGTCTGATGTGCTCTGATTTAAAAGGCACACAACAGTGTTTTTAGACGAGCTGTTTGCAGCATTGATTTTTGTCTTTTGTTAGTTTAAACTGTTTGTTTTCTCTGAAATTTTAAATAACATAATATTCTTCTCTCCACAGATTGGCCTGTTTCCTTCTGATTCCACTGAGTGTCACCCCCTGTGAAAATGGGGTGATTTTGGTCTCTCTTCATCCTGCTAAGTAAACTTGAACAAGCCCAGGACAGAGCTCCTCCTGATGTCTGAGGATTCAGATTCCAAGCCCTATCGCTTCCCGGTGCAAGAAGACCAGGATGGAGCCCTGGGGTGCATGCCGTCCACTTCCAGCAGCTCCATCTCAAGCGGCGCCTCAGGCTGCAGCTCAATGGCGCAGCTGCACTGGGTAGGAGGCTACAGTCAAGGTGGGCCTGACCTCGGCCTGACTTCAGAGGGCAGCGACAGCAGCGGTCAGGACCCCGCTGCCTCACCGCACAACAGTCGCAAAAACGCACGTTCTCGCCTACTCCCTGAGGAGGATGTGGAGATGAAGAGCAGTAGGTCAAGTGGAAGTGGAACCGAATCGCATGGCAATGAGAGTAATGGGAACGAGAGTCACGGCCACGAGTCAGTGGGCAGCTCCAATGGCAACAGCAAGGACTCTGCGCTGCTGGAGTCTTCTGAGAGCAATAAGAGGTAAGTGATTGTTGGAATAATGAACCATTAGCAGGCTGGCTGGCTTTTCCTCTGACTAGTCTGAGTGTGAAACAGAAAAAGGCAGGAAAAAAAGGATTCTACTCTTTTTTAATTTGCATAAAACACTCTGAGCCTCTTTCAATGATTTAAACGGACAATTCATTGGTGAAACAGATCTATTCAGGTCATTTCTATTAAGTCTACCGGCATTTAAATATGTACATTTTAAAGATAATCATTCTCTAACAATGAGGACTCTTGGATTGAATGTTCAAACAGAAACAGCTTGCACAGATCATGGTGCACGTAAAAGTAGGTTTGTTGATTTATCCACACAAACCGGTCATTGATTGTGGTGCGGTGACAAAGCAACACGTTGTTTGAAGCTACACAGCAGTAGGTCAACACAAAGCACAAATGGTTTAAAATTCACAAAGCAGCAGCCCTGGATTACAAATTAGACCCATGCATCATTAAACTCAGTCCAGTCTCTGTTTGAAAAAACACCAGCGTTTCCGGTCAGAAAGGTTACGCTGCATAAATGCATACTCTCTATCGTTCGCCTGCACAATTAACCTTGGCATGTCCATACAAATTGCATGCAAATGATAAATTTGGTCCTTTTTTGTATCCTTATTAGGTCATAATAAATTTAGCTATGAGGACCGGATGTGTTTGTCAGAGCTGACTAATGTCAGCAGATGGGTGAGCCGCAGCGTCAGCGATGGCCAACAAGCTCTTGACCTGGATGCACATTTGAAATAAATAATAAGCTATTCTGTTAGCTCTTCCATTAGCTAGATTGTTAATCTGATATTAAACTTAATTCAGCTTCATTTACATCCACATGTCACTCAATAAACTAGTTCTTATACCAGCTGCACAGCTGAGTCAGAGCTCGTCTCTGCAGGCAGCTGATTGTTTTGTCAGATATCACCTTGCATGCTCAAAATCATGTTTTGTATCTTCGTCTTAATAAAAATGCAACATGAAAAAGATCAAATATGTAGGAAAATAGTGGTTCGGTTTCACAAATGTGCATTTTCTCTCTGATCTACTGTGGTTGAGCTGAAAGGGACCTTTAACTACAAAACCAAGATGCAGATATTCTGAGACAAAACGTTAGAGTTAATTAATCTTTCAGTTTAGGAGGAAATCCTGCAGCAAAAATACAGTAAATTCCCTTATAAATAGAAGAAAAGGGTCTGAAAATTGTTCTTCAGCTAATTATCGGAAATAATTTGTGGCCGGTCTTAGCATGACTAGCATTTAAACCTAAAATAAATCTATAAAGCTTTTCATTTAAAGAGCTGTAGTCATTTTTTCATCGCAGTTAAAAGACTTTAGTGAATCATCAGGTTGAAATGGTTAAAAACTCGACCTTCACTGTGACCAGATATGGACTCTGGCACTGTGCAGTCTGCTCTGGAACAACTAGACCATCCCAGCAGGAAGTCTAAATAGATGTCATCAAGGAGGCTGGATGCTGGCTTCACCTCAATGCCAGATGGGCTGTGTCATGCTCTCCCACCCCTTGTTACTATGGGAACGTGCTGTTTGGGTCTGTTTATCTCTGGGTGGAGCAACCCAGTTGCATGCTCTGACGTCTTTACCTTCACTCACGGCCACGCTTCACTTACCCCACTCCATATTTGAAATCCCTTCCTTTTTCTTTCTGTACCACTCCTTCTTCCTGTTTGATCAGCATCCAACAACGCTCCACTTTTCTCCCTCGTCTGCTTTTTTTACCACTCTGTTTCCCTTTTTGATTCTCTAATACCAGCTTTGTTCTTGCTAATCGCTAATCCTCTCTTTGTTCGGTTTAACTTTGATTCCTTCCTACACATTTTTCAGGGCATTTAGTATCCGTTTAACTATTTCAGTTTTCTTCCTGATACGAGTCACTAAATGAATCATACCACTTGTTTGTCGCTGTGTAACATTACAAGAATGTCAGCTTACAGGATAAAATCAATAGTCCTGAATTCCAGAGACGTTGGAATATTTGACTTCATTGTTATATTTATTATCAGCGCAGAGAAATGGTTGAAAGAAGGAAGGAAGAAGGAAGTACAGCACTTGTTTTTTTCTTCTTTACAACATGTTGTTAAAGAGCACAAACTGGAACGTAATGCAAAAGTGAAACTGATCTAAATCTATTTAAAAAATGTAGGATAAATATTTTCTGTAATCTTTTTTAGCATATTATTATCATCAGAACTTTCTCAGAGAAGGAAATTACATTAACAGTGATAATAATAATGACATTAATGGAAGAAAACTGAAACCAGGAATTGGCCTAAACATTACAGGACTCATAATAATGCACTTTATTTTGTTATTTTGAGTTAAAACACTGAAAAAGAGGTTTTTCTTGCTGTAAGCAGCACTCTTTAAGTCCTGCAGCATCTTATAGAGGACATGTTTCAACTGATCCAGCACATTATTATGTAAAATGTAGAGAAATTCAGTGGAAAACTGTTTTTGAGACATCTTTCATACAGCCTGAGCATGCCTGGTAAACTGGCACCTTTCATTGGATCATGCACTGATTGAACTGAGCTGCAAACGTTGCACATCTTAGATTTAAAGTTTAAATTAATTATGCAAACTTTACCATATAAAGCTAAATCAACTCTAATATTCCAAAGACAAAAAGCTTGGCATTTTTCTAGAATCTCTTTTTGTTTTTGATTATCTTATATGTGCTTTAAAGTAGTTGCAAAAATGTTCATTCTCAATTCAAATTCAATTTTAAATATTTTAAAGAATCTTCATCATTTTTATTTTGAGTCCTGAGGCTTTTTGGCTAACACAGAGCCTTTTGGTGTTTGTTTATGAACGGTTTGACCACAGTGGTTCAGAACCTGACTAACGAGCCAGAAATCAGTTAGCCGACCCGATTAGATTCTTATAATGATGTTTTATTTTAGCTATTGTTGTCTGAGCAGAACTGGCGCGCACACAAACTGAAGTGACCGATATCAGCTGAACAGCCCTGTCTGTGACACATTTATCCTACGTTCCTTATTCATCCTAAAGCCCTGTTGTTGCATTCACAGTCATCACAGAGGCTGGAAAAATCCATGGAAACTTATTTATGAGCAGGCAGATTGTTGTGTTGTCCGTGTCCTCTAAACCCAGCGAGGAACAAAGTACCAGTGAGTGGCTGGTTTCTAATGAGACCACCTTGATCTGATCTTCACCTTGTTTCAAACCTAAAACAGACCAGCCTGAGCTCTTCTTTATGTAACTTGTTTCCATGACTTACGGACTCCCTGCTGCAGTGTGAATTAGCCTACTGCACACTAATACATGTTCAGACTGTCTACTCTAAAACCAGGTGTTGCATTCTGCAGGACAGAAGTCTATTTTTATCAGATTTAGATGCTAGTAGTGCTTGCAGAGGCTATTGTTAAAGATGTAATCTATTCTTAGCAGCTAAGCAGGTTAATTATAGTAGCCTGAGTTGTAACGGAGCTGATTTAGCGTCTCAGGCAGCTGTTAATAGTCTCTTGTTAAGTCTGTCTGCTAATAGTCTAAGTAGTGTTGAGTGGACTCGGAGCTGAGTTGGGAATCTAAAAATTCAGAGCACCACTAAAAATAAAGTTCTCTAAATCCACTTCATTTATTTTTATAGAATGTCAGCGTCGAGGTTCTGGGTTAACACCTGAGATCAGACTCTTACAGGCAATTTCTCAACAGATGGAAGTTGTTCAATAATGACCCCAATATGTGAATTAGGTAATGTGAGTTGTTGTCATGTTGTTGCCTATAGTGTCATGATAATATCTGAACACGCTGACCGAGGGAGGCTGCAGCGTTAGGGCTCCATTAAATCCATTTTAATCATTTCTCAGAGCGTGTTTTGTCCCCACAATATTTGTCTTTTCTGCTTTGTTTTGCAGAAATATGTTTTCCAAAAGATAAAGATAGGGAAAAAAATTATATTTTGGGAAAAAACAAGCTATTTTTCGTCTTATTAAAGGAAAAGCATGTTCTATTTGTTAAAGAATAATTGCTTTTATTAAAAAAAAAAGAGGATAATCCTTTATCTCAAAGTATAGAGTAGGTAGCTGGAGTCAAACTGGATTCCAGGTAAATCAGTCAAGTGGCTTTTAATAAATGTTCTAATCCTGAGTGCAGGCAGAGAGCTGGAGCCACCCCCAGCTGGGGTTTGACCTCTCATTTATGTGTTGTTGCTGTGTGCCACTTATTTAGGCCGGGGACACAATTTGGGTTGTTTCAGAAGGTGAGACAGGTTTTAGGTGGAGAGTGTGATTTCTTTTCAGCATGTTCCTGTTGCACAAAAGGACACAAAAAAAGAACAGCTGATCCTTTTTAGCTTCATTTAATGAGACCTCAAAGTACCAGTGAGCACACTTTTTATTTATAACATCAGCATCTCAGATGTGTGTAAAATACATGTTATTTTCATTAGGTCAGCTGATCAGCTGCTCCTGAGGGTTCCTAGGACCCAGCGGAAGCTTAGAGGTGATCGTGCTTTTGCTGTAGCAGCTCCTAGCATGTGGAATGACCTGCCCGTGGTCATCAGACAGGCCTCTTCTCTGAGTCACTTTAAATCACTCTTGAAGACTCATCTCTTCTCCTTGGCGTTTAGCTAGATGATGATTTTAGTGTCTTGGTTTTAGTTTTTGATTTTATCCTTTGTATTTTATCATACGGCTGTTTTTATGTATTATGTGTGTTTTAGTCCCTTTTTTGTCTTTTACCTTTTCTGTTGTTTTGTTTTTATCTTGTTTTATTGTGCAGCACTTTGGGCCTGTACTGGTTGTTTAAAGTGTTATATAAATAAAGTTGGATTGGATTGGATTTTGTAATTTTTTTTAAAAACATACCTTATTATTCAAATAATAATTAGTGGAAATGGCTTTAAAAGGACTGACTCAACGTTCTTTTGTTGTAGTTTATTTAATTTTACTAGATTAATCTAATTTCTTCATTTTTCATTTTTTTGCCCCTTTCCTGCACAGTTCGAACTCCCACAGTCCGTCTCCACCAAGCAGCTCAAACGCCTACAGTCTGCTGAGCTCAGAGCAGGACAACCCTTCAACCAGTGGCTGCAGGTTGGTTCACAGCTTCCCCCCAAAAGATTTGTTCACAATCTAAAGCAGTTTTCGTGTCCTTACTGACTCTCCGCTCTTCACGTGTTCACCATGCAGCAGTGAGGAGTCTGCAAAAGCCAAGAACCAGAAGGAGGTGATTAAAACTCTGAAGGAGCTGAAGCTGCACGTGCCACCTGACAAGAAACACAACAAGTCGACCACACTGAACACCCTCAAGTACGCCCTGCGCTGTGTGAAACAGGTGGAAGGTATGCAGCTCGTCATTTTGTCGGTCATTTCCTGGTCTGTTTATTTCCACTAACACGATTCAGTTGTGTCGTTGAAGTCAGTCATTTTTCAGTTAAATTATGTTTTCTTGACCTTTCAATGATGCACTGCAGAAAAAATAAACACTTTTCTATCAAGTCTGTAATTAAACCTTCCTAAATGTTTGCAGATGTGAGTGGGTGGCTAGAGTTTTAGCTTTCCTCAAACATTTTTCATTATTACAAAAAGTCGTTGCATCAAATCATTCCTTATTGATTTCTTTCAAATATCACATTGATCCTCTTTTGTTCTATGCTACTTATTGACCTATTTTGTTTTTTTGCAGCCAATGAGGAGTATTACCAGCTGCTGATGACCAATGACAGCCAGCCTTCAGGCCTGGACGTTTCTTCTTACACCATAGAGGAGATAGACAGCATCACTTCTGAATACACCCTCAAAAACAACGTGAGATAGTGTCCTTTCTTCAAAAACAGTTAGTTAAGCGACACCAACAGGGTACAAAATATCCCATTCATTCACAATATGAAATGTGTGTCACCAACAGGACATCTTTGCAGTCGCGGTGTCTCTGATCACTGGGAGGATCGTCTACATTTCTGATCAGGCTGCCTCCATCCTCAGCTGCAAGAGAGAGGTGTTCAAGGACTCAAAGTTTGTGGAGTTTCTGATACCGCAGGATATCAGCGTGTTCTACAGCTTCACGACGCCGTACCGCCTGCCCTCATGGAGCATGTGCACCGGAGCAGGTACACGGCAAATTATGACTCATTCAAGGGTACGCCTTATGATTTGTAGATTTGTGAAGTATCATGCTAGACTTAATAAATTGTCAATAAAATATTTAAATGATTAAACAAAGTAAAATGGCTCATAAATGATGAGTCATCAAAATTGTTTGATTATTAAAATCAGATGATTAAATCATCAATTAGAGTCATTTGATGTATTTAAGATAGAAAATAATGCATTTTAAATATTATCATTAATTATGATTTAACCATTACTTTCTAAGCAATGAATTATGATTCAATACAGTTTTATGAAAACAATGTTATAAATTTGTCATTAAGTCGCTAAAGAAGAGAAAATGATTTTATTAAAGAGGATAAAAGTCATGAGTTTCTTCATAGGACGTCAGTAACTGGGACAGAACCGAGGTCCTGTCAAGGTCGTGTTTTGACGAATCCATAGCTTGTTGTAGAAAGCGAGTGAATGTTTTGGTTCCAAGGTACAAGTTGTTACTGGAGAGAGCGTGGATGCCTGGTCTGTTCAATGACAGGTCTGTTTGTTGACCTTTGATAGTTGCATGACTTTGTGATCGCTAGTGTTTATTTATTTAGTTTCAGCAAAATATCTCGTGAACCACTGGATGGCTTTTAATGAAAGTTTCAGAAAGTAAACACGAAAATGTCTACAAATCGGTCGGTTTTGCACAACTCACACACCGAGTTGCATATTTCTCAGCAGGAAAGGATCTTGAATCAGATGCTTAATTTTCTAAAGTTTTCCTCACAGCAAGTCCTGACCTGAAGCCACTGCGACACGTTAAGTTGACCGTTCCCATTTATTTATAAAACTGGTGATGCCTTAAAGAAGAACACATTAATCTAAGTTCATGCGGAGGAAACGTTAGAAGGAATAATTTACCACTGAATGCTTTTAGGAGGTGACAGTTAAAACGCTTTGAAGTCAGCTGATTACAGAAGCTCCTACAAACTCCATCTTTGCTGGTATTTTTTAAAACCTCTAGAAGAAGTTTACAAGAATCACAAAGCTGCAGCTTTGCTGAAAATCCTGCGATCATCACCCCAAATTATTAACTCGTTTAAACAGCATGTGCAGGTCTGTTCCTCAAAATAATGTTTTTTAGGATCCTGCAGGAGCCTGGATTGAGACAGGTGGTTTTCCTCTGATTTAAAACATTTATTTTCCCATTTCAGAGTCTTCTCCCTCTGACTGCATGCAGGAGAAGTCCTTTTTCTGTCGTATCAGGTGGGTTAGAGTTGCTTCGTATACAACGTCAGGCCATCTGCTGCTTGTACCTGTTTTACTTTATATTCATCCTTTCATTCCAGTCTAGAGGGCTTTTTAATTAGTTTGTGGCATCCTATGCATTAAAGCTGTAATTGGATGATTTTTCGAAGTCAATGATATGCATTTACACACACAAATAAATGCATAAACACACAGGCTGCATTTGATCAGGTGCTTCTTTTTTCCAAATCAACATCTCCTTTTATTTTCCTCAGATCTTGATTTTTTAAAAATAGCTAAATAGTGCCCCCATTTGTTCAGCTTTAAAACAAAAGGTCTGAATTTAGAGCGAAAGCGTACATGGACTGTGTTTTTTCTCCTATCCAGTGGAGGTAAGGAGTGTGAAGGTGAGCTGAGGTACTATCCTTTCCGTATGACACCTTACCTGATGAAGGTTCAAGACACGCTTCATGCTGAAGACCAGTTCTGCTGCCTCCTCCTGGCTGAGAGGGTTCACTCTGGATATGATGGTGAGAGTTCCAGGTTTCAGCTCTGTCATACATTTAACGTTTTAGTTCATATCAAATCTTCATGTTTAACTGTGAGTTTTAGCCAGTTTTGTCACTTTTCTCACTAGCAGCATCAATATAAATAATAATAATTTAAACAATTCTCAGCTCCCAGAATTCCAACGGACAAGCGTGTTTTCACCACCACACACACTCCCAGCTGTGTGTTTCAGGATGTGGATGAGAGGTAATGTGTTAAAGCTGTGTTTTTCTCCTGTTATCCTTCATTTCTTCGTGTATACCTCTAACAGACATCATGTGTCATGTCTCTGGATCAGGGCGGTTCCTCTCCTCGGATACCTCCCCCAGGACCTGATTGGTACCCCGGTCCTTCTTCACCTGCATCCCAGTGACCGCCAGGTCATGCTGTCAATTCACAGGAAGAGTGAGTCTACAGAATCAGCTGAAGGATCAGTGCTGTGTGTGTCCCTTTATCTGATTTGTGTTTTTCTGCAGTCCTTCAGTACTCGGGGCAGCCATTTGAACACTCGTCCATCCGCTTCTGTGCACAAAACGGGGAATACATCATCCTAGACACCAGCTGGTCCAGTTTCGTAAATCCCTGGAGCCGAAAGGTCTCCTTTGTTATCGGGAGGCACAAAGTCCGCATGTGAGTATTACTCAGGAAATATCTCAGAGAACACACACACTGAGTGGTCATCCACCATATCAAACACCAGTCATTTTTATAGGCTTAAAGAAGAAACCAAACACCGTCTAATCAAAGTTGCTTTATGTGTCTCCATGTGCTGATGTTCTTTTTTACTCAGGGGTCCGATGAATGAAGATATTTTCATGCCCCCCGTCTCAGCTGTGGGCCGAACGAAGGCCGTAGACTCTGACATCCAGGAGATATCTGAGCAGATTCATCGGCTCCTGCTGCAGGTGAGACGTCAGTGACTAACCCAGAGAGGAGCACGGAGAGATTGAATCTTTAAAAATACAGTAAAGAGATTCAACTGACATATAGCTTCCAAAACAAACTGGTGAAATTAAAGAATTTGAGTGGAAAGAGGTAAATCTAAGATATGTCAGCTTTAAGCTCTTTCTTCCCCTCTCTGTGTATAATCAGCCAGTTTATACCAGTGGCTCCAGTGGCTACAGTAGTCTGAACAGCAATGACCATCTACAGGGGATGACCTCGTCCAGTGAGAGCCTGAACAACGGCAACGGGAGCAGCATGCATCAGGAAGAAGGAGAGCCGAAGGGGGAAAGCAGACCTGTGAGTTAATATATAAGATTACAGCACATTTAATGTGAATTTATAAGAACTTTTGAGTAAGTATAACTAAGTCTGTCTTTCACAGCGCACATTCCATGAAATCTGTAAGGGAATCCGTCTTCAGAAGAGCCAAGAAAAACCAGAAAACAAAAAAACCAGTGGAAGTAAGTGTTTTTTATTTATTTTTATAGAACATTCCAGTCTCTGGGACATGTTCTCTTTCATCTCAGATCTTAATTCCTGATCTATTTCCAGTTGAGTCGGTCCAAAACAGCCAAGCAGTGGTCCGACCCAAAGACTCGGCCCGTCTCCTGAACTGGAAGGAGGCCTCTGTGGAGGAGAGGAGAGCTTCTTTTCAGGAAGAACCAGCCCTTGATGATCAGACTCTTTACTCCTACCAGCAGATCAGCTGTCTGGACAGCGTTATCAGGTACAGAGATAAACACTGACCACAGTTCATCCTACACACACGGAACTACAGCTGCCTTTTGATTGAGCTTTTAGTACCAGAATCCTCCGGATTTGTTTTGGGGGTAAACATCTGTTTAACCATGCTTTTTGCTGCAGATTTTTACTCATTTTTGTGCGTTTTTTAAATCTTACAATCAACCATCTGTGTGACTGTAATATTAATTAAACCAACTGAGTTGTGATTGTCACCTGCAGGTATTTGGACAGCTATAACTTCCCTGTTCTCAATAAGAGGAAGTGCCAGTCTTCATCTAACACCACGTCCTCTAACTCCGACGAGGACAAACAGAAAGGCTCCGGCGGCGTTCCGGCATCTGAAGGTACATGACGCTGCAGTTTATCAAAATAAAAGAAACTTCCTGCTATCTTATCGAATGGAGCTTTAAGGCTTTCACAGTCTTCCCTTTTGAACATCTCTCTCAGCCTTAGAAGTGCCAGTTCCTCATCAGCAGCTCTTGTTCTCTGTTCTCTTTGGCAGAACCAGCCTTATCCAGGGGTCAGTCTGTGCTCTCTGCTTTGGATGATCCTGACAAAAAGTCCAGTGAGGCGCCCACGGCGGTAGTGGGCACGTCGATGCCCCTACCTGTGCCAAAAAAAGCAGAAAGTGTGGCGTCCATCACCAGCCAGTGTAGCTACAGTAGCACTATAGTGCATGTTGGGGACAAGAAACCTCAGCCAGAGTCAGGTACAGTGGTGTGAAAAATACTCAGTCTCTCTATTGTTTCATAGTTTTTATACTGAAAGCTGTTGGTGGCAAAAAAACAAAAAGTTTTTATTTAATTTACCACCTTTCACTTCTGACTTTAAAATATAAGCTTTGGCTCAGTCAGTGTGAAAACTATGAAACAGTATGAGTAATTGTAAAAGAGGTAAATGGTTTCTCACAGCACTGTAATTTTTATGTTTATGTGTCTCTGCAGCTTTATGTTTGTATGTTTGTTTGCTTGGCTAATAGTCCTGCAAAGATTTCTTTCTGTTCTGCTCAGTGTGCAAATATTTACACTCAGCATGAGTATAGTTCAGGGTTTTTACTTCCTAAGGTCTAAAACTTTAGGAGTATAGAGCACAGCTTGTATTCTCACTTCATCTATCGGTTTAAATTGTTGTTTTTTTTAATATAAAATAACAAAATACATCTAATCTGCTTATTTATAGGCAGCAAACATCAGTGAGTGCGTCAAAGTCCTGATGTCTGTCAAACTGTCACAACCTGGATTGTGTTTGTTGCTTCTTCGGTCAAATAAGTACACCTTTTAGGAGGAATTCCTCGTATCTGGAGATGATTTATTATTACAAATTTGGTGAAATTACATTTTTAGAAAACAAATTTTAAAGTTTAGGACTTGCATTTGACTTGGAGCTTCAGTGAAAACTTGAAAATGACTTGACTTGGTCCCACCTCTTGTTATTTAAGACTTGTAGAGCAAGAAGATGTCTATTGATTTATATGTATCCTCATAAATTAGACTAAAATAAAAGATTCTAATATTTTCTAATGTTGTAACCATAGCAGCTGGTGAGTGAAAGTCCAGAATGAGTAAACAGCCTCAGTTATTGTTTTAGATTAAATATCTCGACGTATTGATATGTCAGAATGATCTGTAGGCAAGCTCGAATTAAAAAAGCAACTGGTTTGGTTTCGTCAGCTAATTCTCCGTTCTTAATTTGTTGGATCTAGCAGAATTGTGAGTTAAAATAACCTTCTTGGATCTGATAATCTTAAAGTTTTCTCCTGCTTTTGCGTAACATGTCTAACCTGTTTGTTTTGCACTGACTCATCTGTTCTACTCACTCTTTGTCCTCTAACTACATGCAGTACTTATGTTTGCTGTGGGGTCTAATGTTGTTCTGTAACTTGTTTCTTATTGGTTACGTTAGATGTGTCTCCTCGGTGACTAAATGCAAATGCATGTAGCTCTAGATAAACGGAAACCAGGTCTGCTTCTGCAGTACTCGATCTGCTCTGCTTGTCATCACTGCTAATGTGTCACTTAACTCAATGTGTTAATGTTTTATCTGTCTCTGATCCATGCAGAGATCACAGAGGACGTACCAGGAGCAGTGGAGGCAGCAGAATCCAGCCAGAACCTCAGCGCTCCTCACCGTGCAGTTTCACCTCCCAGTCAGGAGAGGGAGCCCTACAAGAAGCTGGGTTTGACCAAGCAGGTGCTGGCAGCTCATACTCAGAAGGAGGAACAGGCCTTCCTGTATCGCATCAGGGAACTTCGTGGACTCGCCGCCCTCCAGACAAACTGCTCTCAGTCTCTGGAGCACCAGTCCACCGCTGATGGTACCAGTAAACGCAAACACCACCCAGTCACAGTGTTTCACTGGATCATTCTGTCTCAAGCACTGTTTCTAATTTTATTCCTCATGATCCTTCTACCACCTGTCTGACAGTATTTATGGGTTTTATTTCCAACTTTATGATATGATTCTATTATCACTTGTAATGATGAGCAGCTCTAAATAAAAACTAAATTAGATTGACTTTTTGAACTTGTAAATTCTCAAATCGCTTTTAGAATTTAGAGGCTTCCAGGTATTTTAGAAGTATAAACATTTAACATGACCTGATTGTTTGTTTTGATGACTCTCTAGCTGGACGTGCTGCTACACCCTGCAAACAGGAAGCGCCGAGTGCAGAGTCGACGACACGCCGAGGATCGCAGACTAGGAAGACCAAGTCAAAGAGAGCAAAGCTCATCACTTCTACAAACAACACAGCGTCTCATCACAGACAGCAGCCCCCTCAGCCAAACAATGGCCTTAAACAGACTTTGTGGTCTCCTTCAGATGCCTCACGGTCCACCTTCCCCATGGCGTTTCCTGTCGTGATGCCGGGCTACCCCCTGCAAGTTCAGCCCAGAGCTGAGTCATCTCCCCACACAGATGCCTCTCCACAAGTCTTTGGGAATCACCAAGGAGTCCAAACGCCTCCCTGCCCTCCTATCATTCATTCTGCTCCCTTCACCTCCAACATGGTCACCCCTGTTGTCGCTTTGGTGCTGCCCAACTATTTATACCCTCTAACAGGCGCCGGGCCTCCACCACCACCTTCACTTCCTGTTTACCAAGTAGAGACTGGAGGCCTCCCCTCCCAAACGCAGCCCTTTGATCAGGCTGCCTTTCCAGGACAAGGAGTTTTCCCACCTCCACCTGCCTTCATTGCTCAGAGTCAGTTCAACAACCAGAACCCTTTTGCTCCTCCAGCAAGTTGCCCGTCTCCATCATTCTACTTTCCTTCTCTAATGGAAACCCTGAAGCCCCAGAATGAAAGCTGCTCCTGCTCCTCGACACCACAGTCTGGTGACAGCGGAGGTCAGGCGTCTCCACCTCTGTTCCATTCTCGCTGCAGCTCGCCCCTCAATCTGCTGGAGCTGGAGCTGTCTATGGACAGACAGGACAACATGGCGCTGTCTTCAGGAGGACAGGGGAGCAACATGGCTGAGAGGGAGAAAGGAGCAAGTGGCAACCTGGCCAAGGAGATGGAGCTTAAACAGGTAAACTTCTTCTCCTCCTTTCTAATTCTAATCTGATTTTCTCCAGCTGTGACCATCACAAATTGATTAACAAACAACAACAATACTTCACTGGAATGAAATCCATCTGGCCTGCTTGAACCACTTTTGACAGGTTGTGGTAAAATTCCCCCCAAGACGTTCAATCACACGTCTCAGCCTTTTGGAGTTGAATCCCAACATTGTGTGGGTTCACACTAAAGTTTAAGCCACTGCAGTTGTTTGCTGTTGATTTGCAATGCCATGTGTGAAGTCAATCAGACTCCTTAGATCAAATGTGGCTTTGGGTGTTAATGATATTATTATCCCTTACACCCTTTAGCCCTCTCTCAGTCTCCTTGGTCCACCAGGACCGTTGTATTTCGAGCCCACATCCTGTGTCTGTGAGCGTTTGTCTTGGGATAAAGTGTGGTCTAGGCTGGGGGCTTGCAGCAAAGAGGTAGGCCAACCATCTGAAAAACTCCACACCTTTCAAATTCCATTCCAAAAAACTAAAACAATGCTTTAACCTAAAACAACCTTTTAATTCACAAATTTCACAGCATTCAGGTTTTGTCAGATTGACAACATCTGAGCTAAACTGTCCTGGTTTTTTATTATGTTTCTGTCCTGAATAAGTTCTGGACTCCAGCTGGACCTGTGTCATTGTTCTGCTGCACCACATTTATAAACTAAGCTACTTTGTGCTCAAGGGAACAAAACAAGCCCAAATCATAATACTCCCTTTTCTGTGTTTTACATGTGGTAGGATGCTTCATGTTTTTACAATACTACATATTACCAAACTAGTCAACTGGAACTGCTTCACTCCTGTTACCATTGTGCAGTGTCATTGTCCATTTTGGCAAACTTTGAGTACAGAGAACTGGACCGTATTGTCAACCCTGACTCCTGAGGTGGACGCGTCATGATCAAGCAGAAATTTATTCTCAGGATTCAAAATAATGATGTTGGATTTGCTCGCTGATGTGCCCATCAGCGCACTGCAACTTGAGGGTCAGAGCAGTTATGATGAAGTTACTATTTAATGGTATCGCTTCAATACTTTGTGTTTTTACAGAGGAGTTCACGAGATGAAACCAACAACAGCGACGCCAACTCGACATCCAGCGACATGTTGGACATCATTCTCCAAGAGGACTCCTATTCAGGCACCGGCTCGGCCACCTCTGGGTCCATGGGCTCAGGGTCCAACGGCTGTAGGACGTCAGCCAGCGGGATGTCTAAGAGCAGGACGTCAGCGAGTAGGACATCAGGCAGCTTTTCAGGTCTGCACACAACCTCCAGGTTATTTAAATTCTACAAACTGGATTTTAAACTTCATGTGTAAAAACATCTGCTGTTTGGCTGTTCTCAGGAAGCAACAACAGCAGTAAATACTTCGGCAGCGTGGACTCATCGCAGAGCAGCCACAAGGTCAAAGGTCACTTGAGAGGCAGCGAGGGAGGGCCTGTAGAAATGGAGCAGAGTGAACAGTTTATAAAGTGCGTGCTGCAGGACCCGCCGTGGCTGCTCATGGCCAACACAGATGAGAAAGTCATGATGACCTACGAGCTGCCCTCGCGGTAAGTCTGAGGACGTGGGTGCAGCACAAAGAACGGGAGGTCATGAAGTCAGCTTGTTTTTAGGGGAAGGTCAGGGATTAGCTAGCTTTGAGATAAACAAACTCAAATTTTCTTGTTAATACAAAAGTATATAGTATCTTGTTTTTATACGAGACTCTGTCATGTTCAGATTTGAACTAGAAAATCTGATAGAGATGCTTCTTGTTACGTTTACATACCAGCAGTCCTCCAACTTCTGACCTAAATAACAGTATTTCAGTGATGTGTAGTCAGTGGAGCATATCTGTTACAAATGGTCATGCCCTCATCACATTCTGCAGCGCCCCTGCAGTGTGGGTGGTATTCAGGTTAGGATGAAACTCCCTCCTGTTCATCCTTCTTGTTGTAGTAAAGCAGACAGAACTCATGTTTGGATTTGAGTGTTTTATGACTCAGCTTATACAATAAATAAAACTGTGTTTTTATGGTAGTTAGAAAAAATGGAATAAAAGGATGGAGAAATGTAGAAAGAGAAAATGAAACAATCAATAATCTAAACAGTTCCTATTTAATTGGTCCTTTATTAGATAGCAGTGACAATGAGCAATCTAAAGATTTATTGACACAAAAAACATCTTTTTAACTGCCACATGCTGTTTGTTTTTTCTTTTTTCAGTTAAAGTGAAAGCTATGATTATAAATACAGTCTCAAAAATTCAAATCTCATGAAAAAGTTTAATATTTTTGTCACTCATTTCAGAAACTGAAACTCATATATTCTACAGATCCATTACACATAGTTTTTTCTTGTAATTTAGATGATTATCAGATAATGAAAACCTAAAATTCAGTGTTTCAGAAAATTTAAATTTTATACAAGATCCATTTTAAAAGGATGTGTTAAATGAAAATCTCAGGCTTTGAAAAAGTCTGTTTGTTTCTATGCACTCAACACTTGGTTGGGCTTCTTTTTGCATGAATTGCTGCATCAATGCAGCGTGGCGTGGAGGTGATCAGCCTGTGGCTCTGCTGAGGTGTAATGCGAGCCCAGGTTGCTTTGATAGCAGCCTTCAGGTCATCTGCATTGTTGAGTCTGGTGTCTCACATCTTCCTCTTGACAAAGATTCTCTATGGGGTTCAAGTCAGGTGCTGGCCAATCAGAGCTCACTGACACCACGATCATTGAAGCCGCTTTTGGCACATTAATATAAATCTATGTGTAATTAATCTACTGAAGAGGAGTTTCACTTTCTGAAATGAGTGACAAAATGTGTTAAACTTCTTCATAATATTCTTTTTTTTTTATGTACCCATGTAGTACCCTCTGGGGAAAACAAAATCCTAGTTTGATCCTGTTGTAACAAGATATTTTACCACTAGATGGCACCCTTATTTAAAACATGTATTCAACATCCTGACACTAAAAGAAACGTCTGACTTTTAAAAACAAACTGATTTGGTTTTGTAGTTTTAACTACAAGTGAGCATTTATAGTTTTTTACAACCATTAATCTGAATTGTACTTTTATTTTGAATTTTTGAGCAATGTCTTAAAATGAAGACTTTGATGCAAACATTAAAAAAATATCTTGCAGACCTTGTTAAATTGCTTAAATTATAATAAATAATTTACCAATTTTAACAAAAAGTATATCTTGGAGACAAATTATTAATGATAATTATTAATGATAATTATTAATGTCATCATTTTGTCTGTATGATTATTTGTATGATAAGAATACTGCTTTTTTTTTTTTTTTTGGCACATTGTTTTCTGATTTGAAAGTTGATGTGCAACCACAGGCAGCTCTTGCATCACCACAGCTTTTTTCTGAACGTAGTTGTTTTGGTGCCTGTTATTACTTTGCAGTGACATCCAGAGCGTGCTCAGAGAAGACAACGAGAAGATGCGGCTGCTGCAGCACTTCCAGCCTCGCTTTTCAGAGGAGCAGAAGAAGGAGCTGAGTGAAGTCCACCCCTGGATAAAGAAGGGAGGTTTACCCAAAGCCATAGACATCAAGGTAGAGTAAGACTTTGGTTTCAGTGCATCACACACACTGCTCCTCTCATCATCTGATCCTGGTTTATTCCTGTCTGTGACTTCCAGGGTTGCTCCTGGTGTGACAGCTCCTCGGCGGCAGCAGAAGCAGAGGAGCATCCGGACTTGGACCTCAGTGACACAGAGACAGGAGACGTCATCTGCCAGCAGAGGTCCCGAGAGGAGCCCTTTAACTCTGCTGTCGTCTCCTGCCACTGCCCTTCTCCAAACTTCAGCACCCAGATGGAAGAAGCTAGACAACAAACACATTTCTAAAAAGACTTGTTTTGCAGAAAACTTTAAGGAAACTGCCTTCGATGAGTTCTTACAGGCTTCACCTTGCAGTACAATCCATGCTTTATAAGACGTAAACACAAGTGGTGAACATCTGATTTCTTCTTATTCTAAGCTACTCTAAGGATTGTTTTGTTGCTTGCTGGGCTCTGTAATATTAATGTTTATCTCTTTATAGCAGTGTTGACCCTGAAAAGCATTTTATGCACTGATTAGTAGATGAAGCACTCAATAAGGGAACAGCACTCAAACTCAGATTTAATCACTTCTGCCGTCCATTTACATCAAATACCAAATGAGCACAAGGGCACTTTTTGGGCTGAAATGGATGAATAGAGAACAGTAAAACGCCTGAGTGGCTGCTCTCTTTAACAAATTTTACAACAGTCCTTCAAAAGCACACTCAGATCATAGATTTTGTTTAAATAAAACACTAATATAAATTTAAAGTTTGCAGTTCAGACACTTCAGAAAGAAAAAACATTGATACCTCATTATTATTATTCAGAAAGATCAACTTCAGAATGTCAAACTAAACCGACACAAGTTAAAAGTTCATGGAGAAAAATTTGCTTCAAGTAGCTGCGGTTGTCAGATAGGTACATTAGAGGGAAAACGTGCTAAATTGATCTCCACAAAGCAGCGAAGCAGAATGTGGTTTGGTCAGCAAATGATTTATTTTTCCTCTGGAGCCACATGTTACCAAATAAAGCTTAGCGTGAGCACGTTTCAGTCAGATGGTTTTGTAAAGAAAACAAAATGCAGCATTTATCTCAAATTTGTATTTCTTTGCTGCCTCTTGACTTGTACAAATGTCGGTATTAATGTTTGTAAAAGCCCAAGTATCTATATATATTTTCAAATGTTTTCTGGGGGGAAGTTTTAAAGTTCTAAAATATCCGGCTTTAAAAAAACAGGACCAAGAAGAATAGTAGTTGCTCTTATACCATTTTTAGCTATCTGAGTTGTGAAATCCACATGGATAATTATAAAGAGAGATGAGCACTGAAACTGGCCTTTTTAATAAGGAAGGATGGACATAAACATCTGGACAGATGTAAGGTGCCTCTACAGTACATGCTGTGATTTGTCATGAAACTGTGCAACTTCTGTGAACATTTCCTCAGTTTGTGTTTCTGCTACTGATGTAAAGCACCTTTGTTTTTGTTTTGTTTTTTTGTCTGTATTTGTTTTATTTTAACAAAAATAATTTATCAGAAATAAAAATGTTGCCTAATTTTCAGAAAAAACGCCATTACTTGTTCATTTATTTTGACTAAGTATTGCATGAGCGCTTGTTTTCAGAGCTATCATCTTAAAGTCGTGTGATTTAAAAGACGCTTAAAAGCTGAATTTACTTGTTAAAATTAATGCAACTTGAAGCTACAGCCTCAAAAGATCCAGATTTGGGCCAAACTCCCTCTGATGTTTCCCCCAAATGACCACTAGAGGGCTCAACGTGCAGAACTTGAACATCCACATTTAGTATTTAAATGATTAAAGTGCCATCCAGGGGTCGAGACTTGCACCGACCTTCCTCATGCAAATCCACGTCAGCCCGATCAAAGGTTCTGATCCTTTCTGGGGACTTTGCACATCAAAGCGAGCCTGGACCTCCTCCCCTATTCACACCTTTACATTAAGGGACGAGGTGAGAATTAACATTTTAGTTTGAATCTTTCTGTGCAGCGGTAGAATATTAGGTGCGTTATTTTTTATATAGACAAACATCTGATTGTTTAGTTTTAAATGATTTTATGGAGTTTTGCAGAACCGTCTCCCATCCGTCCTCCACACCTTTATATTAGTAGCTACAAGGTGAAAGAGGTCAAAGTTCAAAGTGCGTCCCTGCTGCGCGCATTTACACCTCTGTGCGTCGCAAATCCGGCTTTCTTAGAAAAAATACGTCTTTTTGTTTATTGGAGGTCGGCAACATTAAATGCATTCTCCTTTTATATCCAATTTAAAGGGTTTTTTTTATTAAGAAGAGTCAAGAATATATAATTTTAGTGAGATGTTTTTATTTTGACAGCATTATAAATAGAAGCGGTCCACTATAACCGCTGTTTGTCACTATATTAATCTTATTATTTCACATGTGGTCACACTCTGTGGTGATAGTGTTAGCACTGTGAAAGAATTAACACTTTGGGTGAACATCACAGGAACATCAGAGGAGACATGTGACCATGTAAATGGGAATTGTGTCTGAAGCTGCTTCACAAAGCTGAGGGAGCTGATTGAACCAGAATCAGCACACACTTTAAAGGCTTACATCCTTTTGGTCATGCAGATTTGGCAATTATTTAACAAAAGGATGCAAAAGATGACTGGATGCCACACTGCAATATAGTAATTCATGGCAAAATGAAACTTTTGATCATCCAATACAGACCCACTTGTGCACCCAAGTTATTTTAAGCCCTAAAAAAAGAAATCTGAGCTCACATAAAACTATAAAATCCATTTCACACGTTCTGAACCAAGCCTATAAAAGGAGCGATTACTCATCATCTCACACCTCACAGATGCCTACGATGTGCTAAGAAATTTTAGAAAGAGAAAAAGAGAAGAGTGCACACATACTGGCTCACAATAACTAATATCTTTTTAACATACGAGGGTGGGCGGTTAGTGGGATTCTTGTGTGTGAAATGTGGCTCTTTGGAAGGGTAAATAGAATTTTGAACAAGTCATTTATTTAAAAAAAGATATTTATTGAATTTTAAGACAAGTCGGATGAGGTAGCTTACTAAGTTTTTGACATTTATAAATACAAAAATAAAAACTTCCTAAACAGTAATAAGTTATAAGCAACTAATAATACATCTATAGTACTAGAGTTTATAAGTACATGTTTACAGATACAGTTGCTATTTTCACATAAGGTAGCTTATATCTGTAAAAAAAAAACTCATTAAATAGTTTAAAGATACTAATCTAAGAGCTGTTTGAATCTTTTTAAACAATGTAGCAGTGTTTTTCATGTACTGAGGCCTTTTTCATATATATTCATGTGTTTAAAACACAACAGTTCTAAAGCGATCACCAACATCTCCACACCTCTGAGGAGACCTGGCCGTGCTCTGTGTCCGTCTCTTCCAGGTCAGAGCTGAGGTCATCGGGAGAAGTGGCGAAAAGAGCCGGGGACCCAGCGCTGTTACAGGCGGGGCTGTTAGCTACGTCTTCTGATAGCATCCCGCGGAGCTCGTCGTTCAGAGGCATGCTCTCCAGGAGGTGGTTCAGCAGCTCCGCAGCTACTGCTGGGTCCATTCCCGGACTGCTGGACACAAACGTGTGCACGTCGTGCATACACTGGATGTAGCCAGCGGCCAAACGCTCATTAGCCTCCCGGTTCAGAGCGTCCACTTCTGTTAAAAACAAAAAAGTCAACCATTAAAAGTTTGCAGCTGACGCTCACTCAGACACAAACGTCTGTTCTGATTGGCTGAGTCTTAGTCGAGGCGCACCTGTTGAGAGTATTAATCCGCTACACGTAATTAAATGGTAGTTCCATATTGTAAGAACTATATGAGTAAGCGGAAGAATTGTTTCTTGTGCGGTGGTTTAGTAAACGCATTTTTGAGTAAGTAAAAAGTTTGTTTAAAGTTTAAAAAATGTTTATCCTGTTAATGTTTACCTTGAGCACGGTTTTGTAGGATGTTTTCTACTTGTTTCACCGTGACCTCCAGAACTTCGGCATTCTCCATCTTTGAGTGTACCTGCGGCAGCAGATGAAAACACATCATCTCGTTAGCATCTCTAGCTATCTTAATGAAGACGTATAGGTGAGTTCACTGTCGAAAAACATCAAGTAATCTTACATCTGGCTCCGCAATGAGAACTCTGAGTTCTTGTAAACTTTCATTAATGCGAGCTCTCCTTTTCTTTTCGACCAGAGGCTTTCTCGTCTGGAAACAGAAACACTGTCAGTTCCCAAATTAGTTAGAATATGAATATTGATGCCAAAAAAATGTCCATCTATCGTACCTTTCTGTCAGGTTTGAACTCCGTTTCTCCTCTTTCCGCTCCGTTTGTGCTACTGCGAATTGGAGCCATGTTGGTGAAGTTTGAGCAGGAGGCTGGGTGTAACCCAAAGAGCCGTTAGACCCGTCAGAGGGACAGATGGTGGGATTTCAGCGGCGGGAGGCTGTGCTCTGAGGGGGCCAGTGCTGCTGCTGCTGGCTGTATATATGTCGGTTAATTTACATGTGAATGAGAGACCTGCTGTGAGGACGGTGGTGTGTGGAGGGTGCATCCTGTTCTGTCTTCTTTTAAACCGTGTGGCTAGACATGCAAAATTACCCCAACAGTTTTCTTTCAGTTTCAACTAAAACACAGTATATTTAAACCAGTGGATGTAATGTTAAAGTTGAAAAATTCAAAGTTTTTCAAGTTATGATTATTTCATCAAGCTGTTTCACTTTATTATTAAGATCAAGGCATTTTCTGTTCAGTAATAATAATAATAATAATAATTGGAAAATGCATAAGTATTGAGCCACCATTCACTTTATTATTTTATTTTTCATCCAGTAAGCAAACTGGTCATTTTTCAAGCTTTTGTAAAAGTCTTCTAGTGATTTTCTTTAGACCTGTTTGTAACAAAGACACATGTAATAAATATGTATTTATTTATTTATTTATTTATTACATATATATTTATGTAATAAATGTAACAAATAACAGTCAGTCAGGCATATAGTGATGTTTTGAGGGAGGAAAACATCATGCAATGATTAACTTGGAGCCAGATGCATCACTCAGTTTATTTGCTGTATCTTTTCTAGATGCTTTTGATTGTTCTTTTAGACATCACATTCAAATACAGCTGATTTGCTGTAAATGTTTTTTAGGCTTACCACTTTTTGACTTTTTGTCCTGCAGCTGTTTAGTTTCCTCAGATATTTTAGGAACACAAACCATTCTGAAATCCATCCATCCATTTTCTTTAGCCGCTTCTTCCTCCACAGAGGGTCGCGGGGCAGCTGGTGCCTATCTCCAGCGGTCAAGGGGCGAGAGGCGGGGGACACCCTGGACAGGTCGCCAGTCCATCGCAGGGCCACACAGAGACGAACGAGACAAACAACCACACACCCACTCACACCTAAGGACAATTTACCAGCCCAATTAGCCTGACAGTCATGTCTTTGGACTGTGGGAGGAAACCGGAGTACCCGGAGAAAACCCACGCACGCACGGGGAGAACATGCAAACTCCACGCAGAGAGGCCGCAGAGCCGGGACGCGAACCCACGACCTCCTTGCTGCGAGGCAACAGTGCTAACCAACTGCGCCACCATGCAGCCCCATTCTGAAATACTTATGATAAAAACTGGACTAAACATAAGAGAAAGACAGTCAGCGTCAAATAAAAACTGTAAAAGACCTCAATAATATTTCAAGAAGTTGTCAAAGACCTACCGTAAAGGTTACAATAAGAAGAAATACTGGTATAAAGATTTGTTTTGCATGGTAAAAATAAACACTAAAGTTTAAAATGTGTGAATAGCCTGTAGCATACAGCCCATTGCAGATCACCACATTTTAAACTGTAGTGTTTATTTTTACCATGCAAAACAAATCTTTATACCAGTATTTCCTCTTATTGTAACCTTTACGGTAGGTCTTTGACAACTTCTTGAAATATTATTGAGGTCTTTTACAGTTTTTATTTGACGCTGACTGTCTTAATAAACACTAAAGTTTAAAATGTGTGAATAGCCTGTAGCATACAGCCCATTGCAGATCACCACATTATCTAATTTTGGAATATGGTATTTTCCAGTATGATCTGTGAAACATAATAAACAATGTGACGTTTCACTTATGGCAATCAGAGCTGATTGTTATTATTTCTACATGTCTTGTGTTTGCACAGGAGACATGGTTTGCACCTATGTGTTACATGTGTTGTATTACACCACTATAATATGATTTTACTGTAATAAAAATAGACCTCTCTGAAATTCTTTTTAAAATATCTGCATTATCTGTAGTTCAAAGGCACAATGGACAATATTTCTGCATTACCACAAGTATTTGCCTTTATCGTCCTCACATATCTACATTGCATTGTTCTTTTTAAAAAATAATTCCAGCAACACACATAGTCTATACAGTGTACAGTTGTACCTGTATGCATACAAGCCCAGATTAGCCCCAAAATGATCATAATCTGTCAGTAGTAGTAACCCATTGATAACTTTATTACAGTATAGCTGCTGGTTGAGCCAATTTGAAACATCACAACATTTCCGGATAATAGTGTTGGGGACATAGTTGAGAGGAGGATATGCAGCTTTAAATAAAATGCGGAAAGTACTTCCATATTGGGCACTTAGTTTCACAATAAGAGCATGACACTGTGTAAAAACCACACAAAGATATATTTAATATGTTTTATTTACTTCAAAACACTTTAAATGTTTAATTTAATATATCTTTAGCAAAAATAACATAAACACGTTTGATCTTATGGTATTTTTAAATATTTCATCCCGATAAAGGCTTTTATTTTGACAGCGACGAGGAGGCTTTTCCCTCCGTCCCACACAGCGCTTGTTCGTCAGAGAAGACGCCGTTCTGAGGTCACAGATCCCCGGGGGCGACGCTGCTCCGTCGCTATATAGTTCTGCCGGTCCTGTGGACGGTACCAGCGCATAGAACCAGACAGCAGACAAAGCACTTACACACTAAGCTAGCAAACATGGTGAAGATCACCTTCCAGCCAGTGTCGGCGCAGAAGCCAGAAAAAGACATCGATCCGGACAAGATCATTTTACCCCAGGCTCATGTGAGTTTGAACACTTTTTTCTCTTTGTTTCATGCTGTGGTATTTGTCTTTGTGTCTTAGTGCAAGCAGGCTTTAATCCTCTGCATAGGCTTTAATAAAGTAGATTACAGTAACGATGCTTGACTGCAACATCCGGCTATTGATGGGGTTTCATGTTAAACTGTTTAATCTATAATCTTTTTTAAACGCCTTTATATATAACACAACATATCTATTAATTATGTACATTTATTGTGTTTACTTTTAAATTATTAACAGTTTAAGAGCTTGCAAAAGCAGTATATGTTATTGTGCAGCAACATGATAATAAGGAAACAGACCCGTCACTGCATTGACGTCCCATCTTGAGGATGTTGAAATTACGTCATGTCATGTGGACACACTGCAGATAGTAGTCTATTGGAATGCATTCGTGTGTTTGTAACTCTGTAATTATAAATGCTTCATAAAGGGATTCATTAATAATACTAAACAAACAAAATAAATCCCAGCCCTGCTCTGTAGAACAGCAGAGTTAAAACAAACAAACATCCAATATGATCACTGGTGCAGTTACTGCAGCATTCATTCATGTCAAAAGATGCGATACCTTGATAATCCTGAAGGTGGCGCCTCAGAGTGCACTCACTGACATAATTAAGGGTTTTTGTGAGTTCTGTACATTAAAACGCCACAGCCCACAATTAGCTGTCCATGTCTGCAAGAAGTAAAAAAAACAACAACACATAATATTGCATAGATGTAATTGAAAAATATAGTGATATGCAGCAGAAGACTGAACTATTCATTTTTTGATGCTGCACTTGCAGATGTGATTTATTATTTTTTAGTCAGATTTCTTGATTAACTTTCAGGAGGTTAACATAATTAGATATTTGGCATTCAACAGACGGACTGCTGTTCTCCTCTAACACTCTGTACAGAGCTAAAAACACCTGGTGACGTATCCAGCACCTCAGAAAGCATACATTTTCATCTGTTTGATACGTCAACTGAAGGATGTCAGAGGCTGTGTGGATTTTGATTGGCTAAGATGAGACTTGAGGCGTCAGAGCCAGTACGTGTGGATCTATTAATACGTCCGCCTCTGCTGAGGGACTCCTGCTCTACGCACTTGTCCTTATTTTGACTCCCACTCAGGGAGCCAAGATTTAATATCTGCAAATATGGAGCATGGAAGCAAGCCTCCAAGAATAGACCCAGACGGCCACGTGCCAGCATCTTCGTCAGAGCCTGGCACAATCTGTTCTCCTCACTTCCGCTCTCCATGGAAACAGTAGTAGAGAGAGGCAGCAGATTGACTGAGAGACAGTGGGTGGGCATCTGGCTTGCCTCATTGCAGTCCATCCTACATCTACCAGATCGTCTTGCCTGACGAACAACTTGGCTACCGCCTCCTGTCAGAATTAACATTGTTACATTTAAGGCTTTGTGATGTGCTATTACATCATTATGTATTTACATCAACTGATGCTCCATCAGTTGCCCTTGTGCACATTCAGGGGCATACATATTAACCACAATATATATGTTTTTGTTTTCTTTCATTAAAAACAAACAAAAAAATTGCATAATTGTGTACGTCACTTTGCAAATGCATGCCTTCAAAATGTATTCAGAACAAGAACAATAAAGTAGGGAAATGTTTATTTACTGTTGAGGTCTTCATGCACTCTCTAACCAGTCTGCTTTTCTTGTTTTTACAGGGGCGACTGGTTCCCATCATGAAGCCTAAAAAGCCTTTCCCACTCGGTCTGTGCTGCCTCACCCTCGGCCTGGTGGTGTTCATGTCAGGACTGGTGCTTGCTTCAGTCTACATCTATCGCTACTACTTTATAACGCAGGTCAGTTTACTTCACCGCCCTTTTATAACATATCAAACCACGAGGTTAAGCAAATAATGCACCCGAAAGCAAACGCAGGATGCTAACTCAGCTGTGTCGCGTCCCAGCAGCAGATCCCAGAGGACAGCTTATTCCACTGCCGGGTCATCTATGAGGACTCTGTGTACGCTCCCCTGAGGGGACGGCAGGAACTGGAGGAGAATGTCGGCATTTACCTTGATGACAACTACGAACAGATCAGTGTGCCTGTGCCACATTTTGGAGGTAGCGACCCTGCTGATATCATCCATGACTTCCAGAGGGTAGGTTCTGACACGATGTCCTCTAGTTACATTTTTATCAAAGTTTTAAGTGTTTGATTTAACATTTAGTTTTCATTGATTCATTCCAGGGCCTCACAGCCTATCACGACATTGCCTTGGACAAATGCTACATCACTGAGCTGAACACAACCTTGGTGATGCCTCCACGAAGCCTCTGGGAGCTGCTCATTAATGTCAAGGTGAGACACTTAACAGTGGTGAAGCTGTTTAAAAAGTCTGCCTGTCAGAGAAAAGGAAGAACAGTGTGTTCCTTCCACTGAGTGATTAATGTGTGTCTTGTTGTCACAGAGAGGGACGTACCTTCCTCAGACTTACATCGTTCAGGATGAGATGGTGGTGACCGGAAGGGTGAGGAACATGAGGCAGCTGGGCCCATTCATCCACAGGCTGTGCTTCGGCAAAGAGACGTACCGCCTCAGACGCCGCAGTCAGCGCCAACGTAAGTGCACACTTCTGATCTACTGGGGGAAATGGGAGCTGTGACGTCCGCTTGTTATCGCCCTCTTTCACACCTGGCTGTGTGAAGAGCTGAGTCATGTGACGTGTGTGGGGGTCACTGCTGTTGAATCACAGAGAATCCACAGTTCAGATTTGGTGTGTGGAGGACAGTCGGAGCTAAAACCAAATAGGGGCTTCCTTATGAACATTTCAGACAGTGTAAGCTACTCCTGGAACAGCCTGACGATCATGTCAGCACAAGTGTGTGGGTACAGCCTGGGAACTTCCTCTTATGTGAGTCACTCATAGTGCAGTGGACACATCCACACACTGTGGAGGAGGTAGTGATGCACATGAATGATTACTGTCGTTGCCGCCTCTGATTGGCCAGACAGCTTTCAGAAATGATGCAACAAACTTCCCCCTGCGTACATATATGGACGAGGCTGCAGGGATCGCAGCTTCTGATTCAAACCGATGGTGGCAGGCTCAGCAGCAGTAATACGAGCAGTTTCAGTTCTGGGTAGAGGTTTCTCATCATGTCTCTTTGTTTTCTCTTCCAGGTATCGAGAGACGCGAGGCAAAGAGGTGCCACCGGATCCGTCACTTTGAAAACACTTTTGTGGTCGAGACAGTCATCTGCGACAGATTCTAAAATCTGAGGCGGAAATCACAGCCAGCCGACACTGAAGCCAATTCCAAACCTTACCTCTTGAATTCCTTATGCGTTAAACTGCACTTTAAGAGCAAAACGTCGTCCAGTAGTTCCAGTTCTTTTTGAGTTTTTGTCTCATTTTAAAATGCTCTCCTTCTTCTTGTTGATGTACAATGTTAATGTCTTTTTTAAAACTCAAGTTGTCTGTTTTTGTGGATAATGTTACTGTTGGATTTCTCTGTAGGTCGTCTTGTAGAGCAGAAAATATGAATGTGAGTCAGTTTGTGACCTTTACATCTGAAGACTTGATTTCAAACTTGTGTTTTTGAGTAACTCAGTGCACTGCAGGTCATTGTAAAGATACTTAAAAGCTGCTCGCACTGTGCACTCATGTCAGTCTTTGTTTATTTGGTTTAAACGGAAAAACATACCTCATGTAGTTAAGATGTTAATTTGCTGGTTTATATCATTAATGACTTGTGTACATAACTTTGATTGTTCCTAAGCAATATATACTGTAAATTGTTTTTTCTTCTTAATATTAGATTTTTATCATAAATCAACTTGTTTTGTGAGAGATCATTTGTTTATGGTTTGCCTCTTGTTTACTTTGGTGTCACACTTTTCTATTTGTTGGATATTAATGGCTTTAGACTGTAACTAGTAGCAGCACTATAGAGGGACAAAGGGAACCAAAGTCTGCAGAGTGATGCTATGTTAAGGGTTATAATATTTATACAGAGTGCTTTATAGTTTAGATCACTCACTGTAGATGATATCAAAGGCTAAAAACGTACTTTGTTTTGCTCTTCCTCCTCTTCACTCGTCTTAAGATCCCTCGCATCTCGACATATTCTCGATAATGTTGCTGTTTCATTTAATGTGTCTTTATTATGTACACGTGCTCATCTGTAAAGTTCTACTGTACAGACGATTTCTCTTGTACTTTTGCTGCTTTAAGAATAAACAATCAAACTTACTTTGACGTTCAGATTTCATCCATTTCAAAGAACAAATAAAACACCCTCAATGTTATGGTTTTTAGTCACCTTTGAGTTAATATTACTGACAATCAGCTAGTTTGTTTTCCCTGTATGTTCATCAGATGATATTCAGATCGTCTTTTAATGTCTGTGGAGGGATTTTCAAAATAAACTGCAATTTTTTTCAAAAAGTTTAAGAAGTTTTATTGAAAATTAAAAGTAAGTTTTCCATAAAAGTTCCAAGTCTTAAATCAAAACTTGACATTTTTATTTTTGATTTATATAAACAAAACAATACATTATCAAAATGTGCACAAATAAAATGCATCAACAAAATTCACAGTTGACTATTTTGCACTTGTTCATTTTTAAACCTGAACCTACTTTCACTGTTTTTCTTCTTTTCTGTTTTACTCACAAGTCGTAGAACAGATCGGATCAGCGTGCGCGCTGCGTGCTTCATGTTTATCCACCACAGTTATTTTACTTAAAAAATATATCAAAATGTTTAAAGTGTTTGCAAAACAAAAGCAGAGAAAAGAAACAATAAAACTCAACAACATGGAGGCCTTTAACAACTGGAAATATCACTGATTAGCTCAAGTTACTTAAACCAACAACAGATTCTTCTTTTTTTAATTTAATGCTGCACAAACATTATTAATTAATAGATATTATCTAACTAAATGCTTGTTAATGAAAACTTTCCAGTGAGATAGTAAATCAGTTTGATGGCAGCTTAATGAACTTCAGTTAACAGATTTATTTCTAAGTTGGCTCACATTTAAATCACAGTTCCGTAAACATGAAATCATAAAACAGTTCTATGAAAAGTCAGCGTCACACTGATAACAACAAATACCTTTCATTAATAAAAAAAAAAACAATACTGCACATTTAAGACTCTAAAGTAAAATACATGGCATTAAAATATTTATAAATAAAATGTGCTACATAATAAACATCAGCATGTCCTATTAGCTATGATCATGTTAAGTACAAATAAAATGACTCGCTTTCTTAAATCTCCTAAATTATATTTTTAATTTGCTTTTTTATTCAAAATAAAAGTGAAATTCTTATTCTGAGGTTTGCATTTCTTCAGTCTTTGTTAGTTTTGTAATTAACAGGACACAAATATAAATAATATCAAAAATATATATCTAAACACTTTAACTTTATGGGTTACATTACTGATCTTACTAGTTAAGAATAGAAAATAATTCAGTTTAGTTATCATGTAGTTTTTTTTTTTAATCTATAGATTTTACTAATAATCTAACTAATAAAAATATACTTTTCTCAAACTTGTGACTCAAAATCACTGATGGTTGCTTCTAATGTGAAGGAAATGTAAGTATTTTAGTTTTATTAGAATTTAAATCAAATTTATTAATTTCCACATCATATATAAATAATAAACTTATAGTTGTTTTTTAATATTTATGCCTTTATTCATAAATATATACCCAGTATATGTCAAATAATTAATTGCCCCTTGGAAGAGAAAACTAAATATTATCATACTTAAATAAAAGTTGACTAATTTTATCTGATGACATGAAACTCTTTGAAATGCATCATTTATATTTTTAATGAGACCCTTAGAAATAATCGAAGCTCCTTTGATTGATGTCAGTTTTTGGGGACTAAAACAAAGCTCTGCATCGAGCCGCCTGTACCAGATTTAAAATGAGTCAAACCACAAGTCAGTTTTTCATCAGGAGTCGGCGAGCTGAGCATGTTTGGAGATTTTGTTCTTTTTGTTGTTGCCGTTTTGGATCATGCTACAAAAACCTCACAGTGAAAGGGGCCTGTTTGCCACCTAGAATTTGGTTATCATAGCAGTTTGAGGTTAAAGAGGGGCCTGATGGCTTCCTGCTGCTAGACCAAATCACACCACCCACACTGCCTTCAGCTCAGTGGTTACATGTAAAAACAGGCTGGCCTGCTTCATTTCTATACTCTCAGCACACGCAGCACTTTCTCATGAGCTGCTGGCCTTTTTGTCAGTTTACAACTCAGCTAAAAAAATAAGAACAATGATTAAAAACGAGCCCAGAGGTCAGAGCTCTGAAGTGCTGAAGGTGGCTCTTCTCTGGCCGCTCATTGACCTCCTGATGGTGTGTTTGGTGCTCCTCACCTCGCGAGCGATGAAGTAGTAGCACAGAGCGTCCAGACAGCAGGTGACGTTCGACAGACACATGGTGACCTGGATGAACAGGCTGATGTTGGCTATGGCGCCGCAGTCCTGAATCACTTGTTGGTGCACCTAAAAGGACGAGCACAAATTACACATCATCATCAGTCGGCCATGTTGTTATTCAACATGACCCTCTTTAACCTCAACGTGAAGACGTCTGCTTTCCTCTCCTAACAAAGGAGATCAAACTGCTTAAACCTTTGGTGTTTGGGGCAATATTTGTGTGTTTGCAATAAATAACATCAGTAATTTATTTGATATTTTTATCCACTAACTTTTGGTAGCTTTGGATGTAACGTCCAGTATTTATTTATGATTTGTCTGTGAAACTATAAGCATCATAACATGTAGGGCTCATTTCTAATTAATTTAGGTTTTTTAGGTCTTTATCTTACTGATGTGTGCTAAAACATAAAATTATGTAGGAACAAGTGTTTTATAAGTTTTAATGGCTGATTTTACAGTTTACAGCAACATCCTATTAAAAAGAGACCCTGAGTCATCTATGAAGGGTGTAAGTTTGGTGATTTGTCATTCTCCAACCGCAAGCAAAGAAACAAGATTTAAAAAGAAACTTGATCACCGTTCTGCCTGTTGGTATAAATGATCATGTTTGATATATTCTATAAGTTTTTCTGCTTTTTTATTTTTACACAAAATATAATCAGGTTTGATCCATATAAATTCTGAATGATACGTCTTGGACTGTTTTTGTTTAGTGGCCTAAAACTCAGGCTGTCTCACCAGGAACTGCAGGAGGATTCCCAGGTGGCTCGGGGTGAACGGGATCAGGAAGGCGCTCAGGCTGCTGTAGATGATCTTCACGCAGGCCTGGCTCTGGGAGCTCCTCTGACCCGACTGCTGAAGCTTCCTGATGGTGTGAACCGAACAGAAAACCACCACCACCGCCGGCCCCAGGAAGCCAAACAGAAGCAGGCAGCTGATCACCTTGGGACTCCAGCCTTTCTCCGAGAACCTGTGGAAGCAGTGGATCTCTTCCTGGCTGCTGTCCCTGAAGCCGTAAATGACAGGAAGTATTGCAGAAATCACCAGGAACCAGACGCCCACGCAGGTGATCAGAGCCGCTTTGGGCGAACGCAGCTGTTTGGCTTTGAATGGGTGACAGATAGCCACCCATCTGTCCACAGCTATGCACATGATTATATAGATGCTGCCATAATTACCAACAAAATAAAGGTTTTCTAAAAAGAAACAGAGAGGCTGCAGTTGACCAGGCCACTTGTGATTCGCGGCATGCATTTTGGAGGGTAAAGGGAGGAGGAGAAGGAGGTCCATCAGAGCCAAATTGGTCATGTAGATCGTCGACTCGGTCCTTTTCCTCAAAAACACGCAGAACACAAGCAGAGCCGCCACGTTGAGAACCAAACCTACGATAAATATAGGAATGTAGAAGACCAACTCCAAAACGGTCATCAGCTGGTCCACGTGCTGGGTCGAGCAGTTCTCTGTCATGTTGTCCCTGCAGGGAAAAGGATACAGTTTGGTTTGATCTGAACTTCCAGCCTCTCAAAGCAAGACACATACAGTAGTCATGACAGCCACTGTGATGGTTCCCACACAGAAACATTAACATTATAAACCACCTGCAAGTGAAACTCCTGATGTGTGGGTACACACTCTGTCAGCGTGTTCTTTGTTTCTGCTACAGATCATGGGAACCTTTGGTGTATCATCACTATGTATCCTCTCCTAATGTAAGTCTGGATCAGCTTAAAGGTTAATCAGATAAAAACTGAACTCAGTCTCTAGCGTTGGTGGAAATCACCCAGATTTCAAATGAAAGTTGTTCGCACAAAAAATTAGCTTCTGCAGCAACACAATTATATATCCATCTATAAGCTACATGCAACAACCGATCACCAACATGAGCTTCTTTGTTTGTTGATTTCCGCTAAACTGAACAGAAAGAAAAATGATTTTCATGAAACACACAAGCCATCTGCCATTGTCTGTGGTGGCAAAGGTTAGCTCAGCACAGAAGTCTAACACCTTTTTAATCTGAGGAAATAAACAGTTCCACAAGCCTGAATTAGACTTTTAAAAGCTGCGTGGTGAGAATTAAAAAATCTATCCCATGTTAAAAACTAGAAATAACGCTACTGGCTTTAATGCATACATCCTACAGAAATATCTGATTAACAAAGTTCTTCAGTAAATTGAAACTAAAATTTCTCCCCCCCATCTGTAAACTTCAAACTATCAAAGAAGCACCTGCTGATCCCTTAACCGTTTCAATAAATCAGCCCAACACTTGAAGATTTACGCCTGGAGCCTAACCCGCTTGTTTTCAGAGTTCTTGTCGAGTGTAAAATCGAGTGGCGCTCTTACCCCATGACTGTCTTGGAGGACTTTTCTCTGTTTCTTTCTGTCAGACTGTACTGTGCCAGACAAGCTTCTGCTTTTCTACCTTTTGTTGTTTCATCACCACTTCCTGAGTCATGCCACACATGTATGTTTGCTCAGATGTGTTTTAGAGCTGAACTCGTCCAGCAGGTCTTACGTTTACACACAGTTTCAAACTTATGTGACGGATCACTGCAAAAGTGGCAGAAATGTAATGTTATTTGTGCATACTGAGTAATGTGCATAATGCAAAGTTCTAATGATGCGTGAGTTTTAAATGCAGAGATTACGTTTTTATTTGCATTTATTTGCTTTTTCTTATCTTCAAATGTTTTATTTTTAAATATTGGCTGCATGAAACTGGATATTTAAACACGTTAACTCAGAAATGTATTAAGATTATTTGCAAGAGGGCCGTAATGGTCTGAACGAGGTTTCAGAAGGAGGAGTTCAATAGTTATTTTAAGTAAAAAAACACAAATCCTGACCTCATGGTGGGCACAGATGTTAGAAATATAAAAAATAAAGCCAACACATTGTCACTGAGGTGTTTTAGACTGGATCAAAGTACCAAACTGAGCAGCCAAACACCACAGCTGCCTTCCCAAAGCTAAAAAAAACCACCCGTGTTACCTGAAACATCAACCCAAACATCAAAAAATGGATGAAATAGAGGAAACGCTGGTGTTGGTTCATGCCACAGCTCTCTCATGACTGCTGCTGATTGTGGTTTATGTTTCCCTAAACTGGAATTTCCATCTATATAAGTTGATGTCATAAGACATGTGAACAACCTGAAACATGTGACTTTGTATTTTGATGTTTATTTCTGTAACTGGGTTGATCGTCACAGTAAAGTTTAAGACAGCGTAGAAACAGATTTAAACTGTGATTCCTGTTGATTTCAGCAAAGACAGTAACTGAGCTCAGGACTGAGAGCAACTGAAGAGCTGCAGCAGCAGATTTAGGACTGTGATTAATGTCTGAGGGTTTCCTGGTTTCAGGTGCTCAAATCACTTTACTGATTTCTAAGTGTGAGAATATCTCTGCTGCCGTTTCATAAAAGCTGGCGGTTTAATTTTCCAAACATCTGACAGCAGGGATTCATTCTTGATTTGGATTAAATTCAGTTGGACAGTGAGCTGTTGTTTCACTTTAAGGAAAATGTGTGCTTTTTTCTGTGAAATGAAAGTAATCCACTCAGGATGCTGCCACCTGAGAAACACAAATCTCTCTTAGTTAAGATATTTGCATTTTAAAGTTTATTTTCTCAAGTACAGCTGGGATATATGGAAAGCAGTTTCCGCCACTTTCATGACAAAACAAAGTGTCTCATAATTATGACTTCACATTTCATATAGAAACTCATAAAAGTGTTATACTATCTCATAATTATGAGAAAATATCTCGTAGTTATGAATAAGTTTTACAAAAATATGAAAAAATGACGTAATATGCTCTCATAATATGAAATGATAAATTAAAGTTATGAGATGGAACCTCATATTTATGAATTAGATTAAAAATTCTTAGCCTAAAAAATCTCATGATTACTAGACGGCATATTCAATTAGTTTTTATATTTTGTAAAAATAAGTCATAATTATAAGATGCAAAGATAGTTTATGTTCATTTTTTTTACAATGGAATTGCACTTTTGAAAAACTATCATAATTATGAGAGATACTATCTATATACAATACTATCGCATAATTATGGGAAATCCTATCTTTATACAATCTCATAATAATGAGAAACACTACCTTTATACTATCTTATAATTATGAGATACTTATATACTAGCTCATAATTATGAGAAATACTATCTTTATACCATTTCATATTTATGAGAGATACTTTCTATATACTATCTCATAATTATGAGATATACTACATATACTATCTCAGTATTAAGAGAAATACTATCTTTATACTATCTCATAATTATGAGAGATACTATATATACTATCTCATAATTAAGAGAAATACTATCTCATAATTATGAGAGATACTATATATACTATCTCATAATTAAGAGAAATACTATCTTTATACTATCTCATAATTAAGAGAAATACTATCTTTATACTATCTCATAATTATGAGAGATTCTTTCTATATACTATCTCATAATTATGAGAGATACTATATATACTATCTCATAATTATGAGAGATTCTTTCTATATACTATCTCATAATTATGAGAGATACTATCTTTAAACTATCTCATATTTATGAGAGATACTTTATATATACTATCTCATCATTATGAGATATACTATCTTCATACTATCGCTTAATTATAATAGATAATTTGCATATACTATCTCATAAAAATACAGTGTTAATACTATCTTCTAATTATAAAAAATACTATCTCATAATTATGAGCGATACTATCTATATAAATACTATCTCATTATTATGACAAATACATCTTAATACTATCTCATACTATTGCTATACTCTCACAATTATGAGAAATACTATGTATATACTATTTCATAAATATGAGAGATACTATCTTTAAACCATCTCATATTTATGAGAGATACTTTATATATACTATCTCATCATTATGAGATATACTATCTTCATACTATCGCTTAATTATAATAGATAATTTGCATATACTATCTCATAAAAATACAGTGTTAATACTATCTTCTAATTATAAAAAATACTATCTCATAATTATGAGCGATACTATCTATATAAATACTATCTCATTATTATGACAAATACATCTTAATACTATCTCATACTATTGCTATACTCTCACAATTATGAGAAATACTATGTATATACTATTTCATAAATATGAGAGATACTATCTTTAAACCATCTCATATTTATGAGAGATACTTTATATATACTATCTCATCATTATGAGATATACTATCTTCATACTATCGCTTAATTATAATAGATAATTTGCATATACTATCTCATAAAAATACAGTGTTAATACTATCTTCTAATTATAAAAAATACTATCTCATAATTATGAGCGATACTATCTATATAAATACTATCTCATTATTATGACAAATACATCTTAATACTATCTCATACTACTGCTATACTCTCACAATTATGAGAAATACTATGTATATACTATTTCATAAATATGAGAGATACTATCTATATACTATCTCATAATTATGACTTAGTACCTCATAGTTGCTCAAGTGCAATTCTATTGTAAAAATGAGAGCATGTTTTTAAAATTAATTCTATAAATGTTGTAAGCCAGAAACATTTTTTAAAATCATTTTATTTTCTATTACTAGAAAAGTACAAAAAGTTTAGCAGACAATACCCCATCCAAACTAACAGAAGAAATGTGATGCTACAAGGAAACGTCTCAGTCCTCGTATTAAAATAACATCCAGCAGTCATTTTATAAACATTTATTCAACATAAATTGAGTTGGTGAAATATATTACAGGAATATTCTAGCTAGGGACTCTGAGAGAGAAACTGAATTCTACTAAAATGATTTTCCTCTGAGAAAAAACAAACAAAATCCACACATTTACTCACACTTTTCCTTCGTATTTGCAATGCAGAAATAAACACTTAAGATACTATTTTCATTCCCAGAAAGAACTATTTAAAAAAAACGTTCCCTTCTTTTTATTTGGACTCTTCAAATATTTGTAAATGGTGCAACACAAACACCTAAAACCTGTTCAAAAGTCACAACAAAATTGTTGTTTCTGACATTTGGTCGGCACGATTAAAATGACCGTAAAAGACTAATAAAACTCACAGGGCTAGTGAAATAAGTCACGTTTTTATAAAGATTATGGCAACAAAAGGAACTCACAACAAACAGTTTTTGAACATGAACATAAGCCCCTAGGTAAAAGTGACATGCTTTGATTGCACTGGAAGAACCAGCCAGTTTCTACGATTGTTAAATAAAAGACTGTTCGTTTTTTTACACTGTCATCTATAAGGGACCTGCCACGGTTTTCAGCATCTAGAGCAACGCAAGTGATGAAGAAAAGACGAGGGGGTGAGTTCAGAGTCGAGATTGATATCAGATATAAAAGGCCGACGCACAACATTCACGCTGCACAAACACACATCCTTTCATTCACAAAGTGAGACGTGTTCGTTCTAGGAGGCTGTAAACTTCCTGACTGTGATGACGATGAGAGCGAGGAGGACCGACGCTCCCAGGAAGACGGCTATAACTATGGCTGTGATGGCTCCAGGCCCCAGAGCACCTGCACACACACACACACACACACACATGCACACACAATCAGTAGTAAGCATTACATATAGTGCTAAAGTGTGATCGATTAATCCACCAGTTTTACCTTCATTCTCATCCAGGGTCTGGGAGAGCGTGGAGTCCTCGTAGTCGTAGGTGAAGGACAGCTCTGTGATGTCCTGATTCGGGGCTTTGGTGGTCCCTTCAACAGGTGGATCTCCAGACATGGTGTCCTGGTGGTCCCTGCTTGTTAGGGAGCTGTCCAACACGCTCTCTGCATAATAAACAAACATGTTAACAGCCACAAATAGCCAGAGTTGTGTTGTTTTTCTACAGAACCTCAAGCACACAAACTGCCCCTGCCTCTGTCATCTGTTCTCTGTCCTTGTCCAACATTCCAGTCTTCCCAGCTTGAGACTTTTCACACATCTGCAGCAGACGGAGAAACAAGGTGTTTCTCTGAGCTGCTTTTCTCTGTTTCCTGGAAGTCAACGCTTTGAGTCTTGAAATGCTGGACTGGGGAGTCTAAACAACCTCAACAGCTCTGAGATTGCGGTTCATCTCTCTTTTAAACTGAACATCAGTGCAGCTTTTATTGGAAAATCCAGAGGAACGAGGGGAAAATTTGATCGTCATCATCACTGTAAGAAAACCAGCTCTTCATGCTGAAGCCCACCCATTTAGACTCGAAGTGATTTACTTCTCCAGCCCTCAACTACCTGCATTCCTGCACAGCCATAATCAAAACATGTTTACATTCAGCTCATCTAACACACTCTCTCTGTCAAGTCGTTTTATGTGATTTTTCTGTTCAGCTATTATTTAAAATATAATTTACAAACATCTCATCAGGGGAACCATGGTCTTATGTCAATGAATGTCAAATAAAACCAAGGTCATATCAGATGTGGCCCCAGCTGAAGTCCTGGAACGCCTGTTTGATGTGCGTATTTTGATGCTGCTGTGTTGACTCCGAGTTGTGTGCGTGCTTCCTGTCCTGTAGCTGGCGTAAGGTCTGGAGCCCCAGGCCTGTGGCCAGCTCCGCCATCAATGAGGCCTTCAGTCGGGGACACAAAAGGCAGCTTGTGCGGCCGCGCGGGCCGGCAGGCTGTGACCAGTAACAACCGGCCAGGCCCAAAGTAGGCACCGGCCGGCACTGGATGTCAAACAAACTTGTTTATTAAATAGTCCCTGTGTGCAAAAAGGCTGTGCCCTCTGAACACCCTGATTTAATAAAAACAGCAAAAAATAATAACATGTTTTCTGTAGGTGTTTGTTTCCACCAGGACGGGTTTACTTAAGCCTGTAATTTCTAGAACATGAATGACTAAAACAGAAACAAACATTAGCTTCATTTTAAAAATGTCAGTGAGTCAACGTCTTTTGACATTTGAACTCAAATATGCCTTTTAAAGGCTTTGATAAACATATTCTCTGGAAATGTATAAACACAAAGTTTGACGCATGTTAGTGTTTTTAATTAACTGCTTATTTGAAAGCTCTTATGGCTGCCACTCATTTGTTCATTAATTTAACTATTGTTTTGATTTTCAGAATTTACTATCATTAGGTAATGTACTAATATTACTCTTCATATTAGCTAATATATTAGCTGTGCTAAGAAGCTAGCTCTAGTTTTAGCTTTTTCCACTTTTCTTCTCAAACGTCTTTCAGCTACTTATTTAGCTGTGAGTTCTTAATGAACTGTGTTGATGATTTGTTCAGCTGTTTAGTGATTCTTCTTAATATCAGCATTATGTGAACATTTAATTTTGGCTATGCAACTGCATGTTTTGTTAACTGGTCTTATTTGTAATCCAGTTTGTGATCATTTTTGCCAACTTTCACAAGCTAACAGTAATTTTAGCTTTAATTTAGAACTGTTTACTTATTAACTTTTTTTTTTTAAACAGCATAATTCATAGTTTTTAAACTCTAAATCCATTAAATGGTAACTGCTGGATATTAGCTAACCTTTTCCAGTTAATTTGAGCTAAGATTTCAAAGTTTATCTCTAAACATCTAGTTTTTTTTTAATGCCAATTCTTTAAAATGCAAATTTTTAAATTGTAGTTAACCTTTTCCAAATTAGCACAGATTTTGATCTAAAATGTTGAACTGTTTGCCTGATTCATAAACCCTAACTCTTTTAAATTGTAACTGTTGGATTTGAGTTCATGTTTTCAAGTGACTAATTTAGGCTAAGAATTTGAGAAGTTTATCCCTTAATTTTTATTCCAACTGTATATAATTAGTATTTTTTGAGCCTGGATCCTGTAAATAATCCTGTCATTTTTGAATTGTAGCATATTTTTTTCCAAATCAACACAAATTTGAGCTAAGATTTCCAAAAGTCCACTCTTTACATTTTATTTACTGAACTCTTTTAAAAGGTAGCTCAATAATTGATTTCACTTAACTGAAAATGAACACAAATGTTATCTAAAATTTTGAGCTGTTTACCTTTTAGTTTTTATTTAAACACTCTGTGACTCTTAGTTTTAAATGATCATAGTTGGATTTCAAATAACTTTTTTAAGTTATCAGTTTTGACTAAAAGTTGAATGTTTCATGCCTTGATTTTTATTCTAACATGCTTTGACTTATAGTCTTTTAAATTCTTACTTCTCTAATGGTCATTGTTGGACTGCACATTTTTTTGGCCACCAGAAAAGTTCACAGATGCATTCATGCAGGGATTTTATTCTGCACATGCAACACTTTTTCACACCTTTGAATGAAACACCTGAAGCTGTTTCAGAAATTTCCTCAAGGAGCATAAAATATTACCACCAATCTTCTAATTCCTGTTTTATTTCCTGAGTCACTAATAGCTTTTTTTTTTTAGCCATCTCCTTGTCATCTGATAACAACTAGATCAATGCAGGCCATCTTTTGGTAGACCACATGTCTCCAGACTCATTTGAGCGCTAGGCAGGAAGACGAATTCAGACACTAAATCCACAGAAGGCCATTTGTTGGTACCTCCAGCCTCAGTCAGGATTTCACACCAGCCAGACAGATGACAAAGCACGCAGACGAATGTGTGTGAAAAGTAACCTTGCAGAGCATCGAAACCACAAGCGATGCAGGGTGAGCATACCATGGGGCAGAGCTGCCTGTGCCCTTGCTTCACCCTCTTTAACTAGGACATTTAGTGACCACGGTTTTCACAAAATGCAAAATCATCGATTCACTGCTAAAAATGTCTATAGTGCTATATGAACAATTTCTTTGTTGGAAATCGTCATCTACTTAAAGAGTATCAAGTGTAACTACCGGTAACTCTCACAAAATGTAGCTTAAATGTCTTTTTTGACATAGTTCAGTTCATCTCTTCATGCTTAATCAGCAGATACGGCTGCAACTTACAATGTTTTAGAAACTGTGGCACCACTCTGTGTTTATGAAATCACCCTTAGCAACAGTTGTCTGCAACATGCCTATAGAAGAAACGTTTTTATTCTTTGGATTTCAGTTTGCAGGCTGACTTTTACACACTGGATTTAGAATTCTTAATCTTTTTTCTTTCTAGGACAGAGGAGACCTTGTTGTCCAACAGCCATCTCGACCTGTAAACTCTGACCTTTAGGTCTGAGAGCTGCTCTGCTGTGTCCAGAGATTTTCTCAAGCAAATTTGAGAAATATTGCAACAAGGGTGAGTAAAATAGAAAAAGCTTTGATGTCCTTAACTCTTTAGATATTTCTGTGTGAGAACCATTTGACGCTGGGTGAAAACACAACCCACGTCACTGAAAAAAGGTCTAAAAACCCTCTGCACTCCAAAGCAGGTAAAATCCTAAGCAGTACCACACTGAATCACTTCAGCTCAGATTGAGTGAGAGGCGAGGTTTTTTTTTTTTAAAGCTTCACTCGAACATCAGGCATCATGAAAGCAACTGAGTCATCCTGACTGTCAATGAGCAGCTTTCACAGCTCTGAGAACTTCCAACAACTGCATCATTTACATCAGACTGGCTACACACACACACACACACACACACACACAGGCCCTGAGATTGGAAAAACGGAGCAAAGACGTTTTATCAGCTGTAATATTTTACTAAACCCTGTCCAAATGCTCAGAACTAATGAAAAACTACATAAAAATAAATGGTTATGGAGCATTTCTTTATTTTAATAAGTTGCATACAGGATTTAAATAGTCATATCACCCTGAACAGGGGGGTTACCTGTGCACACAAAGGCAATCAGGAGGCTGAAGAGCAGGACAGCTCTGCAGATACTGCTGTGAACCATGGTGGCTGTGAAGGATGAGCGTCTCCAAAAGTCCTCGAGCAGCGACTTCCAACGAGGAGCTGACCCTGGGAAAAGGCAGCGGGAGAAAAGGTAGGCAGCTGAGGGGTGAGAAAAGAGGGCTGGACTAGGTGAGTCTGGACAGTGTGCACTTTGCGAGAATACCACCGCGGAGACAACCCACCCCAGAACGGCTCCGCTCTCTTTGCTACCGTTATAAAATCCATCCAGCTGTTTTCAGGTCTGACTCAGAGCAACTGGAAACAAGATGATTAATTCTGGGTACATTAAATGAGTCTTTTTGTTTGCTTTGGTTCAAATTAACAGAATTTTATGTTATAAAATAATACATTCCCTTTAAAGCCAGGAAAGTGATGAGAAAGTCACATAAAAGTGTTCTAATAAAACATTATCAGCTCAGTCATTTCTCATGTGACATTTCTTTGAGACATAGTGGTACAAAAATCTTTTTAAAAATTGAGAAATGACAGAAAACTGACAAAACTAAATGTCCTGTTTACCAAAGAGTTCAAATGTAATTATTTCCCAGCACATCTGTTTACAATGTTGGATTTAGAAGCTGTTATTTGAGTTGAGAACACCTTGTGATCACACTGGACCTGCAGAGTTTCCAGTGAGGCAGGAGGAACGCTCACAGTCTAATCCAGTAATTACTGGAACATTTCTCAGATGCATGTGGCGACGGTTGGAGCTTCTCCACAAACGCAGAACTCTAATGGATCCGAACCAAAAAAGAAAGGTACAAATCCTGCAGAGTAAAACACATCAGCGGTGAGTTCAATTTAGAAAGAGTAAGGATTATAATTTGATTTTGTTTGTTTGTATACTTAATTGACGTTTTACTTAGAAGGGAATACTGAAGGTCCAAACAACTTTGTTATTATGGAGGACTTTGACTGCCAAAAACAAGAACCATAAAAAAATAATTATTCAGCCAGTTTAAAATTAATAAAATAAATGTTGGCCGTGATTATTAGATAGAATCCAAGCAGCTTCAATGTTCAAACATTTGTAACTTTATCTAAATGCATTGGATTATTTATCGATATATTTTACTCCTCTATATTTGTTCATCTATTTTTAATATCTCAAATTCTTTTCTTAGCAGTTAATCCCTTATTTTTTTTGTAAACCAAGTTTTAACATTCGTCTTTACAACTTTTCAAGTGAAATGTAAATTTTTATAATAGTTTTTTTTTTGGGGGGGGGGGGGTCTTTTCCCCAAAGTACCCATCTTGTTTTTGTAACTTTTCTCAGACATAAGAGACACTGATAGTGAGAGCCATGAACACAAAAAACTGCAAAATTAATCAAACTAAATTAAAACTAACAGTGATAGATGGGTTTAAAAACTGAAAGTATTGATTTCTACATGTTATGTATAAGAAAACCCAGAGTGAACCTTCGTCTGACAGAAACTGAAAGCACAAAGCTGTCAATTAGACATCGAGCTGCGCTGAGATTACTTAAAAGGTTTGCATATTAACGGGTTTAAATGAGGTTCTAAGAGTTTACATGTAAAAAGTTAATCCATCCATCCATTTTCTGTAGCCGCTTAATCCTCCACAGAGGGTCGCGGGAGAGCCGGTGCCTATCTCCAGCGGTCAAGGGGCGAGAGGCGGGGGACACCCTGGACAGGTCGCCAGTCCATCGCAGGGCCACACAGAGACGAACGAGACAAACAACCACACACCCACTCACACCTAAGGACAATTTACCAGCCCAATTAGCCTGACAGTCGTGTCTTTGGACTGTGGGAGGAAACCCGAGTGTAAAAAGTTAATCTTTAAAAATTTTTTTAGAACACTTCTGGTAAATGCTGCATCAGAAAACTGAAACCAGACGATGAAAAATCAAGATTTAGAGACTCATCACTAGAATAGATTAATAATCTAAAGTTCATGTACTCATATTGTAGTCCCAGGTCAAGCTGTGATAGCGTGCCACTTCTGACCAGCTACTTTATGACACGCTTAAATATCTGAAAACGGAAGTAAACTAGAATAATTTCAGTACATGATTGGAAATGTGTTACTTGAAATAAGAATACATGTTTTTCACTTCTTTTTTGATGATTTAAAAACACTAATTTGACATATAGAAGAATCAAATGGGCTGATGACAGGGTGCTTAACCACCTTATGATACACATCTAGAGGAAATAAATGTCTTGGCAGTCTAGAAGGAAAAATAGACTAAAATAAGCGGGATTAAAAAGCTCCTACATTTTATAATCATTAAAACCTGCCAATAAACTTTTATTTATACATGTAATTATGCTGTATGTAGGATTAGATGAACGTGGTTAGCCTGAATACTCCAGACACATGTTGACAGCCCACACATCAGACTGTTTTATTTCATACTGCAATAAAAAAGTATGATTCCAGCAGATAAGTTTCATATATTATAATACAGATGCAGAATTGAAAGTTTATTCTTTAAACAACCTAGTATTTTACAAGAAATAGATAACTAGTTGGAACTTTTGAACATGTCCTTAAAACAGGACATAAGTTGTCACAAATCCTTGGGCTCTAAGGTTGCCGTCAATATCCACGAACACCCAGCTGAGAAACGGGAGGTACAGAGGGAACAGGGCGTTCAATAAATAAAACAAAAACAATGATATCATTTCTCTAGATTTGACCACATTACCCCACCCATATCTCCACACTTAAAAAAAATCCACATACAATGGAGGCCAAATTTGTTGTTTCCATGTAGAAGTGTTTCCAGATCGAGCTGTTGTTGCCAAAGATCAAAAGAAGACTCGTTGGATGTTTTTGACACCAGTTTGCATCCCTCAGAGGTCATGGTTTGTTCACAACCTGATATTTTTGGAGAAGACCAGCCTGATTAATGGAGAAACTGAAACATAAAGGTGAACTTGTGGAAGCAGTAAGGGGTTTGGGTAAAACAGCTGCTGTTCAAACTGGATACAGTCAGTAGGAGTTGCTTGGCTGCAGTCCCTTAAAAGTCCTCCAAAGTCTCAATTTCTCCCATATTCAGTCTCTCGGACGATGCGTTCACAGAAAAACCTGGAGTTTGAAAAATCACACAAAAACATCCAATGAGCATTCACCGAAACATTAAAAAGCAGCTTGTTTTTCTAAGGGTCTGGGAGATGAAGTTTAGCTCTCACCTAAAAGGCTGGGGTCTGCTCGGACCATCTTCTGCTTCTTTTTCTTCTTCCCTGAGGTGACGGTCTCGAATCGCTGCTGCTGCTGCTGCTGGACGCTCATGTGGTTGGACGGGTAGATTGTTGAAGATCCCGTTCCGCCCCATACAGAATCCTTGGAAAGAAGAAAAAAAAACAAAAAACAATCAAACTTTAAAAAGGTTGAACCTTGTGCAAACACAGATTTAAACAAAACTAATTACCGCTTATTGAGATTATCAATTTATTTATTCCATGGTAAAAATATAAGAATACCTTTGTATAACTTAGGTGCAACTCCACACCTTTGGCTTATTAGCATATCTTCTGTTTTCCTACATGCCTGACTGCTGCAGCTAACCACCCTTTGCACAAACACTTCTAAGAATTACGATAATACTGTCTGACGAACCTTTCTGCAATCAACGGCTGTGACAAGTCCCGCCCACAACTATTTTATTATTTATTTAACCCGTCACTGAGGACGGTGTTCCTCACAGCTTCTTTCAAACACACTTGTGAAGGTGAGGAAGTCGTTGTGCAAGATTTCACAGTAAATCACATGGGTTTCATTACTACAATCATCAAAAAGTTAGTTCTCTAAAAACAGCATGAAACATAATCAAAACCATTCATATTAGTGTGTCAGGTGCTTTGTGGTTGGGTGAAATGTTGTGGGTGAACAGAAGCAGTTGAAAACTTTGAGATTACTCAACAGTCAGGACAATACTCATGTGGGGCTGATGGCAAGTTATAGGCTTGAGAAAAACGTAACCTTTTTCTTCACCTGAGGAAACAAACACAGCTATCTGAGAATTGAAAAACCAGCACAGCACAGAAAAACCTTCAAGTCCTAAAATATGTCCTGTTTTGAAAATTCTAAATGTGTCAGAGAAGGCTCACCGTGAAACTGAAAGGGTTTTTTAAATTTTATTTTAATCCTATTATGGAGACATTTTAGTGTCGATGTGCAAAACAAAAACAGTAGTGAGACATCTGGGTAGAGCATGTTTAAATAATCATGAGCTCTCCTACCTGCTGCTGCTGCTTGACTTGTTGGTTCGACAATGTCTGCTTCTGTTGGTTAGAGTTCTGTTTGGCACGACGTTCCAGAAACTGCTTGGCAAAGTCCTTGGACTCAGGAGTGTCTCCTAAATAAGCTCTGACATAGTCATGCACCTCATATGGTGAGTCCACTTCCTTCAAGAAGGACGCAAACGTAGGAACTGGCAGGAAGACAGGAAAGAAGAGGATTTTTGTGACTCTGGCTTCCAGAAACGGCGCATCAGCTACGGAAGAAGTGAAGTTTTTTGAGATTTACCATCCAGATTGTTGGCCGTGTTGAGGGTGTGCAGCGTTTGCTCACACCACAGCATAAAGGTGTCCTGTTGGCTCTTATTGACCCCTTGGAACAACTTTAGCAGCTTTTCTTCTTCGTCTACCTTCTTACTGGTTCGCCCACTCAGAGAGTTGCTTCAGAGAGTGGAAGACAAAAAGCACTTACTAAGATCTGTGTATTACTCATCTCCATGTGATAAGTCACTCTTTTCATCAGAGGCTGTGACTAAGACAATATTTTAATTTGGGATCCTAAATAAATACCTGAGGTTGGCGTTCCCCTTATTGTTCTTCTGAGTGTTTCCTTTTTTGTTCTGGGGAGGTTGTTGGACCACTTCCTTCACGGCCTCGTCCCAGAAGCCCATATTGGAGTTATGGGCGTCGCCCCAGATGCTGCTGGAGTCTGAGCCCCAGTTAGTGCTGGTGTTAACGGACCCCCACACCGAGCTGCTCAGTGACGTCTGTGATGGGAGACATTAACGAGTGCTTTAGGGAGAGAGCTGTTATGGTTGATAGTTGTTGCTTTTACAGACAAGATCGAGCTTTTGGGTTAAAAACAAACAAACCCAACAACCTAAGACCTAATTTCTATTAAAACTGTAAAGAAAACATTTTTTTAATAATGCCAATTCATTACAAATCTACAAAAAATCTGCTGTTTTCCATGTTTCTAATCTTAATGGGGTTTATGCACGGTCACTTCCTGGTTGCGATAGACGCTGCCCCTCCCTTCCGGTTCAACGCTGTTCCCACACAAACTGGACAAAATTGATTTTTTTACCCATTTTCTTCAAGACCTGCCGCGCATCACGGTAAACGATGTCCACCGGATTTTTGAAAAACACACAGAGACGTCTGCGAGCAAGCGGGTGAAGGACTTTAAGCTGTATATAACCAGCTTTATTCATGAAATTGAAGGTAAGCTAACAGCGTTAGCTCGTAGCTTCCATCATCAAAAAACAGTGAGACAAATCTATATAGCCGTGATCGTGGGCTCCAACTGCTTCCCAACTTTCAACTTTCTCTGGTCTAGCTGTACGTTATCAAACACCAAGTCTTCATTCACCAAAAGAATAGTTGTTCCAGTGAAATAACACACGAACGGCGCCGCGCCTCCTCCTTTAGCCTCGTCCACTCGGCTCTTTGACTACTGTGCTGCAAAGTGCCGACTGCAGACACGGTGTGTTAGAAATGATCACGTTTTCTCTTCTTAAGTTCACAATCCTTCCTTTTTGTAGTTATTTATTCAGTGGAAATGTGTGGAAACGGACTGATTAATTATATTCAGCTGATGCGGTACACAACGGAACACAGCAGTGTTCAGCTGTCGAGGCTTCCCGTCGCTGATACTTATATGATGGCTTCTTTTCTTAGTGCTATAATATATATATATCATACTGTACTATACTATTACTCGTTTTGATTATAAACAATATCTTTAGCTGGAAATGCACTCTAACTCTGGAAATCTTCACGTTTCAAATGGAACCGGAAATGGTCCCGCGAGGTAATTTTAAACCGGAAGTTCTACCAAGTACTCTGTGCATAAAGCCTATTATGTTACATACAGTTCTATTTTGAGGTCGGGCCTGTTGAGTGGTGATGGGGTGTTGATGGGGCTGCTGCTGCTCCTTCCGCTGCTTCATCTGCTGAGCTTCCTCCCTTTGAATCTCCAGCAAAGACTTTGTCATAACTGGCTGTTTGGCCATGTTACCCCAACCAGAGAGCTTGGCTTGGGTCTGCTGGGCTTGCTGCAGGGCCTGCTGCTGCTGCTGCTTCAGGAGCTCCTGCTGCTGACGTCGCTGCTGGGAAAGTGAGAGGATTAAAAATACGCCAGAACTGGTCAGAAAACATTACTTATAAAACCTAAAACTACGAAGCTGAGGAGGAGGTCTCCTGCTCACTGTTCTTACCTCCTCCTGTGTTTGTCGTTCTCTCTCCTCCTCTAGTTTCTGGATCTCAGCCAACGACAGGGCGTTTTGAGTCTGGTTTATAGTGTTCAGTGACTGCTGACCCCACTTAGAAGAGGAAGGAAGCTGCAAAAGCAGGACAAAAATAATCTTGTCATCCAGAAGTCCATTTTGTCTGTTTTTGATACATCACCTTGAGCTCCTACCTTAATTTGTGCTAGCTGCTGTTGTTGCTGCTGCTGTTGCAGCTGCAGTTTTCTGAGGGCTTCTTGTTGTTGCAGCCTCTGTCTCTGCAGCTCCTGTTGTCTTTGGGCCTCCTGCTCTCTCCTTTTTAGCTCCTCTTGCTGATGTGCAAGAGCAGCAGCAGCTGCAACAGCAGCAGCAGAGGCAGCTGCAGCAGCTGCCTCTTCCTCGGCCCGTTTCTCTTCTTCACACCTCCTTAATGCTTCAAGTTCTTCTTGCTTTCTGCGCTCCTCTTCCTGATGAAGAAGAGAATACTGTATTTAGTCAAAAGTTGAGAAATGATCAAATTTATGACATCTCTGTAAGCCTACCTGTTTACGAAGGAACTCTTCCCGTTTCTTTTTCTCTTCCTCTTCCCTCCGCCTTTCCTCTAATTGTCGAAGGGCCTCCTGTGCCAGTCTCTCCTCTTCCTCCTTTTGTCTACGTTGCACCTCTTCATGTTCCCTTTGCCGTCTCAACGCCTCCTCCTAAAAAATTACAATACTGGGTCAGTCTGAGTCAACGAGCAACTTAAAAACTTGAAGTGATTCAGATATTAAAATGCTCAACCTGTTTTTGCCGTGCCAGTTCCTCCTCCTCCAATCGTTTCCGTTCCTCCTCCTGTCGAGCCCTCAGCGCTTCCTCCAAGCGTTTCCTCTCTTCTTCCTCCCGTTTCGCTCTCATTTCTGCATCACGTCTCTCCAGCTCCAGCTACAGAACAATCAAAGGTCCAGTTTCATCATCATCCACAGAAACATTCAATCTATAAAATAAAGTCCTGCTTCCACCTGGAACTTATTCACAAATATCACAAGTGGAGCAGCTCTTGCCACTCTGACCATTTTTGGAAGTGATGAGTGTTTATGTTTTAGCAGTCCACACACCAGTGTGCCTTGGACACCACTGAATGACTGCCTACTCAACTGATGTGCCTCCCAGCACACCACACAAGTACCCACAGCAACATCAACTGTTCTTTTTGCTTTCATTTCACTTCATTACACAAAAAAAAACTACAAACTTCACCTGAACAAAGCAAGAAGAGAAAAGACCAACAAGATAAAACTTCATGTTGTTTGTACCTCTTCTTAAAACCTGGATGACACAACAGAGGATGTGTGTTTAACCTCAAAGAGATGAAGTGATATCTGATGGGTTACCTTTGCAGACTTTGCCTTCTCAAACTGCTGCATCTGCTCTATAGTTGGAGCCTGAGCCATGGAGTCTATAGGTAGATCCCAGACGCTGCTGCCTTCCCACGCTGATGGGAGTGAAACAACAATTTATCTATAAGAGTTTCTGCTATCAAACACTGAAGCATCAAAATCAGAAACTCACTGCTTGTGGCAGCTTGTTGGAGGTTTGGTGTGCAGGAAGCCTGAGAGGACGGGTTCTGCATTTCCCAAACAGAACTAGAATCTGGTACAGACAGGGATCGGGTAACAGGAGGTAGAAGACTCTCAGAAGCACTACAAGGACGTGTGAAAATAAACCCAGAAAGAAATTAGAACTCTCTTCATTCAAGGGAAAATGAAAAGATGCTAACCGGAAGAAAGGCAAGAAAAACATGTTTTGTAACCATTTAAATGTTATCCACCTGATCTTAAGAGCCTGGTATTGCTGTAGAAGCATGTTTATCTGCTGTTGGTGCTGCTGCTGCTGCTGGAGAGGAGCCGAGTTAAGAACTAAAGCTTTCTGTTGGGCCATTGCCTGGGCATATTGCTGCCTGTAGGATAAGAGATGGTTAAAAATAAAAAAGTTGGAGGGAAAAAGAGAAACAATAAGGTCAACTGCATAATTATTTAATAACAGAGTTTGTGACACATGTGGGTGTGAGCTCAGCAGGGTGGTTTACCAACACATTTATCTTTAGAGAAAAATGATGACAAAATAACGCAAAGAAATGTTCTGCAGCAAAGCAAAAATAAATGTCTAGCTGTTATAGAACCATTTAGTCTGTATACTTGAATGTGTTCAAACAAATTAGAGAAGAAAAAAAGAAAAAACATGCCCTACATTTTTTTTTGTTGTTAATGAAAATCTGCACCTGTAGATGGCTGGAGATGTGACCCAGTTAGAGAACACAGGCTCTTACCTTACCAAACCTCAGCCCAGATTGGACAAAAACAAAGTAAAAATTATGTTTTATAATTATTTTTCTTAAGAAATGTCCAAATAGTCCCTCAAAAAAACTGTTGTTGACCATTTGGGCTCACAAGCTAAAGAGACTTTGTAACCTAAACCAAATATGTTGATTTTATTTTAAAATTACCATATTAAGAAATGCCTGCCAGCAAATCAAAGACAAATCTGCTACAGGTTATATGATCCGTGGGAATATTTAGTAAAAACACTGGAGAATTGTTGGATTCTCCATCAATAAAGACTTTTTGTCCGAATAACATCAAATACTAATTTTTTAGGAACCTTTATAGGTGAGCCATCTCAATTTGTGACTTCTGTTTTGATATATGCTAGGTTTTTACTAGGGATGTTCCGATACCACTTCTTTCAAAACCGATCCGATACCAATACTTAAATCTGAGTACTCGCCGATACCGAGTACCGATACTGAGTACTGATACCGATACTTCTACCACACAAAAAAATGCAACAAATTGGAATACAGGTTTTATTTTTTCTTCTCTGCTTTTTACAACAAATAACTGAGTTAGATAAAAAATAAAATATATTAATAAAAATTATCACAAAACTAAAATATAAGGTGAAAAATAACCATTTTCTGTGATTTCACAGTGAAATTATTGCAGTTTTCCACATTTTAACCAAATAAAATTAACTATTTGGCACCATCTCCAGCTCTCAACCCACACTGTTCCTCTTTAGCTCAATAGCTCCCCCTAGTGTTCAATATAGGAAACTACAACAGAAATCACAAGTCACAGACAGTAGTCATGTGACGTTCATGAACGAACCAAATCTTTTGAACGGCTCTTCGCTGTGAACTAGGAGAACAGAGTCTTTGTAGAGAACCGTTCATTTTTTTGTGGGTGACTGTAAGCACTACGCATGCCTGCTTTGTATTCACTTTTTAATTTCATGGCGAAACAAACAAAAGCCTGTTAATGCAGGCAGGGGGTCTGAGGGTGAAAGGGAGGGGTGTGGAGAGGAGTTATTGCTGGGAAAGGGCTTGGGTGATGAATCGGTTGGAGGTGTGAATGGCTGTTTTTCCAATAGGATGAGTTGAAACTTTCAAGATAACAAAGAAGTCAAGCTGCCTTCATTGTCAAAGGTGCAGCTGTGCCAGTGGGTGTGGCTGTCAGTTGCGAACAGACCACTTATCAGTGTTAATTGGTCCCATCACTAACAGACAGTGAAGCCACTGGTATCGGTTCCTGGTATCGGATAACTTTAACCGATACCGATACCCGGTATCGAGCCGATACCGATACTGGTATCGGCCCATCCCTAGTTTTTACTAATATTAGTTGCTATTATAATTTTTTATAATGAACTACATGATGTGTCATGTCCTTATTTTAGTCTTATTCATAAATTCTGATTAAATGAGGACATTGTGACGTTTGTTGTGGGAAACGTGTCAGATGTGATGCTGGCGTACCTGAGGAGGTATTGATACTGGAGCTGCTGTAACTGGTAAAGGTTGAGAGCAGTGAGCTCCTGCTGCCTCTTTAACCTTTCCTGGTCACCATCTGCCTGCAACACAAAAGTGGGTTTTGACAAATTACAGCTGTGAGAAATGATAAAGATCTCATAAAAAGTGACCTATATGGATGCAAACTTGATTTCTCTGGTTTTGTGAGCCTTCATAAGCATAAAGTTATGTTATTAAAGTAAATGCAGGCTGAAACATTGCCCAGTCTAACGGGGAGCTAATCAAAACAAAGAGCTAAAGATTAGAACATTCAAGATGCATTATGGGGAAGATGATTCACATTTATCATTTATTCAGTGAAGCAGTAGTAAAATGCTATAAACAAAATGGAAAACTCAGATAGAAATTACTGTTCAGAACAAAAGAAATCCTCTTAAAAAGCGTCTTAGTAAAAAGACTGGCCTATGACGCCATCTACAGGTCACTACCTAGAACTGGATCTAGTGGTTAATTCTTTATGTGATTAAAATGCTGCATCTGCAGAGACTGTAGTTGCAGTCTAATTTTCTTGCAACAAAAACATTTCCATAGTACATTTGCTAACTTAGACCCTGACATTTACTAGCTGGTGTTGCACTGGTTTTCCAAACGAGAGCTGGTATTTTACCAGTCAAAGCAAGCACAAAATAATGATTCAACAACTTGCTGGCTTCAGCTCTAACAACTATGTTTTAACAGGGAGTCAAAACATAACAGAGAAACATGGAATCTGTTGCACCACATTCTGCTGGGATCCTTACTTGTAGAGGTGGAGGTGCAGGCCCTGGAGTGAATGGCACCCTCCCCCAAATCTTCATCATCTCTCCTAAAGGCTGAAATACTTCATCACACCCTCTTTTGACCAACAAAGACATGGTGAAGTAACCAGCCTGAAACCACTCGGACATCTCATGATTACTAAATGGACCTGAGGGAGCAAAGAACAGAGGCGAGTCTAAATAAGAAAAGCTTTACAGATTAAAGTGAAAATTCAATTACGAGCAAAATATCCCATATATTCTCACCCTGAATCTCCCCCTGTGGGTCTTTGTAGAACCACTTGAGAGCAGCTTCGTGGGTTAGAGGCAGGCCTGCAGGCTTGGGCTTCTCTGAAGTCTTTGCTGAAAGTCTGTCATCATCCACCACACTGTCCTGGAGGTATGCTACCATCTTTTCTGCCTCCTGAGTTAGAATCGGAACATTGCACCCATTTAAAATCAGCAAGGCTGCAACTCTTCAGTCAATTAAAGGCAAACTGAGTGATTTACAGCTGTAGCATCGTATTATTTACATAAGCTTTTCTAGAAAACATTTTAGGACAGTAGATTTTTGTTAAGAACAAGTATAAACAAAACTTACTTGCTCAAAGTGTTTTAGTCCCTCATCTTCATCGGTGTCGTGTGGCACAATGGTGGGCCTGCTAATAGGTGCTAATAAACTTGATGTGAAGGGTGAGTGATTGCTTATTGCCACAGGAACTTCTATGGGCTTCTGTTTTGGTAGATGAACAGTGGATGATGGAACAGATACTTCTGCATGAAACAACAGAATACCAGGTATTAGTGTTTTGAAGTACATTTAAAAATGTGGCAAAACAAGAAATTTTCCCTCTAAAAAAGAAAGAAACAAACCCACCTGGTAGGGTGGTGGAAATGTGGCTCATAGAAAGTGAGTCCAGCATGCTAGTGGACATGGGGACACGCAGTGGGGCTTTGCAGGATTCTGGTGGGAGCTCGAGGGGGGGCTGCCGCTCAGCTGGCCTCTCAGACTCCTCTGTTCTGTGGGGCTGGTTCTGAGACAAACTCTGTGAAGGGGGGAGGGACTCCGACACTGCTGGAGCAACAGGTGGAGTTTCATCTGAAGCTCTGACCAAATCTGGAACAAAAATGTGAAAGGATAATTAATACGTTTTCTATTTTCATATTTATTTTTAGTTCAACTGGGTACAGGAAGAAGCAAAAACATTAAATGATGTCTCTGATTTACATTTTGTAGATCACATTTTAAGACCAGGGGAGATAAATCTTTTGAAGTAGTGGCTCCAAGATTGTGGAACACTTTACCTCCTCCTCTGTGTTGCCTGGATTCTGTTGATTCTTTTAAGAAACAGTTGAAAACTCATTTATTCAGGCTGGCTTTTAACTGATTTTATGTACATTTTGTGTTTTATCATGTTTTTTAATTTGTGTTTTATCAAGTTTTTATTTTGTGTTTTTTCAAGTTTTATCCTTTGTGTTTTTATAATTGTTTTTATTGTAAAGCACTTTGTGGTTATTGACCTGAGAAAAGTGCTATATAAAGAAAGTTATTATTATTATTATTTTCCTTTTCTTTAAATCACTTTTAAGATCATCGTTATTTAGATTTTGAGGATGACGGATGGTGAATGAAGACCATCTGCTGCTTACAGATCAGTGTTTTAAACAAAAAACGTTTGAGCTAAATGGTAATAGATTTAAATTCTATTTGAGAAACTTAGACACATCTATCCATTAACAGACTTCCTAATTATCTTTAGAGCTCCAATGTTGTGTTTTGCAACTGATTTTAGTGAAAATAATTTTATGGCTCAGAGAACATCCATCAAACAGAACACAGTCATAAATGCTAGACCGGGAGTGAGTGAGAATTAGGGTTGTCACGGTTACCGGTTTCGCGGTAAACCCCGGTAAAAATGTTGACTATAATTATTACCGTCATGTTTTTTAAAAACTATATTATCTCGGTGGGTTAACCGCGTTTGTGGTTTTGGCACGGTTAGCTTCCCGGCTACCGTATCCACTGGTGAAGCTTCTGCGCATGCGCACGTTGTAGTGTTTACATCCACAACTTTCTTAGGCTAAAGCTAAAATGACGGCGAAAAGAGGAGAAAACAGCGCGGAGGATATCTATCAGCCCTCAAAGAAGACAAAGTCGGAAGTATGGGCATATTTTGGATATTTGAAGAATGCAGAGGGACCATTGTTTGCCGAACGTGCCGGAAAAAGTGAGAAAGGAAGCGACACGCGACTCATCTGTGTGTCCATCAACTCTACAGTCACTGCAAGAGAACGTATTAAGGTAACGTTTAGCGTTTTAGCTGAAATACATGATGTGAGGACTTTGGGTTGAGGGACAATGCAGTGAGCGCCACTGCCAGCACATAAACTGAGTCGCGGACCCCTGTATTGAAATGACGCTACGGGGCTCACAGCGGGCAGATCGCTGTTGACGCTGCTTAATGAAGCATGTCAGAATAAGTTCACCAGAACTCCAGCTTAGCAGAAAATAACTGGTGGTTTATTAGCCATGCTGCGGGGAGCGGGAGCAGTACAGAGACCACCTTAAAGTCCGACGGGTAATCATAGAAATGAGATTGTTTTTGTCAAGTACGGTGGCCCATGCAGTACAATAGGGTGTCGGTCAACTGATCTACAGTCGCCAATGCTGATTGATTATGAATTATTATGAATTTAACAATGATTACTGCCTGATGACATCTCCCCTAATCTGAAAAGCTCACAGGAAGGACACAAGCTGAGGATAATATTATCCTGATATAAAGAGTTTATTTAGTTGTCTAGTTGAACATATTCAACATCCTTTTAAAAAATACCGAGATAATACTGAAAACCGTGATAATTTTGGTCACAATAACCGTGAAGGTAAATTTTCATACCGTGACAACCCTAGTGAGAATCAGTGTGTGCATATGAACTCCATCTAAAGGAAAGAAGAATATTTACAGTGACTTTATAACAAACAGAATGGATGATTCAACTCGACTGTGTTGTCTTCATAACAGCAGGCGGCTTGTTGTTTGTGTTCACTTAGTGAACAGTTCACTGCCACTCCCTCTTTCCTCTCTCGCTTCTTGGCTCTCTGAGCAACTAGTAATTTTTTATGCAAATACAAAACATACAACTTCCCAGAGTGTCTAATAGGAATAAAATGTCATCAGCAGGTAACCTCCTCTTTTAAAGAGGTAAAAATCTACTTATCTTAACATAAAAGGTTCAAGCAGTTTCTGCAAAGTCACGCATCAAAAAATTCTCTTGTGTGTGTGATGCAACAACTAGGAAGAAAACTAGTTTGCCAACTTGAACAAAAACACTATAAACATGAAACACTCAAAAGGTCAACAACAGTGTGACACAAACTACTTGGGAAATGCAGCAGTGATCAACTGCAGGTCTCTGAAAGCAGAAATGACTAGTTTATGTAAGAGACTTAAACAACGTCCTTTAGAATGTACTGCAGGAGCTGCTATTCAATGCATTTAAGGTTATTTATTTGTTTACAAAAATCTGAGTGACTATTGAGCTTTTGGTGATGATGAGTGAATCGCCATAAACATTTATTCCATCATAATCACTGATAAATCTTTTGGTCTTAGTTTAATGTAGAAACCAAACTCGGAAGTTGATTAATTTTATGGGGTTTATACATTTGTCCTCTGTGCTTTGAGGGAAAAAAGTTTAGTTTCATATATTTTTTACAGAAATCACAACTTGATTCTGTGACGTCTCCTTTAACAATAGAAACTGGATTTAAAGTGTCTTTGTAAAGAGCCCAGTCTGTTAACTATGGCTCTTAATTATTTTTCTTCCTATACTTTTGAGAACAGTACTTAGTACAGCCTTGAGCTTAGAACTTATCCTAGCTAACAAACATCAATACACAAAAGAATCAGACATGTTATCAAATCCACCAACCTTTTCGGTCCGCTTCTCTTTTGGCCTCTTTTTCGGTCTCTTTGGTCTCCTTCGTAGGGGTGTCCTGTTCCTCCAGGCCCTCCTCACACTCTTCCAAGGGTTTGAAGTCAAGCTCTGCTTCTTCTGGAATAGGCTCCTTTGAGGCTTTCTGATTACAAAAGAATACAATAAGAGAACATTTGTTCATGTAACAAATGTAACAAAGAAGTTACCATTGAGGCCAACAACAAACTACTTTGTAAGCATCTCCAATGAAATCTTAACAATTTTTTTTATTTGTATGTTTTTCATGACGTATCTGCCTAGCCTTCTTGTCATGGAGGCGAAGCAGATAGCATCATGAATTGTATCTGTTCAAGAATATTAAATTTAATAAGAGTATTTATCATTTTTGTCTCAAATCCATTACCTTAAGAGAGAGGAAGGCTCCTGAAGAATCAAATGTGCCAGCTTCTTCATCTGCATCCTCCAGACACCACTCTGGTAAGCTGTCCCTCTCATCCTCCAGGCTGCCGCTGCCCGACCTTGGTCTCCTGTAGCCGCGCTCGTCTTCTCTTGCATCAAATGGGAACCGCCGACGCTGGTCTGGGTATTCCCTCCACCCTGCTGACCGTGGCCCATCTAAGAAAATTGCCAAATAAAAGTGAAATTGTAAAGCAAAATCCCATGTATCAACATAAGAAAACTATATGAACGTAAATACAATATTGTGAATGCTGCGACGTCTGCATTTTGCTTTAATGTAAATGTTATTGAAACATGTTCAACCTCACGAAAAGTTGTTGCAAACCAAGAATCTTCATCTAAGGCAGAGGTCTGCAACATTTATGATACAGTGACACCCTTCCTATGAAAAATAATTTGTAAAGAGCTATAAAACCTACATAATCCTTAAAATTAAGTTTATACTCTTGACTTTATTTTAGGTGTTAGGCAGAAAGGAATAAAGACAAAAATCTTACAAGTGTGTTCATAACTATAAAAGTGTCTCAATTCTTCCTAATTTTGCAGAAAATTAGTCTAATAAAATGCTCAGTGACAGACAAAGCACTAAAACAACAACATACATAATAAATGTATTAAGTTGTTGATTATTTATGGCTAAAATAGATGATGTGCATAAAGTGACAGGTTCTTAAAAGTTTTATTTTATTCCAATTTCTCTAGTTTTAAGCTTAGCTTGCTGTATTTTACTACTGTGTCCTATTTTGAGGTCTTAAAATTTAGTAATTACCAATAAATGTGCAAAACTGCATTTTACTTTTACAGAAGTTTGCTCACATATGTAAAAATGTTAATTTTTTGGTTAGAGTGAAATCACTGCATGTTAGAAAACTGCAGAAAAAAAGTGAAAAGGAAGTTATCAAACCACAGTATTAACAAACTGAATTTTAACCATGTTCATGGTTAAAATACGAATCATTTTTAGCTCATTTGGACACTGAAATGATCAGAAACAACTTGTGTTATTGTAGTCATTCTGTCGCAAAAACTCCATCCACACTACTGCAAAAATTTGTATTGCAAAACTGCTGAAACTACTCTTTCCTATGGTCAGCTTAAATATAAATAGTACTCAAGTTCAAATTATTCTTAATGAAAGCTACAAGTGGCCACTTCAGAAGGGCTGAAAGAGCTGCAAGTGGCTCCAGAGCCACAGGATAAAGACGCCTGATCTAAGGCAATGGGCCTCCACCACCAGAACAACATGTTAAACCACAGAACTGCTTAGGCACAACTTGACAAACATCTAAGATTATTCAAAGCATTAAACCAAGCCAAACAGCAGCCACACACAACCCACAGGAGCCCAAGGATTCCATATCTCAGGACACCCACAGAGGTGGCATGTACTGGCCCCCACTGGTTAGTATGGTTTGAGGAATCCATGGACATGCTCAAAAATATTAGGTAGGAAACAAAAAGCACATTTTAGCGCAATGGGAAGCACAAGGAGCACACTAGTACATTTATCTGATAAGATTTCTCCAAGATAAATGCATGGGTTATGCGTTTTTTTTCTTTTTCTCCAGGGCCCACCTGGGCTTGGGGGGCACCACCGGTCATTGTCCCATCGAGAACCTGCCGGGCGCCAGCCCCCATCATCATCCTCACCGTTCTGATCGTCACGAGAAGTACGCCAGTTTTCACTTTCTGATCGTGTAAAGTCGTGCTTCCTTGGGAGTCCCGTACCTCCGTCCTCATACGGGCCTCGGACTGCAAAAATATCGAGTAGGACCGCATATGAAGTGAGCGCCATTAGGATGATAACTCCAGAGAATTTACTTTTAATCTCCGTTTAGAAAATGTATTTAAAAAAACATGTAAATAATGACAAAATCTGCATTATTTGGCCATATTAAAAAAAAACTTCCTGTGAAGTACTTTGCAAAATTGAAGGCGCAAACTTACTGTGATTAATCTGGAAATGCCCTGGAGCAGCATCTACTACTGTGATAAAAAGCAACAAAAAGGTAAGCAACTGTATTTGCCAAAATTTTTTCTCCAGTACTGATTTTTTTGAACAACAAAATGTGACACCAACCTGGGTCTTTTCGACCTGGCTTTTCAAATCTTCTGTCTCCCCTGATAAAGAATAAACAACAAATTAAATCATGACTAAATAAACACAGAAAAGGATGTGAACAGGCAGAAAAAAATCTGATTATATCACAAATCCTGACTAAAAAATAAAAAATCCAATACCTTTCCTCCCAGCTTTGAGAACGGTGCATTTCCCTCACTCCACGACCAAAACCTTCAACGTCATCAAAACTTCTTTGGTAAAATCCTCCATCTCCCCTTCCCCGGCCTGAAATCAAATAGTGAAAGGTGCCACACAGTAAGATTCAGAAATTTCCTTTGTGGATTTACCTCCCAAGTTTGATCTTTAACAGTGTTGGATAGAAAATAATGACTTTTACCACAGGCTGATGAGAATGGTTGTATAATTTTCAATTACCTACATACTCTTTACAAAAAAAATTACTGAAATAATGTTCAATGACAAGCTGTAACTTGATACCCATTTACTGAGCCCAAAAACAGTTTCAGAGAAAGGGTTTACAACAGTACATCAATTATGACTTTTAGCAGCTGAGGTTGAAGTATGTGCGTAAGCACAAAACCTATAGAGCACTAATGTTACACCCCCATGTCTTGAACTGTGGAAGAACTGGTGGGCTGTTCAAAGGAATCTTAACTATCTGCAGTTGTTGGAGTCCCTCTGAAGCTGCAAACATTAAGCAGCTAAACAAATGTCAATTTAAGAACTGAAACCCACAAAAGTTATTCCAATGCTTAATTTTACTCTTGCAACCACTTATCTGTAAAACAACTGATATGAAACATGACACGAATGCATCTGATCTTGGCTGATTTCCTACCTCTACCTCTTGATGTACTTCGGCCTCTTGGTGCCCCAGCTATAGGGCCGCCTCCCCGCCCCGTCAGCCGAAGTACAGCCGCGCTGTTTACAGACATGGAAAAGTTTCTCTGCAGACACAAATGAAGGGGAGGGGGGAGGGGAGACAGGGGTAAACACTCAGCTCTATTCTTTGCTTCTATTCTTTATTTGGCAGTGTGGTTAGCAAAAGTCATGTACATTCCAAAAAATCCCAATAAAAACTCAAATGACCTCCAGTCAGCCCCCCCAAAAAACCATTTAAATTTTGTCTAGTTCATTAATCAAACATTTACTTTGTTTTTCAGCTAAAAATAATCTGATGTTCTGAAAAAAATGTTCCTACCTGTTCCTCCTCTGTAAAAGACACGAGTGCCAAAGGTGGTAAGGGTTCCTCTTGCAGTATGGGGAGGAACTCCTTATCATGTAGATCTATAGGGATCTAGAGGAGAGAAAGCCACATTTGATTAAGGCCTTACAGACTGTGTTATGTCACAACAAATAGGGAGGATGAAAACTCCTCCTGGAACAAACATAATTTGTGTTCTAATTAACTTAATTGGAAGACTTTATGAACCCACCCACCTTGTTATCCTTTACATAAAGTGCTAACATTTCTTCTCTCCCGTAGCGATAGTCTGCAAGTTTGTACTTTGGCAATGCAGGTGAGAGAGGTGGAGAAGCAACAGCATTGCTGCTTCCACCACTACCACTGCCACCACCGCCACCTCCAGACAGGGCACGGAGCCTGCAGAGACAGCAAATGCTGTTAGGCAAAATGAACAGAGAAACGAGAAGAAAAAAGAGGTAGCAGATGGCAAGTTTAAACATGAACTCTGAAGTTAAACTAGGCTCCCACTGAAAACCTGTCATAGAACCTAAAAATCACATCACTCACACACTAATCGTTCTTTCATGCCAATATATTTACCATTCTGGTCCAAAGTTAAGTGTCTGGGTTTCGGCCATTTTTCCTCAAGGTTCTACAAACATGAAAAAAAACCGAACAGGTTTAATGTCACATTATTTTTACTAGCTGACATATTTAATAAGAAATTAGTTGCTGTATTGACCATTTTGCTGAAAAAAATCTTTACAAATAAATCTCTAAAGTCTGTGGTTAGACTTTTGCTAATATGTAAGTGAAAAAAAACAGCAGCTATTCTTCTTTAAAAAACAAACTTTTGCACATTTTTATTGAAGATAGCTAGATAGACAGGTGAAGATATATCTCTGAAATACGGGGACACTTTTACACATGATTTTAGAATAGCTAGTGTAAATTCTCAGAAAAACAATAATTTTCCATTACATAAGTCTGCTGGACAAAAACAAATAAAGAAGTTCGTCACTAGGTTGAATGTCTCCTTAAAGAAGTTATAGCCCATCCCACTTGCACACAAACCGTGTAAGATTTCAATCTGCTAAAGCTATTTTTGGAAGTCCCACAGACTGCAGTGCACTTCAGACACCTGTAATTGACAACAGAGGTGTTAAACTTGAATAAATATACTACACCTAAAAAAAAATATCACATTAACCACGTTTCCTTGGTAAAGCTTGACAGTAATTCTTTGTTATTATGTTGTGAGACTTCCTCAAATGTCAGGCACAAAAGGCTGAAGTGGATTTACAGTACCACTGCCCATTTAGAAGCCTGTGGGCCACGTGTGAGTTCCCACTTTGAGAAATAATTACAACTCAATGAGTTTGAAATAACTGCAGCAAATACACTGCGTTTCGCTCATTTCCTATTGTTTACAGAAAACAAAACCACTGGATGGTCGAGTTCGTATAATGACTTGTTGAAAACGCCCTTATTGTACAATACGACATAACTTTTGCTAACTTGGTAGATATAACAAACTTTTGATATAGGGAAAAGTGGCACACTGAGAGAAAGTGACTAATTTGGGGCAAAGTTGTCAAGACCACTTCCTACACGAAGCAATACGTTTTATTGTAAACATTAACTAAATACAGTAATGTCTAAACTGCTGTTTAACATGACCTGGCGATAGCAGATATCGATGAATTCGGATTGGAAAGCTGATGGTCACTCATAAAGGTTAAACAGAACTCACCAACACTGCAGTAGCCGAAGTGGCGAGCTAACCTACCTAACAAATAACTAACAAACTGGTCACTGGAAGCGTAATATGACTTTGACCACCAAATGTATTACAAGTAAAAAGCCAACATTGTACTTAAAGTGAATAGTGGCACTGCAGTTAAAATATCCGATTAGCTGCACGCTGTTGCAACACGACACCTAAATGGACTAGCATCTATTAGCAAGCAACGTTTATTCCAACGGAGCCTACATATATATACACGTATGTCATGTCACCCATAAAAATACGAACATGTTTTTACAGTAAGTCGTGAGTTTTACATAATTGTTCTGGCAGAAGTTACTCTACATGCTTAACAGTTGTATTTTGAATGCTAACGGATTAGCTAATGGCTACACGCGGCCTTCCGAGCAGCCTGGATCCACAACAACATTTCACCGCCCTTCGCACGACCTGTCCCGCACACGTATTCACTAGAGTCCGGTGCTGCGAGGCCGAATCAACATGGTAGTTTTAAGAACACTGCCAACCATCACCGAACAAGAGAACATGCCCCTCTCATATGGCTATAGGCTCGAATGTTGAAATTTTCCTGATTAGTTTATGAAACTTTGGCTGTCTTACCTCTACTAGTTGTGACAGCTCAGGGATTGTATGCGTGTTGTTGAGTGGCTCTCTCTATTCGTTTTCCACAAGATGGCTGAGTGTGGGTCACATGACATCACATATAAACCCGTATGTAGGCACACGATTTGCTGACTGTTACTGGTAAACAGTAAGGATTGTTCTTAATGTACTTATCAGTCTCATGCGAAATATAATGAACAAAGGTACCAAACAGAAAATATACAAATAAGGGGGATATTACTCTGTCTTGTCTTTACACATTAAAATTGTTCAGAAAAGGATCTGACACTGACTTTCTGTGGTTGCTTTTTGTTTGCACTCAATAAAGTGATTAATTTTTTTTAAATGGGCCACTATAAGCTATAAATAAATAACTGAAGCTAAAACATATTTTTTAATCTGTTATTCTAAATTGGTGATCTGGTTTCATTCAAACTCGGATGTGATTGGTGATCCACTACATGTCAAGTGACTGAATATTTTGTGTACAGGAAATTCAATGGTGGCACTACAGAGGAGCTCTTTGTGCTACAAAGTTTCAGTTTCATAATTACGTAATATATATAAATAAACAAATCACATAGGTAGTCAGTCTGGCCTACCTTAAAACAAGAAAAATAAAAAGCGGTCATAAAACAACCACTTTTTTAGGGTGTAGTTTTGGCATTAACTATACTAATTACAGAGTGATTATTTCATCCCAGTAGCCCTTGAGTCATCTATTGTACAGGTTGAGCCAGTAGAATGAAGCAATCATATAATCATGCAGCAAGCCATTTTGCAGTTTGGCCAGACAGGTGTCAACAGGCACCGCTGAAGGAAATCACCTGTCTGGGGATATCAGGCTTACCTCAACCCGAGCAAACTGAGAATTCAGAATTTGGTATGTATCTTTGTCTGTTGTAAATTGTTTACAGAACTCCACAAACCAACAAGTCAAATGACTTTAGCAAGTCAAATGAACGATATTAAGTCGGTTTGAGAACAGTTTACGGATTTAGTTCAGTTCAATACGCTATGCAGTTTTAGCCATATGTGACGAATTAATGTATATTGTTAATTGGTACAGACTTTAAAGTGAGTCTTAGCCCCCCAAAATACACAGTCATGCAAAGAATTAGCATGAACTGCTGTATATGTTGTCCTAATATGTGTTAATGAAGTTATCTTGAATTACTAGGCACATAATTCCATTCATTTTACAACAAAATGTAATATACCAGTGACTGAGAGAAAATGTTCTGGTGAGTTTTGTTTCTTTTTGCAATCGAAGTGGCTCGTTGGTCTAGGGGTATGATTCTCGCTTAGGGTGCGAGAGGTCCCGGGTTCAAATCCCGGACGAGCCCAAAATTTTTGTTCTGAGTTTCTAATTTTTTAAATTTTACTGCAATTAATAAATTGGTCTTTAGTGGCCCCCTACATGGGCGCGCGCAAAAGAGAGATTGTGCACGCGCGTAGCTCGATGAAAACAACTAAGTTATGAATAAAGATAGCTGCATGCAGATCTGCAACCATTTTGTATTGCCGCACAGGATTTCTTTCTTTTTAATTTTTAAGTGTAAGGTTTGTACGTATTAACAGTTCTAATTCCGATTTATATTATGGTATGTTAGTACTTATTTGCAGCAAATTAACAGATGTTTGTAATAATCAAAAACAAAATATCTGACCCCGACGTGATTTGAACACGCAACCTTCTGATCTGGAGTCAGACGCGCTACCGTTGCGCCACGAGGTCTGTTAAGCCTGTTCTTTATGTCATAATATAAAAGTGACACAATGGGAAAATGGTAATATTTGTCAAGTAAATTATTTGAATTATTGTGTCCACGCTGTTAAAATGCAAACTGTAATTCATAACGCTCACTCTCAGTGACAAATTACATCATTATGCCGTGTTATTTTGTCATCTTTTGATAGCTTTGGAAGGCCGGTTAGCTCAGTTGGTTAGAGCGTGGTGCTAATAACGCCAAGGTCGCGGGTTCGATCCCCGTACGGGCCAATAGTAACTTTGTACACTTATTTGTTGCTTGCAAGCTTTCTGTATACAACAAGCAGCACTGGACAGTTTTTAACACCTTAAGTTAGAGCATTAAAATTGATCTCAATGAATATTTAGTTAGAAACTTGACCAGTTTCATATTTGACAGCACTCTGCACCCCTCTACTGGCCAGATACCGCACTAGACAGTTTTGAGGCTCGACCCGAGTCTAAATCGATGATGTAACTTTTTGCTTTCCGGCAGAACAGGTCTAAGAACGCTAGGGGGAGGACTCCTGCCGAGGAGGGATTGTTTCAGCAAGCGTTTCAGGGTTTAACCAGTCTGATTATTAACCAGATGTTGAAATATAGTAGAAAATAATGTTCTGAAAGATGTTCTCAACACCACCTCACAGATAAATAAATATATAAATAATTCAGCCCGAACCTGACGAGACCTGAATGTCTCCGCGAGCTGACTAGGCTAGAGCACGGTGAAGCCTGAAGGTAAACACAACAAGCCAACGAGAGGAGGATGATTATGAAGCGGACAGGTCAGCCCCCCCACGGCCAATGGTGTGTGGGGCGACGGAGGACCGCTGCCGTGTTGTTCCCATACCCAGCCCGGACAGGGAGGCTCCCTGCACTCCCCTCCGGCTCAGTGCCTCCAGCTGCGGCTTGGCTGGCAGACCCGAGGCTGAACCAGCCGATGTCATCCCGCAGCTACGCCTGATAATCAAAGCCTTCCTCTACAACACCTCACAGGTAAATAAATCCGTGGAATCTATGACGCACGAATCGCATTAGCCTACACCCAGGAGCTAGCCGCGATATTTTGCGCCAGCCGCCAGCCAAACGAGATCTAAAGTCCGTCAGATCTTAGCAGGTCTACAAGGGGCCCGGGGGTTTAGCTCACCAGCAGACCCTAAAGTCTCGTCAGGTTCGCGCTGAATTACATGATTCGTTTTATTCTGCTCACACACACCTGAAACGCACACCTGTATGCTCGGACAGATGAGAGAGAGGCAGAGAGAGAAAGATAGACTGTTTATGAACTTATAATATTTATACATTCAAAAGAAATGTAAAAACAACTTGTCTGACAGATTATTAGCTGAAAGCTGTCGCAGACTGGGCTGGAAATATTTCAGGTGTGAGATGATTTACGACAGTAAAAGTTAAACTTTCAATCGTAGTCTCCTACTGCCCCCTACTGGTTAAAAGTCGCTCAGCGCTGCTTTGTCTACTTTTTCCCAGTGCAGTCGCTTCCTAGTAATTACTATTTCTGTGAAGAAGGCTGTATCGCATACTCTTTCCTGTCAAGCGTTGGTGGTATAGTGGTTAGCATAGCTGCCTTCCAAGCAGTTGACCCGGGTTCGATTCCCGGCCAACGCAATACATTTTCATTTTTAACTTTTCCACATTGCAAAAAGCAATTGATGCAGCATGTAATTACAGAAAATGAAAAGAAAATGAATTCCACATTTTAGAACATTAACATAAAGAAGGAGAGAACCACATCAGTGGCTCAAATTCAGATTGGTTGTGTTAATCAGATTTTTTTTACTATAAGTGAATTTTAGGATGTGTAACTAAAAGTCACAGTTACTTGCTGCTGAACTATATTCATATTTCTTCATTTGCTTTAATCCTGTCATATCTCTAAAGTTGTACAATACATGGCAACCTTATTTACAAAATAATAACTTCAAAAGCTCTCACGAGATACCACTAATGGCCATGTGCCCCAACATATTCACACACTCACCATGTTAGTAGCATTGATTAATAATAAATGCAGACATGGCTCTGGAGACACATAGAAGGAATTTATGCATTGAGCAGGAAACATGTCTCTCCTCCAGCCAGTAGCTACTGTACGTTAATTTGTTACCCTATATTCACTGGTGTTAATCCTGCGGTCTCTCTTTTTCCCGGTGTTGCCATGGATATACTATTCCTATGGCAACTACATGCCTTTGTGGATGGCCTTGGGTCTTACCATAGAGGACTGTCTGAACCTTTCATTAGACATTCTCTTCAAGCTCACAGGAAAATCACACAAGACGCACACGGTCCTACTCTGTCTCTCTAATTATGGCCTTTTTCTTTTCACTTTGCCCTCCAATTCCCTTTTTCTTGTGTCCTTGTGCTGCGCTGCCCTTATGCAACTTACTGCAAACTCCTTGACTTAATTCCCTCTACAGATATGCAGCAGTCTTTAATGTTATTCAGGTAAATTACTGATCACATGGCGGTGCTGGTGGAGAACTGTGATCAGATTTGTGGTACGATTTTCTGACATGCGACTCAGTGCTCCATGCTTTCTAATTTTCAGTGGCAATGGAAACCAGAGCTCCACGTTAAAGATGCATGAGATGTCTTGAGAAACGGAGAATAGAGACGGATGCTCGGCTGGAGAAAGTGTTTCTATGTCAGAGTGAAAGGCAGGGATGGGAGTGGTTTGGGCAGATGGCAGCGAGGTATATGCTCTGAAGCTGAAGCAGAATCCGGTGGCGGGGCTGCTAACTGTGTGTGAGTGGTTGTGTGTGTATGTGGCAGGTGGGGTGCCTCCACCTGCTGAATGAACACTGTTAGCATCGGGGAGTACCATGGGCTACGGGTGGGCTCAGCCCTGCTCAGCATTGTGGCCGGCTGCATCATTATTGGGGTGTCCAGGGAGTGTGATGCTGATGCTGTAGGAGGTATCTTCCTGGGAGCTGGAGGCCTCGGTGAGACTGAAACTTTATAGGAAGAGCTAACTCTACGAAGCAAAGGCATATATGTTAACTGCTCTAACTCAAACATTTCTGCAATGTTCTTCTCATTATAATACAACGATGGATTTTAGATGATATGCTAAATTTTTGATTTTCTTCTATGTACAATATCTGCACTGGATAATTAATATTCTGTCCTTTTTTTTTTAGGTTGTATAATTCCTCCTACATGTTTTTGTGTTTTAGTCTCATAATAATAGGATGTCATCACTATTAGATGTAAAACGTTTTTTAAAAACACATTATAGTAAAAAAAAAACTTAATTATAATGAAAACTTTAAATATAAATCAGGATGTGTTAAACGCCAAACAACAAAATCTGTGCTTTGCAATGTCAAAAAGTGAATAAAAAGTGTCACGGATTGATGCCGCCGTCGGAAGGACACGCTCAAATTTAGTTGCCGAACTAACGAAAACATGTTAAAGACAAATGCCAAGATCTGTGGCTTGTGACATTTTCCATCCCACGTTCATCTGATACAACAGTGTAACCAGAACCAGCTGATAGCAGGAGGAGCTGCGCTGCCAAGATAAAGACGCGTCTCAACCGGTTTCCTGGACAGAAAGAGTAAAGAGCAGGTCTTCTGATCTGAGGAAGACAATGTGAAATTTACTCTCAGTGATGATTTGATCAGCCTTCAATAATTTTATAATCATGTGTTTTTTGGGGGGGCTTGTGTGCCTCGATGCCGCCTCCAACACATAGCTGACTAATGAGTATGAACAGAGTGTCCTCGGCAGATTGTTTTCACTCCTTCTGCAGTTTCATGACATTTTAAGCACAGACATGCATCATCAGGAGCTGCCAGGCTGTAATGCCATCTCCTCAGACTTATAAAGGAAACCATTAGCTGTGTTGAATTGGAGCGCAGTGCCACAGAGAGGCACAGAAACCCCGCAGCTCAGATATTACTTTAATCAGAGCTGAAATAATCATCTGAGACAATAAACACCCTCTAAATGCTGGGATTGCCGTGAGGGAATAGATAGTTCATCTTATTGTTTTAAAGGTTTGCATCCAGGCATCAAAACAAGCTAACATCCTAAAACATGCAGATTCTTATTAATTCATCACATTTTTTGCCACTTTTTGCTTTCCAGGCTTGCTCATATCCGTCTTTCCTTTCATAAAAGCATGGCTGAACATCAACCACATCTTCCCATCTTTTGGTAAATTCTTTGATATGATGCATAGTTTTGATCACCGCAATAATAAAAGTTCACATTTATCCAAGCAGCATTCTGCCTTCTTGACTTCCCAGGAAACTTCAGAGTACACCCCACAGTAGCTGATCAACCATCTGAGACGCTGAGACGAGAGGGTGAGTATAAAGAAACCTCAGAGGAGAGGCAGCTAGCGTTCAAAGGTCTTTAATACTTGATACTTTATCTGGCTCCTCTTTAAAATATTTAAAAAATTAAAGCTGATATCTGCAAACACTTGTTTCTTTTTATATTTCAGGCTGCTAATAATCTAGTGTTTTGTTTTTTTAATATTGTGGTCAAATTGACACAAAACTATTGGGAGGCTGCATTTACTCCAATAAACAACACAACTTACATTCATTATACGTTTAAACAAGCAGGTAAATCACGTAATCTAAAACAATTTATCTGCCCTTCTTTGTTCTGCAGGAACCCAGAGTCAGCTCCAGCTGGAACGTTCTAAGAGTCGTATGGGAACCTTTGTGGAGGGAGGACCGATGGCTGAGCCCAACCCAGATGAGGGGTATGAACCCAAGCAATTTACACAAAGTTTTAAACAAACACTTTTCTTTTATCATTCATTTCCAAGGAGTCAGAGTTTCCTGCAATCTTTTAAAGTGATCTTGATCAATAGTACCACTGGATTTTTATAAGTTTTTCTTTGGACCTTGGTGATTTTCTTTTTCTTTTTTTTTTTCTTCATTTTCTATCCAGTCCTTTTATGTTGCCATAACAGCATATTGTGTGGTGTGCTTAAAAACGAACCAAATGGAGGAAGATCGAAGAAGTGTCAGCTCTAAAAAAACAATCTCTAGTAGAAATCTGAGAGTCACGTCTTTATGAAACAAGAGAAACAAATCCAGCAAAGACCTGAAACAGCTGCATCAACCTTCAGCTGGTCATCATCTGTATGTAAAGTATGCAGCTCTGTGAAAATCACCTGGTTGATTCCCAGCTATTATCTTCAGGAGGTTTGTTCAATAACATTCAAATTATACTCCAACTTGAAAACGATGCTGACTGTCATTTACATCGACAATTAAGGAAAATCTTAGAAATATACCACAGTTTGGAACACGGTGCATATAATGTGAGTTATTTTGATGTCTTGTTTGATAGGTTTTTTTGTGATAATCCATAGGACGTGCAGTTTAGGTCTACAGTTTGTTGCACACTGCCGTATTAAACCTTTCACTAGAGTGACTCATGCATTTGTCTGATGCAGGACTTCAGACATGCCAGATGTCTTATCGAGACGGAAACCGGAATAGTCACCCGCTGATCAAGATCTGCCAACATGACGGAGCGACCGAAAAATCAACTCCTCCATAATCCTGTCCCCCCCTGTTTAACCTTTGTTTTAGCTGGAGTGTGGGCTGAGATCACCTCATCATGTTTAAACGGTGTGATCTAGTTAATCAAGAATAAATCACGAATATTGGTGGAATGTTGCCTCTTACTTCATGACATTAAATGCAGTTAGAATATATGTTTTATGAAAATGTACTGGATCATTTATTAAAGCAAACAGCACCTCTTACATGCACACGGTGACCTGCACCCTATCGTGCAACATAATGCACCTATTCAGGACAGCACAGGGAGAGCAGCTGCTGCGTGAAAAGCAGCGAGGGGAAGACAGACGCCGCCTGACAACAAATACAACGTGCTGTGAAGCTGAATATTGTTGAGTTGTGTTGATAAGACTAACCAACAGGAGGCTGAAGAGTCAGCGGCGGCTTGATGACAGCCAGCAGCTTGATTGTCAGGCTTCAAATCACAATGCCTGCCTGCACAATCACTCAGAGCGTTCATGATGTCAAATCCTGAACGAACACACAAAGAAGACCAAACCAGACAGCATTCAGGAACTGAGCATCAGTGTATCCATCGTATGATTTTACAAAAAGTTACCTAGAGAAACCAAACTGTTGTGAGGAAAAATGGAAAAATCTATACAGCATGAACAGAATCTGAAAGTTAAGAAATAGGAAACAATCCAGGTTATCATCTATGAGATGCATTTTCAGCTCTTTGGAAATTAAACTGTTGGTTTTCATTTCATGTGTCAAATGGTGTTATTGTGGCACACTGTACTGCCAAAAGTGCTGGGACTTTTATGAACTTTTCTGACATTTTATTCCTAATCTGTAGGGCTTAATGTAGAGTTGTTCCAGCCTGCAGCTTATTTTCAAAATGTTCCAGAGTGTGTTTATGGGAATGTTTGATCATCCCACCTGAGGTGCATTTGTCAGGTCAGTGATGTTGGACAGGAAGGTCTCTAATTCATCCTAAAGGTGATCTGATGGGTTGACATCAGGACTCTGTGCAGGACAGTCATCCTCCTCAACACCAAACTCAGTCACCACCTAAATGTGTTCATTTAGAGGGTGTTCTAATACTTTATGAATAGATTCAGCTGAAGACATGAGCAAATAGCTTGTGAAAAGCTTCTGATGACAAAATGCCTAAAAATCCTATTTACACTTTGCTTCAATAGGAGCCTCTCATCGGTTGAGTCAACCCTTTAAAGGGAGCTCACTGAAATACTTAGACATTTAAACTTCAACTTTTGAGTGTATTAGAATGTAAACTTATTTTAGTTATGATTTTTTGACTGTTTTTTAAATGTTTGCACTTTTTATCTTTTTAAAATTGTGTCATATTTATCTTATCTAAAAAAAAAACATGTTAAAAACTTGCTTGTGAAAATTTCAGGTTAAGGCTGCAAATCAAACATTTTAAGCACTCTGTTAGGCTTGTTCTTTTACCAAAAAAGGGCAAAAAACAACTTCTTTCAAAGTTAAGGAAATTTAATCAACTGCGCAGAAGCAAATAAAGGAAAAATCCTCAATAAATCAGACGGTCCGAGGTAAAAAATGCCCCCCTTTTTGGGAGGCAGGCTCACATTTCACCACAGAACCAGGAGCAACTGGGAATCGACACAGCTTCAACCGAGGATGTAGCCTCTCCTATATCCCCTGCATCACTGAAGGTCCAGTTGCCATGGATACCAAGGACTGCTCCCTTCACATCTTCATACCAACATATTTTAATCCTATCCTTATCTGCAAACACATTGTTTTAAAAACATAATGTTTATTCTTAGCTGCTAGAACAATGTTTAAAAAAATGTTCATAAATTATATTAAACCCACACAATGCACAAGTGATGAAATATACCAAAGCATTGCTCTAAAAAGGTTTAGGACTGAAAATGATTACAAAAATAGAAAGGAATACTGATGAAGATATTATTATTATTATTATTAGGGGAATATCAGACCCACTGGAAGCCAATGAAAACGAAAAGTGACTCAAGATTTCTGCTGATCATAAAATAAAATAAAAAAAATGATAAATTTCTTAGTGAAAATTTGAGTAAAGTCATGTTATTATTTGGAACTTCAATGAAACATGTATACATTAAATAAATAAAAAAGCTAAACGAGTCAATCTGCATCATTTAAAAACAAAAATCCTGTCATAAAGTTTGAAACTGCAGAGTTTTAGGAGTGACTGGCAGCTTGTTGTCCATCAGCATCATCAAATGACCGGAATCCAGCCTCAGCAGCAACACATCAGCTAAATATAAGCTGCTGAGAGAAACAGAGCAACAGTCTTCATCCCCCCGCCCCTCACACACACACACACACACACACACACACACACACACTGAGCAGCGCCCCGGTGATGGATGGATCGGTGACGACTCAGGAGCGTCGCATCCAGCGGTCCAACAGATGAGGAAAGAGGCTCATCAGATCGGAAATAAAGAAACACGAAGGCCCCACAGGAGGAGGAGGATGCTGCTTTTCTTCATCTCCGCTGCAGAAGCAGAGGCGACCTGTCAGGTGCGTCTCGCCAGGTCCACATCAGGAGGAGCGTCTGAGCGTCAACCAAATGTCTCCTCACCGAAGTGATCTTCTCTCTAATCCCGGATTTTACGTCCCACATCCAAGGATCGCCTTAAACCTCGTGTTTCCTGCGACTGAGTCGCGCTCATGACTTGTGCCCTTAAAAGATATTTTAAAAAAGGGATGCAAAACCTTCGTTTGGTGTTTATGCAGCTTTTCATCCTGTCAGCAATTACATGCGACGTTTAGACGTGAAAATCTACCGAGTGAACAATGGACAAGCCTCCCTCATGCCGACATAAAGGGTAAGACTTTGATTTCATTTGAGCAAAGAAATTTAATCAAAATAGATTCTTTTATTATTTCTTTCATATCCGAGCTCCAGATGTACTGATCAGATTCAAACAATAAGTCTTTTTAGTATACCACATTTTCTGCAGGCGCCTCATGAATGAAAGTAAGAATTTGGTTGCATTTGACCACAAACCGTCTGATGTGGTCCTACAGCTTTACTTCACAGAGCCAAAGGGACAGCACAGGGATGAGGGAGGCATGTTTTATTAAAGAGCAGCGAGGACGCTTTTAATGGAAATGGAGAAAGAATGAGTCTTAGCTGCAATTTTCAAGTGCAAAAACAGCTGCAGCGAATTATTTGTTTATATATTTTGTCTCATTAAGTTAAATTAGATGCATTTCTCACTGAATTTTCAAAATGGCTTGTAAGTGAGAATTTCCTCTTTTTTTTATAAAAAGAATAAAACAGCATCAGGATGATTTTTGAGACAAGCTTCAAAAGTGAGTTTGAACTGTTCCTGGCCCTGGAGTCCATGGTTCCTGCTTGTGTCTCTTCTAGCAGAAAACAGGGCGCTACATGTCTGTTTACAGCCTTTCCTCACGTTTGTAATGTAGAGAAGTAGCAGCGCAGTGATGAACGACCAGAGCTCAGTGATGGATTACACAGTCTTAGAGAAAAGACACTGCTCACAGAGCGTAATGAAGTGACTGCTGAAGCTGATTTTCTTTTATTCTGTGTGTCTAAAAAAAAACAGATAGAAGATGAAAACGAGAGGGTCTGGAGGTGACGACATGGTCATCACTGATAGAAGCAACAGCACCCCCGTGCCTAAAAAAGAGCCCCAGAAGAAGCAGAAGAAGAAGTCTCGGCCTCACGGCCTCCCCTCTCCGGCTCTGTGCTGCGCCTGTGGCCTGTGCATCATGCTGGCAGGACTCAACATCACCCTGGTGGGAGCCTTCGCCTTCAGCACCCTGGTGCCTTCAGCCAACCCCCCGATCATCATTGGACCTGTCCTGCTGCTGGTGGCCTTCTCCTTTTTTGGGGCGTGCTGCGTGTGCAGCCGCCTCCCACCTCCCCACAGCTCGCGGGGGTCAAAGGGGGTCGGCAGGGGCACGGGGCTGATGGGACACGGCGGGCTGGCTGGTGGGGCGACGTTTGAAATCGAGACCAGCGAACACACCCTACAGGACACCACAGCTGTGCAACTGAGTCCAACATCTTCCCCTGGATCTTCAAGGGCTCCCAGCCCAGAATTGGAGGATCCTGATCCAGCCCTGCCAGGGCCTTGCAAGCTGTTCACCATGGAGACCAACGGTCCTTCCTGTGTTTCAGGCACTGCAGCGTATTCGGCTGCTGCAGCAACAGACGGAGAGGTGAGGCTCAACCTGCCTCGTGAAGAAGTGGCCGCCTAGCAAGGCAGAAACTCCTCCAGAATCAGAGTTCCTGCAGTGTAGATATGCTTCTTCTGAGTCCAGGGGTTGCTGGGATTAATGGTGTCCTCTTGTTTACGTAGTGCCATATACAGTTGTCAAAAAATATTTTAATTTCTATAAATGTGCAAAAAGTTATTAGCATGCAAACTTAACCAAACATCAAAGTGTTTGTGGATATTTGGCTCTGGAATTTAAATTCCTACCTCTGTAGTGCTGCTCTCTGACAGGTCTGTTCTAAACACGGGGCATTATAAACAACTCTCCTTAAAGCATCTAAAGAGTTACTTTCCGCTGCAGCTGCAGTGATCTCATCTGCTGGTGGACATATCCGAGGGCTCAAGAGAAATTTTTGATAATTCATTCATTCTGAAAAGATTACATTTGAAAGGTCAGCAGTTGATCTTGACGGGGGACGTTTGGCATTTTCAGAGCCACGCTCAGTAATGAATTTGTTTTAGGGGCACAAATTTTTATAGGCCACCGGGGTCCCAAAGCAATAATCTCTCACTAGAGATTACATTCCTGGCACAAGCATGTGATGACACACAACTATAGCCAATAGATTTTGCGTCATGTGAAAATGTGCACAATGTTGGGTCTTGGATGCATTTTGCTTGTAGTTTGATGTCGTTTTTGTCAACACGCCAACAGCAACACTAGACAACTGTGATTCACTTCATGTTCTCTAACGAAAAAACTTATAAGAGTTGTTTAACCTTTTCTGGATCTGGTATTTACGTCACTGGAAAGCCAAGATGTTTCTATCTGCTCCCTATCACTGTGATGTCTTCTTGTCAGCCATAAGCCTGAGTGGTCACAGGAGACATTAAAACCCTGATCTCCTTTGAAAGGAAAGTTGCCTTAGACTGAAATATCAGGATCAACCTAATGAGGGCTAAATAAAAGTGCACAACAGCAGTTTTCTTCAGAAAGCCTCTCTTTGGCTTTGGATTTCACGGAAAGACTTGATGCTTTTATTTTGTAAGTATTAAAAAAAATGCATGCAAATGATCTAAATGTTCCATATCTGAAAATCTAAAAGGAGTAGCAGGAGACAGACACAAAGCCACACTCTTTTATCCTCAAAAAGGATAATTTTTCCTCTTTATGCTCAGCTAAATGATGGCGCTGAGCCTAATTCTGCATGTACTAAAACATATGTATGTAAAATACATATGTGAGTTGCACACACACCTTGTTGTGAATTGCTGGTGTTGTCTGTGTTTTTATTTGTGTAAGGCATAAACAGAATTAAAAATATATATAAAAATATTTTTGTGAGGTTATAATTTGGAATTGAACAACACAAATGTGAATCCTTCAGAATATATCAATCAATAAAGATATCTTTGAGTAAAGCTGAAGTTGGTGGTTATTTTGTTCATGTGTGGTCACATGTTTTGCATAAGAAAGGTTTGAGTGTAAATTGTGAATCAAATGGTCTTTTTTTTTTTAGCTGAGCGGCACAAAAAGAGAATATGTCCCAAATTGTAATCATTTGTCTGACTGTGTGGTTTCCTTCGAGATTTCAGCACCAAGAAATGTCACAGTTCATCAACAATGAAGCTTAAAACCTCAAAATACCCAAAAACCAGGAGAAATAAAGTCCAGCACTAGTCAGCTTTGCTCGTTAGTCCTTGGTTAACCAGCTCTGTTCACGACATCTCTGGCTGGCTGGAATCTGGTGTGAAGGATAAAAAAAAACAGTTGCCTCGTTTCCAAACACATTTTATCAAGATGGCTCGTAGCAAAGAGTTCAACGCAGCTCCATCTGGCTCCTCTGAGGAATGTGTGAGGACAGAAAGTCCCCACTAGATGATGCTGCAGCAGCATTTTTGATCTTTAAGTGAGGTTATGTAAAGCTTGTCATTTTTCTCCAGCTTGCAGAGAGACATCATTAAACTTTAACAAGGGTCTGCTGGCCATTGTTGAGGTTAGATCTTTGCTGGAAACATGCATTTAAAACCCAATTCTGATTATTTATAACCAGGACTAACATGGTCCTGTTTGCACGACACAGTGACGCTCTAACAAAGGAAGACGCTGTCACTTTGGTCATTATGATGTTTTTGAGAGAACTACAGAGTGAAAGCATGACTGTGCAGTTTCATTTGGACATACTGATGATGCAGTAGGAGTATTTAGAGCTTTTGATGAGGCGCCTCAAAGGATGAAGGCTCACATTTGGGGTGTCCTACTTTCTAAGGCAATCCACAGAGGAATAAAATGGGCTATAGGGAGCTGCATGCGCACTCTATTTGTTAGAGAAATCTTTAATTAAATACTGCATTTTGTTTTAGTTTCATATCCAGAGACACGGACCTCTGATTCAGAAGCACTGGCTTGAAAAAGTGAATGATCTGATCATAAATACGTGGTATATTTGGGTTTATTTTGCATAGAAAAACAGCAACACTGTGTTCTGATTCACTGCTTTCAACTGTACCAGTGAGATAAAGAAGTCTTAGAAAGCAGATGGTCGGCTGTGGCTTGTTACTGTTACTAGATGAGCCAGAAGGGGAACTCAGCCAAGACACTGAGGCTGTCGTGTTTCGGATGCACATTTTGGGATTTTACTTGATTAGGATAGCATCGGAACAGATGATTTCTGAAAATATGAACACGCGACCACCCACCTAACTGTCATGCAGTGGATCCCACAACCCCCTGAAGCCATCCTCAAACTTCCTCCCTCTTCCTGCATCCTCAGAGGCTCGTAAAACACGCTGCGCATTTAGCCACCTGGATGTTGCAAGATTATTGACCTTTTGGAGGTGAACAGATTTGTGACTGAGCTGCAGTTTGTGCACAACATTTTTGTGTTTATAGCAGTCAAAGTTCAAGGAAATGGGTTGATTACAAAAAAAAGGGAGGGAATGAATGTCACCTTTTATCCCTTGAGTCCCTTTGTCATCTCGTGACAACACCCTGCCCTAAGACAGCTCTTAAAACTAATTTTACAAGCAGAGAATTGAAATAAACGCTGTAAATTTCCTCAAGTGCCCATCATACTCTGGCAAACTGTCAAAACCTTGTTTTCTCTCAGCCTTTCCATCCCTTTTAGAAACAGCCAAGTGGCTCTTTTACAGCTCTCACAGTACAGGAATGGAAACTTCCTTATTGCTGGTAATAAGTTGCAGTTCTTGGACAGCTCATTTGGCATGAGGCAGTCATGAAGCAGTCATGCCAAATGATGGATAATGAATGCTTAGAGCAGACGTACTGTCTAGGCTTTTGACCTGGATAACTTTTGTTTTACCACAGCAGAAAACCCTGAGACGGCAGATTGCTGGATGGAGCCGATCAGCAAGAACAGAAAACACATTTAAAAGTACAGCAAGGAGCATATGCAAGGAAAACATCTGTTTTTGCATGTTGCATCTATGTATGACAGTCTGGATTCATTCACACAAGGCTGCAGGGATGATTGTGAACAGCTGACCTGAGATGCATCCACTGCATGTCTTCTTCATTTGACAAAACAGCTGAAAACACACATACAGACACCTGCGCTCACAAGCATCCCATCCGCCCTGAACCGGAGCGCGGCGGATCCGTGTGCTCCTGCACTGATGTGCTCGTGTGCGAGAACACTCAGCGAAATGAGTCGGCAGTGGAGGGGGACGGAGGGTGTAATCAAGCTGAAAAGATTAGGGGGAAGACGAAGCTGCTGAGGATCCATGAGAACAGACACTGGTTATATAACCCTAACCCAGTTCATTCCGCTTCCAGAGACAGACTGGGGAGGGAGCATGTACGGGATCCTTGCATTTAGACCAAAATGTTCCAGGTCATTCATTATCCCTCTGCATGTTTAGATGACAATGTGCAACAAACACTTAATTGCACACATATTCTCCAGGTCAGCAAGGATATGATTGCTCTAACTCACTGAGTGCAGCAGAGATTTGGTTGTTGTGTTCAGGTGTCATAGCTGCTAGCTGCTAGTGAGGTATTTACTCAAAAATGCTCTCAGAGTAGCTTAAAACAGCTGATTTGATCAGAAAACACACAGAGCTTGCTTCATGGGTGCTGAAAGGGTTGTTTTGGTTGCCATGTATGGGTGGACCTCGTGAACCAGGGGCCTTTTACAGACAGAAGCAGCTTGGGAGAAAAGATACAGGGGATTTTGATCAAAATCAAACCAGCATCCTAATAGTTGCAGAGCCTTGCATACTAATGAGAGCCCACAATGGATCCCTTGCCTTTCTAAACTCCTCCATTCACCCTCAGTAAATGGAAGCATATTCAAGTGGCCGGGCTGTTGCATAAGCTAGCTTTTTACAAATCTATACTTGGGCCCTGGGAGAGGGGTTGTGCACGGAGAGAGGGTCTGGGAAAATACATAAACAAGATGCCAATAACAGGGAAACCATCACTACTTAACTCCATGAGAAAACATCGATGCAGAGCAGGAGATCAACCTTGTGATTCCTCTGTTCGGCCATCAGGACAGTCGATGCACCGTCTCTCTTTAACTCCACTTGGTGTCTTTGATTTGTTTTGCTTATGATCCTTTGTTTGAATGAGCAAATCAATACACTGACCCAAAATAGCACAGCGATGAACCAATATTTGAGGGTGATGACTTGTCAAACATTCAGCTTTGCATACCAGAAACCCAAAGTAACCCACAATGCTGGCTTCAAAATAAACATTTTTTCATTGTAAAAACAAAAAAACAAGACCTCTGATAAAGATGCTGCGTTAGTGAGTGTCCCAGGGATCACCTCTGAGAACAGGACAGTCTGATCTGGTTACAGAACCACATCATGGTGCTGGGATCTCCTGAGGTGCCCAGGTTTTGGTAAACAACGTGCGGTACCGCTTGATTCCAGCAGAGGTCCCCCTGATTCTCAGGGAGAAGGTGGGGACAATGAACGAAAAACACTCCAGACTGCTTCAGACTGGTTTCTGTGCTCCACATTTCAGGGAGGCTGTCACACTTAGGAAATCATCCTCATACTGATGTCAGCTTTTTCTGCTTCACCACTTTGTCCCTCTGCACCACGGTGATCACAGCAGGTCAGCCTCATAACAAGGAGAGTAAATCACCTCTAATTGTTTTATGTGCAGCAGTTGAACTTGTGTTCTTGCAGTAAAGCCGGTCCTCTGCTCCAAACAGCCACTTGCACCTTCATCTCAGCGTGCTATTACGTCTGCATTTGTGGGTTTGTAATGCTGTGATAACAGCTTATGACAGTGATTTTGCAAAAAGAAAAATGATGAGGGGGAGTTTTTCTGCTTACCAGTGCTTACACCGCTTACATATATTACATGAAACAACCAGTGTGAGGAGAGGCTGAACTGTTATTGAAATAAAAGCCTCCTGATCCCTGTTGTCTAAGGTGTTGCGTTTCATCTCTAAGTAAATAAGAACATTGTGATCTTTGCATGTGGAAGAGAAACCACCAGCAGAGTGACGAGAGAGGAAGGAAAGGCCCGGTTTAGCAGTGAGCTGGTGGCGGTCGACGCTGGCCACCTGTTGAAGAGGGAAGCCATTCTCACAGTGCGTTGGACAGGCTGGTTTTTCTAGCAGTGAATCGGTTTGCCATGGCAGCGGCTATCAGCACACACGGCACTGTGAGGGTGGCCAGTCGGTGTCAGCACTCATTACCATCCACCGCTTTAATGGAAGCCTCTTCCAGGAGTCCTTTACAAACAAATAAAAGAGGGATGCTTTACACTTTAATGACTTTCCCACAGTGGCTCTCCTTAAATAGCTGTGCTCTGGCTTCAGTGGCTGGAGGAGAGTCCTCACAGATCAGCAGAGGAAGGGAAATACAGAGTCCACTGTCTGCTCGACCTGCAAGGCCAGCCAACGAGAAGGAAGAGGGGGATAATCAGATCTTTCTGTGGCATGAGGCCGACAGGGGACAGCTTTGGTATTGTCCCCGCAGCCCTCCCCCTCATCACGGCCCGATTGTTCCCTGTGGTCACGTTGAGACACCCCCACACCAAAAGTCAAGGTCACTGCATCTGATTCCCCCAACAAACCCCAAACCACACAGCCACTGGGTGTCCAGTGTGAGGTAAACCATCAGGCTGATTTTTGTTTGAATCCTGTAGGGATCAAAAATGTATTGACCACATGCAAAAAACTTTTAGAAGTCACGCTCTGTTGACACAAGACTGAACTGATGTCCACCAAACTGTGGTACTGCTGCAGCCACGCTGATGCTTTTGTTTCCTCAGATTAAACTTGATCCATATGGCAGCTCCAGGATATAAACACCGAATCAATTATTTTTCTAATAAAGGAAAAGCTGCCTTGTTTTTGTTCTTTTCTCCAGGAATTTTCTAAAAAATAGACCCGATTCTGTTTCTATAAATAGACGTTTTAAAACCAACAAACCACGTGCCCAGTGACACTCTTCTGAGAGTCCGTCGATGATTGATTAATTCATCAGCGAGTGCAGATAAAGCCTCGTTCTAAGCAGGAGTAACAGAAGCTCAAATTTCAGGTTTGAGATATGGTCGTTCCTCAGTTGTACCGTTCAGGAGGCGGCAATTAAAAACCACTTTGTCTTTGTTGTGCTGTCAGAAATGATGCATGTGTCAAGTTAACAGTCCTAATTTCAGACAGTATGATTGTTCTGTGTGTCCTATCTGCAGCGTGTCAGCAAACAAGCCCTGTTAAAGTGGATTATAACCAGTGACGGCGTGTGTAATAAAACATAATCCAATGTAGCTGCTTGCAAACTGCTTTGTTTATCTGTGTTTTTTACATGCATCCAGAACCTTTCCTTGGTCAAACTCATCCCTGGAGTTATACAGTAATATACCGTATTGTAAAGCAGCTATCAACCTATTTTCTGTTGCCACAACAAGCAGATTGTTCATGATGCTCTTTTAAAATCTGTTCTCACAACCTGTGACGAGCAGCTGACCTGTCCAGGATCCGTCCAATCAGTGCCCTACTTTCATTTCCAAGGAGACAAAAACAGAACAATAAAACAGAATATTTAAAAGAAAATGGCATTTCTTTTGGTCATTTACATCTCCTTTAATTTTGTTCTTGTTGTTTGAAGAAAAATACAAATCAAGAACAAATAAACAGGATCTTATTGATTTATTATTAAATTGGTCACAGTTTGTGTGCAGAACAGAAGATCTGATGAAGGCAGGAAGAGTTCAGTGGTAGGAAACAGATGAAATAGCAATGGCTTATTGGCTGAAGCATAAAACAAAATATGAATGAATGAATTTAACCTCAGGTGACCTGCAACAGACTCTTTATTAACTGAGTGTGGGATTAAATGAGTAAACTCTTGTCGTTTCCATAGAAACAAAGAGGATAAGTATCAGCCAGGCAGTGCTAATCGAAATAATCTTTATTATTTGATCATTAGGAAATGTCAGCATCGTTATTAAAAGTTTAAGAACTGGCATGCTGGTCTGGAGCATACAGGCGTGTGTTGACACAAAACTAAAGATTCCTCGTCATCAGATAAGGAAACCAACAGAAACTCAGTGAGATTACATTCATCAGACGTCCCAGGAAGTCAGGAGGTTGCTCTGAGAATATCTCAAAGTTTATAACACACATCCTATCAGCCCAGGCTGAACTGGAAATCATTCTGTGCCTGATCTGATTTCAAGTATTCACTTGCTGCCAAACAAAGTGAGAAAAAGAAGGAAAAAACAATGACATGAAACCGTAAACCACATATTATCGTGTAATGGAGATGCTGATGGAACATGTTTTAACACCTGGTTGTTCAGAGGTGAAACTCACGGCTGTACGGTTGTGTCCTCCTCAATGAATAAGGTAAAAACTAAAGCTGCTGCAACATCTTTGTGATAAGATGTCAACATTAAAATAAAAGTAAACTATGAACTTGGCTCTTAAACTGATGCATATTAAGATTTTTCTGTTAGACGTGACCCATAATGCCGCAGTCTTTTAAGTAAAACTCATCATGTGACCTACCAAACTGAGCATTGAAGAAACTTGTGCAGGTTCATGTTAACATTTAAAAATGTGTGACTCTGTAAACTCAAAACCCCCTGAATAAAACGCATCCCTGTGCATGTAGAGCGTCACATCTCTGCAGCTTTAATAAAAGTGTGTAAAAGTTCCAGCCTCACAGGGGACATGGAGCAGGTTGGGCAACACGAGGAAGCAGCCGTTTCCTCAATTTAACCCTGAATCTCACTGTCGTCACAGCTGACTCACGAGGAACAAAGTCACTTCGATTTCATCATCTCCACGAACCAACCGCTTCCTTAGAGTCTGATTCAGTGGAAACAATTAGCGTGGTACATTTAGATTTTATGTCTCTTTGAAAAAAGTTAATTCAAGTCTACAACTGTTATAATTTTAACCCTTTAAAGCCTGATATCTGACATAATAATAAAAAAACTCACATTTTTAAAGTTTGAAACATTTGTTGCCTAATGTTAATATATTTGCATTTATTGTGTATTTATGGACCAACAATAAAACTAAATAAAATGTGCTCTTGCCAACTTCAGTATCTTCCAACAAAATCTTGTTAAAAAGATGAAAACTTTCAGATTGGTGTTAAATGGTTAAAAGTTTAAGGAAAGGAAAATTTGAACTGCAGTTTATGTTTCTATTTATTTAGATCAGAAAGTGTGGCGGCGCTGCAGCTCGAAGTAAAAGTATTTGTTTATTCCTAATGCTGATTAATTACCAGGATAATTAATACATTGTCAGATACTAAGAGGTTCCTCAAGTTATTCGTCCATGATATGATAGTTTTAGTTTAAAGATTGAACCTAAACACTCAGTTTTCCTTCAGTTCGGATGAGCTCAGAGGCTTTGCCAGCCTCCGGGATAATTGTGCCCAGTGTCAGTGGTGCTCATCCGGTGATGGGCATATGGTTAGCCATGTGACGCGGTCAGCACGATGGTGAGATCAGCTTAATCAAGAAGCCATAAAGACTCACCACATTCACACCACCGCACCATGAATGGCCCCATTCATCCAATCTGTGACTCCTTTCATAACCTATAACCAGCTCGAGGGCAAAGTTTGATAAATTGTACCTGAAGTGATGAGAAATGGGAGTCAGGAGCTTCATTATGGTCTTGCGTGCAAAGAAAATTAAACACTTGGAGCAAATCAGAGTGCAAAGATTACGGGTTTACAGGAAGGAGGTTGTTCTGCAGAGTAAAACAGGACAGAGGGTGTGTGGTGGGAGTGGAGCTGGGCTGATCTTCAATTAGACTTCACCACAATGAAAACTGACCTTAAACGTGCAGTCGGTGGTGCCACAGAGCTGCTTGGTTCAGCGTCTGCCGGTGCAGAATGCACAAGTCAAAGGAGCTTACAGCCATCCGCTCTTAATAAGGCTTTACACACCGGGCCTCCCTTCCAGAACAATGGCCCAGCTGTGTGTTTGTTCCTTCTCTCTTTGGTGTCGTGTGAACATATGGAAAGCTGCATGAACAGGTCAGAGCTAACGCAACATTTCATGTATTTTTAGAGGCTTCAGGTTGAACAGAAATGCAGGTTATTTTCAGCACCTTGAACAAGTCATCCTCATGAGTTCCATCAAAGCTACCGGTGCAGAACTTGCATAACGTTGTGGGACAGTAGGCCTCATGCGTTCTGAGTTCCTCCCCGCCCTTCACACTGCTGCTGGGGCAGAATGATCACATCTCAGGGGTTTCTGCAGCTCAGCGGGCTGTTCTTTCACGAGCAGGAGGTTTCTAACTTTTGAAGTTTGAAAAGAGGCTTCGACCGGTCGCCTAATAATGAAGCTATTGAGATACGACGGGGCTTTGGAACAAACTGAACTCATTATGAATAAACAAGCCCCTCTTACATAAAGAGCGAGCAGAGCCAGCTCCAGTTATTGCTCAGCCTCATCCAACGAGCTTTAGAGTGTCTTGGTCTTCTGATGGGGTCAGACATGAAACCACATCCTGATGGGAGCTGATCGTAGACACATCAGTGAGGAGATGCTGCATACAAATATGGGTTAAAAAGCAGTAACAGGATTTGATTTTAAAGCATTTTCTGGTTAGAGGGGATCATACCTTTTACTAGAAACATTTTTATTTTATTTTTTAAAGACTATTACTTCTATTTTAAGCTCTTCTGAGTTTTCCACAAGTTAACCTGTCCAGAGGCAGAATATGGAGCTGCAAAAATGCTGACAAATTTCAAATATTCTGTCATTTTTCACTTCTCGAATGTAAAAACTTGCTGAGTTTATTATAATTTCTGACGCACATGAAAAAAAAAAAAACATTTTTTTTCTGCAAAACCAACGTGTGTGTTTTCTCTAGAGCTGCAGGACAAAAAAGGGAAGATTCAAACCACTTGTTGTATATACTCAACATGTTACTCTGATGACTCACCAAATTAAAAGTCAGCTGTTTCCTTTTTAAGAGGAGAACTGAAGCCAGTCCTTACAGGCATCACAGATTAAACTCTGAACATTCAACTCAACATTGTGTTTCAGTCTTTTACCTTCAAATAGACATTTTGTTCCCACTTAGCAAAAAGCCTTAGCCTTTAATAGCATGTTGCTGGAAAACCTGATTAAGCATCTTTACTATGAGATTCAATTTGTAAGGATCATGCATCCATGGAATGAGTAGCACAGCTTAAAGTGGGTAGAGCCCCGGAAAAAGTGTCAAAATCTCCTGCAGTACTCTCCTGTTCTCTGTTGTGTTAACCTTCAACTCCTGCTTGAGGAATGGGATGCACACACAACACAATAAAAGCTATCCGATTGGTTGAGTTGATCCTTTTTAAAGGGTTGATAGAATCTTTTCTTTTCTGTTAATACACGTGATTACAATCCTGCCTCCTCCTGGTGTCTGTTTTCTTAGTAGAAGTACAGAAAGTTACAGGCTTTTTGTGCTGTTTGACCTCTTTTACTAACTCTTTGTCACACAGTGCATTCCCAGGAGTGGCTATGGTCTGACAGGTTTTAACTCTAGATGGACTTTTATTTTCTTTACCAGCACATTTGTTTTTTATTACAACAAGCAGCCTGACCCAGCTAAAGTGTAAAACCATTTTCCAGTTAAAGTCAATCATGACTGTATTGTAATAAACGCGAAACTGAAAGCAACTCTGGCGTCAGGGCGTATAATTTAAGTCTATAATAAAATCTCATTTTGTGAGTTTAAACTGTAAAAATGCAGCAGGGGATGCGACTCGTTGGCACTGATAACAGGTGCCATCGCAAACCAATCAAAGAGATTTTAATTCACATCGCAGGAGAAACACAAAGAGGCCGTTTGTGCTCTTTGTGAGCAGGTTTTAATTGAGATGGCTCGGCTAAATGTCAGTGAAGCAGGAGCTGGTGAATAATGGTGCCTTCAGTCTGTCCTCAGGGCTGCACCCAGACAGGAACAATCGGATGCTTCTGGCCCGACTGGGTTCGGGTTGACTCGGGTGATGTTACACGAACAGGCCGCTGTGTGCCAAACAAATGAATTGGGTTCATGCTGCAGGACAATTGCTGTTTTATCCCACTGTCCCTCCTGACAGCTCCTGTGCTACAAAGCTCTGCTATCCGTAGATACAGTTCCCACGCTACGGTGATCAACCTGGGACATGCTGTGCAGTTAATGGAGTAAGAAAGAACCAATCATTGCTCACCCAAGTGTCTGTTGAGAAGCTTTAAGAATGAAAAAGGACTGATTAAATGACTCCTGGTGAGCTGGGATGTCTAAACTTAAGTATACTTTTAAAAAAAGAAAGAAAAAAAGGCAACATCTTATAAAACCACAACAATAAGAGTTCAAAGAATGGTGCAGCTTTTGTAAGAGGTAATAAAACCCCCTTATGGCATGCTGTTGTGAAAACTTTCTTTTGGGGAACTAAAGAAACAAAGAAGATGTGAAAATGCTGCAGAGGAAGCCGAGCCAGACGAAGAAGAAAAAAGAGACAAAGTGCATCCAGGTCAAGGTGGTACATGTGCAGCTAAGCTGTGGGTTGTAAATACAAAGAACATGAAGAATTCGCCTCAAGGCAACATGGACGCTTTCTAAATCCTTTCCTGCTGACTCAGGAAATTCCCTCCTCAGGGTTATTTCATGTATTTTTGGACCAAGTTTCAAGAGATCTTAGTTTCAATCAAATGGAAAAACCTCCTGAATGAAATCGATGTCGGCATGAAATTTGATTAAATGTTCCCGCTGCCATCTGAGCAGCATTAGAGTTCAGAGGACGTTTGTTTCATAACTACTAAGGAAATTCCCACTAAAAGGATCCAGATGTGTTGGGTAAAAAGATACGGGGCCATTTTTTATCACAGCAGACTTCCAGTTTCTTTTAGTCTTTTAGTTTTCTTTAAGGGGATTTGTGTCGAACATTCAACACCGCAGTACAATGGTTAAAATCTTCATTTAATTGTAGTTTACTGTGTTTGTTGCACAACTTTTTGTGTTTGCTCGTGTGGTTTTCTAACTACTTTGTGGGTCTAAATGTAGAATTTAAGTAATTATAATTCCTGACCTCCTTTTTATAGAATTGCCTCTCCTCTGACCACTGGAGGGCAATCCCTAACTTCACAGTTGACTGTGGGGTTACTGATGTGTTTTCTCAGCCCAACAAAGTTTCAGACTTTCACTTAGACAAGTTCAAACCACCAGTTTTCACCATTTAAAGTCATTTAATGAATCATCTTGGTTATGTAAGGATTGTGACATCATGCTGCGTATAGTTTTTATCTCTAGTAATTAGATCTGGGTTATGATGCATTTGAACATGTGGCTGTAAACTTTGACAAGGCGCTGAGTCATTTCTGTCAGGTCTATCCTGACCTCATGTTTGCTAATATCCAGCGATGGAGCTCTGCCTAATTTTCTTTTCCTTTTGTCAACATGGTGGCATAAAAATATGTAAAAGTTGCTATAAAAAGGTTCATTTTCTCAGTGATTTTCATGAAAAACCTTAAATATTAACGTTCCTTCCACAGATATGAAAACCTAGACACAGCGTTTAAACATTTTCAAGTTAAATGAATGAAATCAACGGAGAAACTCACAAATTCTCACATTTTCTTGATTTCTTTAAATAAAATATCTAATCCATGTTCACCCTCATAAGCCTCAGAAGTGAGCTCAGGCATAAAATGCACGTCTGACTCTTTAATTCCTCCTCTAAAAATGTCTTCACTCTGTTGCTAATCTTACATGCAAGTTGGGGCAAAACTTTATTTCTTCACAACCAGAAGGTCTGTGGTTCTGTTTCATAACCAGGCATGGTGGAGGAGGGGTGAGACATCCATCAGTTTTAAAAAATGGATCCACTCAATTATTTTTACCAACAAACTAAACTGCTTGCTCTCACACCCAACCAGTAATCAGTCATTTACCTCACGTGGCTCACACAGCTGCGCCCTATCAGTGATTAAGGCTCCGCCCTCTTGGTTCCAACTGGCCAATCAGCTTTCTAGAAAAAATGACAAGACTGCCTAATAGAACACAAACAGTGTTTCTCCAAATTATCTAAAAACAGAGAAGTTTAAAAAATACAACTTATATTTATCATCTCAAATAAATGTAAAACCACCACAGGAAGACTTCCTAATGGGGTCAAATCTATTTCCTCTGAGCGTGCTCCACATATGAATACGTAAGGTTATGATTCTAGATTAATGTGTGTGTGTGTGTGTGTGTGTGTGATGAGTGTGCATGACTGCTGGGATGGACTCCCATAAACAAAGTGGGTGCAGAGAAGAAGAGATGGATGAAAAACAAGATTAAAATACTGGATTACCACTTAAATACAGAGGTTTTCAAAGCTGAGGTCATGAAACAAAGTCAAAGGTCTTAAGAAGATCATTTTTTAGCTTTAAAATTGACAAAAACATATTCAGCTTTTACCTAATATTTGTAGAAATGGATTTTTTTTTAAAATCTTAAGGTTAACAAGGCTCTTTGTTAAAAAGTCCATATCTGAAAGTGTTGGGAACCACTGCTTTAAAGCATCATTTAAAGGTTATGCTTCATTTTAAAGTTGGTTTGTAGTTTTTTGGGGTTCTGTTTTTCTTTATGTGTCAATATTCCCTGTTTGACACTAAGGTCAAGCTATCTTCCAATTCAGAAATGCCATTTTTATGTTTCCATTCAATTTTTCAAAGCTTTCATTTTTGTGGCCTTCATCTTATGCTACATCTGCAGGTTAATTTTCTGTGGATCTTTTATGTGAAAGTTCTGCTGCTGCATGTAAAAGAAAACCTTTTCATTTGTAAAATAAAAGTTAAATAAAATAATACAAATCTGGAGTGAGTGACTCATAGCCATAACAGATGTTACTTATGAGCCATATAGTTTAACAAACTAAACTTTAAACAGTCCAGGCTGCTGCCATGGCTATAACTTTAACTTATTTATCATTCATTCTTATAGATTATATCCAAGAAAAGAAAAAAAGTGTCCTAATCGTTTTTGCAAAAAGCTGAGCTTTTCTCTAATATGGAGCCTTTGTTACAGTACAGGTGGTCTCTGTCCAGCAAAAGTCACGCAAAGTTTCTGAGACGTCGTGTTGAGTCATCAACAAACTCACACGTGCAAAAATATAAAGCCCCGCTGAGAAGAAGAAATAAAGAGTTTGACCTTCAACCCTCCCTTTTATCAGTTCTCAGGCCCTTGAAGCAATATTTATCTATTTATATGAATGTTTCTGGTGGACAACAAACTGCATCAAGTCAATAAAATGTGTGAAATATAAAACTGAAAACAAATATCTTTATTTCCTTAAATCAACTTGAATACTCAGCCTGTAAAGCCAGATGTTGCCTTGCTGCTGACGTAGGGTGACTTTCAGCTGCTCGGCTTTTCACAACGTGATGTGAACTTATTTACTTTGGAACCAGCTTTGAAAAGGCTCAGATGAGCCTTCAGGGTCATTTTGTTTTAAGACAAATGGGTGATGAGAACTTTAAAGATGTGGCATTTATTAGTTTTTACATCAACTTTAGCCACTTAAAAAAATGGTAATTGTCCACTAGATTATAAGATCTTATGCTATGACTCATATAGCTCAGTGGTCCCCAAACTTTTCCTTCTGGGCCCCCTTGATTTTACACATTTTTTCCCTTTTCAAAACATGCCTCTGAGCAAAATGGGTTTTTAAACATAAACAACTCCCTGAGAAAATGAAAAAAAAAAATCTAAAGGTTTATTTTTACAAAATGTACATATTTATTCTCTCATCTTCTCAATGACTGGAGTGAGCCTGCTTGTTGCTGCAGATCTTTGCATTTTTGTGTTAGCCTCGTCAAAAACCTGTCCATTATGCTAGCAGCATTCAACTAAAAAAGAAACAATTTTCATCCTACACTCCCCCTGCAATTACACCATGCCCCCTCCCCCAGTTTGGGAACCACTGGTATAGCTTTTTTAAAATACAGTTTAAACTTAATAAGGCACAAGTTTTATTGTCGTTTTCTTACATAATTTCTTGATAAATCCCAGTTTGCTGCAGCAGTAAATCTGAGCTCTGTTCTCATGAGCACTAAAGCTAGCATGTCTCAACATCAGTGTTCTATTCAGCTTTTTGGCCTGATTTAACAGACTAATAAAGGAACTCCTTTCTTTAGAGAGCTACTTTTTCCACCATTAGATGTTTGACTGAAGGCCAGCTGGATGCTACTTCAAATCATCTTCAAAGTTAGCACATGCTGGCGCTAACTTGTTAGCATTGCGTACTTTGCTGGTTTTAACTAGAGAAACAGAAAAATGTAAAAGTTTGATGAATTTTTAAGAGGGTTAGTCAAGAAGATTAATATCAGAGAAGCTAACAGAAAAGCACCCTGGGCACAATGAGCACATTTCATTATTAGGCTACCCTTAAGTATTCAAAGGGAGACGTGTGTCCAGTTCAATAAACAAAGCTGGACAGAGATGCATACAAATCCAAAATCCAGTCATCTCGGAGGTTAATCAGGCTAGGGTCAGGTACACATGAATGCAAAAAAACAAACAAATTTACAGGTCTGTGAGGGCCAAGGCAGGAGACTATAAGTCAAGATAGGTCTTTACACGAGGTGAGAGCAGGGAAGAGAGGAAGAAATTTGGTATTTGTTTTATCCTTCGTGTTTAAGACATCTTAAACACAAAGCTGGATACCTTTATGTCATTCTTTAAAGATAGAACACCATCAAACAAGTTGTGAAAGAAAGATTAGCTGTCTGCAACCAAGAATGTAATCACCTACTCGGACAGAAAACAGCTCATCAGAGGTTGTTTTAATGTGATCTGAGCGTAAAACGAGCAAAAATAGAGATTTCACCATCATGATCTTTGGAACTTGTTTTCTGATTTTACTGTTTTATTGTTATTGTCAATTTGCCAGAAAGGCAACAAGAAGTCAAGGGATTATTTGTCAAAACGGTTCACCTCTTCATCGTGTTTGAACAAGCACACTGCTCTGAAACAACACCTCTATCATGGTGAAACATTCAGATACATGACTCATAAAAATCACTGTCATTATTAAATAATTTAGATGTCATTCTCTTCAGACTTTTTCCAAAGGAAAAAAACAACAACTCATTTCTATTTTAAAAGTGGGGAGTGGCAGGTTGAACATTAAATCTGAGATCAGGTGTTCTGTGTGTTGGATGGTGTGATGTCATCACACCAAGGAGCTCTGCAACACTTCACTGTTTTACTAGTTTCAAGTCTTCGTTCATCTCAACATATTCAGTTACACAGAATCGGGACATGAACCCAGTAAATAATCTTTTAAGTTACATAAAAAAATCTCATGCCTTGACACTCATCAACCAATCTGAGTACATTTTATACATTTCTGCCCAACTGAGGGAAACCTAAGGCATCAGATTTAAAGTTGTTTTTGCTCTCAGTACAGCTCCAACCAAACGCTTTACAAATAGTCTAAATTATACATGATTCTTTGTTATTTTGCCCTGGAAACTTGGAGTCATTTGAACTAATTTAGACCAGTGTGTCATTTTACTCACATTACAACATTATTTGTATAAAAACTGATGTTTGAGGCCTGAAAAAAAAAGCATTTTATGTAACTTTATATTATTGTTAAAACTAAAGGAATGTTTGGCCATTTTTAAAAGTCTGTTTCTGTGTAAATATTATAAATAATTACTATCTAAACATCCTCTGTTTATAAAATAGTGTTTATGTCTAACAGGACTGATGAGCTAACAGCTATTCCACATAAAACAGCAGCAGCTAATCAAACTGATGGAGAAGTAAAGGTTTATAAAATAATGTTGCACAAACATTTTGGAGATCGGATAGTTCAATTTCTCCAAACAGAAACTTAAAAACCTGTAATTTCAGAAAACAACTGTATGAATGAACATTACAGTTTTTTCACACACTCTCATGCATGTTTGTTGGCTTTAAAGTAGACAGACATCTGTCTAATCACTGGTGTCTCAGCGGCCCGCGGCCCTCCTGCTGCTTTATGACCCCTCCAAAAACTCTGCCCTGCTCCGCTGTGATCCTGTTACTCTGAGCAGGTCGCAGACAGACACCAGGAGCGCGGCCTTCTGGGAAAATGCGTCATTCCTTGTCTGCTGTGCATCATTCTGTTCTGATTACTGGATTAAAAGGAAAATCATTTCAACACAGCAGTTTTTAGTCTCTGCTCTCACTTCACTTGTTTACTAGATTTCTGTTTGTCTATGTTAAGGCTGGAGCCTGTGTGTGTGTGTGTGTGTTGATTGTGCTGAAGAAAATAAAGGATTTGCTGGGATTAGACCATTGGAACAGACGAGTGGCAGTAAGAAACTTGCTGTGGCACCATCGGATACATGATCAGCCTTTAATCTGCAGGAGCTCAAGGGGTGTGGGGGTAGAGGTGGAAAAGGGCTCCGCTTTCACGCAATCATCCTTAAACCTCAGGGTTAGAGCGAGGCCTCGCTGGGTGATGAACATGACATCATCTGTGCATTTTCAGGGAATAGTCACTCATGCATCTATAGGAAGTCCTGTGTGGATTGTGACCTGATTTTTCTAATTTAAGGACGACAGTTAGGGTTAGAATAAAATAATTCAACATGTCAGGGTCATGTTTTCTGGCATTATGATGCTGTGACTCTTTAGTCTCTGTGAGATTGCTCTCTAACTCCGACACGCTGTTGGAAATTATGCAATGACAGCAGGAAATGTGTTTCTGTGATTTAAATCAGCACTTGATGAGAACAGCGATTAGAGACGGAGCTCAGAGGTTTCTGGAGTGACAATAGATCAAAAGATAGTCTAAAATAAGACAAGTATATAAATTAACCTTAAGTGTTTGCTTTAAAAATGTTCATTGCATTGCTATTTTACATATAAATAATGATTAAATTCTAATGCAACATTTTATAAGTGGGATTTCCACAAATTATGTAACATAAAGTTTTCCAAATCTTTAAATTTTTCTTCACAACAGGTTAAAATCCTCTTTTCTATTTTGATCACATACATTTTTTTTTCACATAAATGTTTTCACTCCACATCTTAAACTTTTTTATTGAAAAAAGGTCATTGCATGCATTTATTTTTAATTAAAACAAACTTTTTTTGACCAAATTTATCAGGTAAGGACATGGATCAAAGGTGAACCTCAAGCTCTAGATCAGTGACCGTGTCTTCATTTTTAAAAGTAAAGTCATAGATTTGTAATCTAAAAAAATTATATTTATTTATGTTTATTCATGTATTAGTTGCTTTTACCCAAAGCGACTTACATACAATTAAGTTTCAACCTATAAGGCATGTTGTGATTTGTTGCTAAATTCACAACTACACTGAGAATAATAGCAAACATTGGTGGTTTGAATTGATCTGAATTATGGGGGAAATGTTATTCTTACCAATAATCATTCATAGTGTTCAATAAAAGCTCTAGAACTGTACATTGACAAGGTTCAACGTACTTATTTTTCCACAGAGTTGAATTGTAAGAGTTTTAACCACTTTACCACCAAGAAGCCAGAAACAAACCAAACAAATTCACCACCAAGTCAAAAAAGTAACTACTGGAGCTCTTGGAAACTTTATAGAAACATAGATACAGTCCAACTAATGTTTTAGTATTCAAAATGTCTGATTGTTTACATGAATAAAGAAACAGAAACCTGACCCAAATACAACCAGGGAATTAAAGCTACAAGCTCCTCCTAGTGGTTGGTTCCAGTATGAGTTGTAAGCCCCGCCCCCTCCATGTTAACATCTCAGGAGTTTTTTTTCTAGTTGTTTTCTGTTTTGTTTACATAGTTCTTATCTTAGATGCTTAAGAACCACCAGGATTGTGTGCTGATGACTTTCAGTCCCTCACCCTGAGTGTGCAGACTGTGCCTCCAAAAATACTGCACGGCAGCAGCGGTTGTATTTTTGACACGAACCTGTAGAGACCTAATGCCCCAGCCAAAGTAGCCAATTCCAAATTAGTAAAACGGCTTTTTGAGATGGTTGGATATCTTTAATTTTTGCCTTTTACATGCTTTGAATGTAAAAAAAATAGATCTTTGTGTAAAATTAACTCTTTAGAAGTCACATATTGTCAAAACCCTAAAACACTTTGGGCTAAAAACTCAACCAAGCAAAAAGAAAATAACCTTAACAGGGTGATCAAATCCAAAAGTGCTGCTTTCTACCTGTGAATGTTACACAATCATATCATTATCATCAAATGAGTTTGGTGCAATAAGCAAAGCATGATTAAAAGGTAAACAAAAAAAAGTCCAGCAGCTTCAAATCATATAAAATGTGTTCCCTGATGAACGTCACACTTCATATTACATGATCCCAGAGTGGATGGACGTCAGCGAGTCTCCATAACGTCATGATACTGGCTGTTTACGTCTCATATTTATCTGAATTTTCTCTAAACTCTTCACACGGCTGAGGCTTCTTGTTTCTGTTGAAATTGCTGATCTGGCTGAAATGACTCAGAACTGGTGGCACCCAGTACTGGACAGGACCTGCTGTCATTGCTTTATTTATCCTGAGCTCATGACGATAAACGCAGGTGGAGAAAAATCTTGCTCGTGTGCATTTTAAAGAAAGATTCTAGCTTATCTACAGTCCAGAGCTGAATGGCTTTTGTCGTTTTCTTTGTGTGAATTGTGTTGCTGAGACAACAAAGTTCTTTTTTTGTACAGTTCACTGAAACTTTGCAAAAGTCGAGAACTGCGGGGACATTTAATTCACACGGTCACCAGTTCGGCTTCTGTGACAAAACTCGTCCTATCTGCCTCTTGGAGCCAAAGCAACCAGAATCAAGATGAAATGAAAATGTTTAGAATCCAGAGAACCAGCATGAGCCTTATCAAAACATCAAGACAAGCATTTCTTTAAATAATGTTTATTTTTTTGTTTTAAACATTTCTAATTAAATCATTTTTATTAACTTCTTTTCAATTTGAGAGGTGGAGATAACAGGATGTGTGCGCGTGCATGTGAGTGTGTGTGTGTGTGTGTGAGTTTAAAGGGAGGTGATAAAACAGGTCAATGCTAGCTAGAAGAATGAGACTTCACTTTGTCATAAACAGTAATGAGAGGTGTTCAGTGGGAAATCTGACAAACAGACTTCTCCTGTCTTAGCTGCTGAAGAGATAAACTATAGATGAATGAGCAGGGAGAGATATTCTGTCCTCTATCCTGCTACCACTCCGTTAGCTAGAGGAAGTGCCCGCTCAGTCACCGTCTTTACCCTGGTTGTTTGCTTTAGGAGTTCAGCCCAGTTTTAATATCCTCTTTGCTGTATTTGATCAGAAAGGGCAGAGCGACTGGAGCAAAGCTGTTTAGAGAGCAGAGGATAATTTCAGGTTTAAATTTTTAACTGGTAAATGGCCTGTACTTATAGCTTTTCAATCACCACCAGGCCCTCCTGACCACCACCAGAAGGCAAGATGGGAAAAAGTGTCAAAGATATTTTTTCAACATAATCAGCTGTCAGAGTGATGTCACTCTATTTGTCTTTTTTCTTTGCTTAAGGAAGATCTAAACTATTAATAAAATGGATATCATGCCCCACATATAGCAGGCACCTCAAAGGTTTTCAGAAATCTTCTAGTTAAACTTTTTAAATTAAATTTTATGTAATAACATATCTGTTTTATATGTTTATTTCTCTTTTTTGCATTTGGCCTTGAACTCTTAATGAGTCTCGTCTCGGAGGCGGTCGGTTTATGTTTAGAAACACTTTAAACACAACCAGCATTTCAGAGCTAAAAATACAAATCCTTTCCCACACGACATTTTATATATGAAGTCAAATTATATGGATACTTACAAATTAATGATTAAACTTCAGGATATAATTTCTTGTATGAGCCTGGTTTCTTTGGTATATTAGTCCTGACTTGATTACATTTATTGTTTGTACAGAAGCAGATAGCGACTGTCAGGAACAGCCAGCACAGAGCAAACAAGGAAGTCCAACAGTAAATATTAAAGCTCACGTTGATCATCTGAAACAAGTTGAAGTTAATATGGTCACTAAGGTCAGAGATGTCCATGAGAGGAACATGAGACTTCCTGTTCTCAGTAAGGTGATGATGGAATGTTGACATGTTGGCGTCTAGATTCTGATCAAACATCTGCATTTCAATGCAGATCAGATCATTTATCAGTGAATTAATAGACATTTGCACTTATAATAGGAAGTTAAAGTTTAAAATCTAGCTGCACCCAAATCCTCCAACCTAGACGTAAGCTTTGGATAACCATTGACCGAAAATACCTGAAGATAAACCTGAGTGATTTTCAACTTGAAATCTCTGGGAGACATTCATTAAAAAATAACTTTCATGACATTCAACATAGCCTCAGCAGGTAAGAATGGCTGTCAGCTGATCAGAAGGTGACAGAATTCAATCAATCAATCAATAAATTCCTCAATAAAGGATTAATATCATTACTATTAAAGTTACCAAAACAGCACATTTAGACCAAAGTCCTGTAAGAGTTTTTGTCGGACCTGAGAGCTAATGTGAGTGGAGGTGATATTTAAAAGTGTTCCAGGGGGCGCTGTTAAGCCATTTTTACACTCTTCATTTGTGTCAGTTGTGAAGTTCAAACAGAATTGTTCAGATCAGTTTTCATGAAATATGTGTGAATTACATTAACATTTAGTATCATAGTGAAATATTACCAGCATCATCAGCTTTAACGAGTTTTTAGGAAACTTGTTTTCCAAGCAGTGAAAGCGAGTTGAATTTCTGAGATCATCAGAATCTACTTTTTTCTTCTTCTGTGAAATAATTTTGCACAGCCGTTAACTGTAATTCCACAACCGTGGTACTTTTTAAAGATTCGCTTTTGATTATTATCTTCTGATTTTGGCTAGTGAGGCCTGACAAGTAAACAGGCGAATTCAAAACTTTTAAAATGAAAATTGTAAAGGGACGTTAAGCAGTTTTACCTTTTAATTTCATTTTATGGTATGTTGAAACACAAAAAGCATTTTTATAAATTTCTTCTGGTTTTGCGTACTTGTCACACTTAAATTTTTTAAATGAATTTCCATATCAGACAAAAATATCCTGAGAAAATAAAAAATCTAAGATCTTCCCATAGGGCCAGATAGTCTTTTTCTTTTAAACAATGAAACCTAATGAGCACACAATGTGTCAGACCTTTATGGGTTTGATAAAACTTCCAAAAAGTCAATTCATTTGAGATGGAAATTAAAAAAAATCACTGGCCTTCACTACTGCCTGTGGTGTTCGGGTCTAATTAGAATCAGTTAAAACCCTTGAAGATAATCAGGGTCTTATGTAGATTTTTATCACCAAGACTACACAATGCTTTTTAGGAAATTTTACGTGGCTTTCAGAGGTTGGAGTAAGTCGCTACATACATCACATGACTCATTGTGAAAGTGGGAAACATGAAAATCTGCATCATGATAAAGAAAAGTTTATGTGTCAGGAGGAGATTTGAATACCTTTTACAACCACAGCTGTAATTCTTTACCTCCACAACCACACACACACACACACACACACACACACACACACACACACACACACACACACACACACACACACACACACACACACACACACACACACACACACACACACACACACACACACACACACACACACACACACACACACACATACACACACACACACTTGTACAGTGTTTTATGGGTTGTTAGGGCACATGACTTGATAAATTCATGAAGTCTGACTCTGCCATCCGAAGTGACGCCGTCCAGCCTCTGGTCTCATGAAGCCTTTATAACACAGACCTCATGACTACACGGTTAGAAACGCTTCAGAATGACATGGTTTTACTGAACTTCTGTGCTTGAGTCTAGTTTTACACTTTTAAGTAATCCCTGTTCAAACTGAACTTATTCTAAGGAAGAAATGTATTATTTTTAAAATGTCTACATTTATTTCAGCTGAATTAAACCATTTCTATTTGTTTTAATGTTTACCATACAGTGACTGTGTCTAAAAATATATAAATATATAAACATTTTTTTGTGTTTGCATGTGTTAATTTAGTCTAGTATTCAAATTTGATTATCTGAAATTAAAAAAACATTCAAAGAAATTCATTAATAGGGAAAACACTTGACAAACATTTCTTCTCCTTAACTTTAAATATTTTTGTATTTTTGCCTGAAGCCACTTTAAGTAAAATTTAAAACCAAAATTCAATTAAAAAAACAAAAAAAGCCCCAAAAAGCTGGTTGATGGCTAGGCTATGATCTGATCCTGGTCTAAAATTATTGAAACTCTCCTGAGAAAACTTCAACCTGATATTCCAAACTGAGAAACGTCTGAGTTATTTCTACTGCAGGTAAGATACTAACTACTAGCTACTCCGTAGAACCCCACTGAAAATCCTAACTACTCCTTTAAGGTGAGTTAGAATGATTAAAACTCAACTCTGGCTCTGTGGCTGTGGTGAGTCCTCTATTAAATAAACCAATAACCTAATCTACTGGTTTAGCTGCTCATTATGCATAAATGTTTGACAGGGTAGAGGTTAACATTTACTGAACAGTAGTTTGTGTTTAAAGAAGCGGCACTAGTTTAATATTTGCCTTGTGAGAAGCAGCCTGACGTAGACTTTAAATAACTTTCCACTTCAATACGCAAAGTTTTCATTGTTAGGGTTATTGTTGGAAATAAACACATTTTTTTATAATTTATAATTACATTTTTGCCCATTTTACATGTTTAAGTGGATGTTTCTTTTAAAGTTTCCATCAAAATCTGGATACATTTCTTAGACCTAAATCGAATTTTAAAAATATTCTTTTTTTCCCCCCCTTTTGCACATCTCATAAAATGGAAAGTCACAGTCAAAGTGGACTTGTGGGGGTGTTATGGGTCATCTTCTCCTGTGTGTTGAGGAGACAGCTCATGCAGTTAACCAGCAGGACGTCATCGGGGGAAGGGAGAACGTCTTGTGAGCTTGGAGCTGGAAGGGTACTGGCCTCTGGCCACTCACCCAGTCAGCTATTCAATCCATGGGAGGACAAACTGTCAGAACTGTGGTGGAACTGAGCACAAGTGTTTGTGACCGGAACCGTTCACGAATGAAAGGTTCATGTGGGTAATTTCAAATTCCATAGTGGATGGACAATTTGTTTTAGCAGAACAAAGGCACAAAGGAGGCCTTGTGATTGTGAAAAACAGAAAGAAAAGGTTGTTCAAGTGGAAAAAAGAAAAATCTTAAATGTGGATTTGGCTCAGCAGTCCAATCAGGTCACAGTGCCAGAACATGCAGGCACCACCTCTTATACCCCTTGGGTTATTTCCAAATCCCTTAAATATGGATTGGTTCATTAATAGCAGCAGATATCTGCATGTTCCTACAGATATCAGTTATTTCCTTCCAGTTCATTCAACCTGCATGACTAAAAAATAAAACATCATTTCAGACTGTTCCTTAAAAACACAAGCAGACTGGATCTGCAGCAGCACAGTTTAAACTGTGTCACTGTGTCATGCAATCACAGGACCAATCACAGCACAGGTGAGTTAGAGAGGCTGCCTTCCTGCATGAACCCAGTCACACAACAGCACTCAGCCAATCAGGATGCTCCTGTAATTATACAGTTTCTGCCTGTGTAAAAATACCACAAGCACACAGTTATTTTTTTAAATGTTCGTCTCTACCCCTGCAGACAGAGCTGTGTAAGAATGTGTTTACGAGTAATGATAGGAGTGTGTGTGGACAGCTTCAGCTACTGTAGAGTGAAAAAACATGTGAATGAATGTTTTATTAGGATGATTTTAACAACATCCAGAATAAATAAGATTGCATTATACAAATATCTAAAATTATCTGTAAAAACCCCATTCAGGGTAACCCATCACTCAGTGCTTTCATCTCTATAATGAGATTATTTACCCCTAAAACGAAGCTATGACACAGCCTTATTCTTCACACAAATCTCTGCAGTTTATTTCATTTGTGCACAAAAAAAAAAGAAGCTGCAGATCATTTTCTTTCAAATCTCTTTTGCTCGCTTCGTCGTTCCCTCGCCCTTCGTAAGTCAAGACTTTAAAGCACAGATCCGGTCTTCTGTTCGTCAAGAGGGGAGTCCGTTCTGGTTTGAACCAGCATGATGTGTTACACAACAACACAGCAGAAGCTATGATTTTAGAGCATGCACACTGACTAGAAGGTGGGAAAAACTCACTGAATTTATTCACAATATTTTCTGCTGCTCTACCTGTCGTTTTGCAAGAGTTAAAAAAAAGATAAAAATTAGATAATGGTGTAAATGCATGCACACTGAGTAGAATGTTAAAACAGTTTGTTCAGGAGGGGCTGTGGTGCAGCTCGTTGTCAGACCTGAATTCGTTGTTTCATTATGTTTACTTACATAACACCGATGTATTTTTCCTCACACACACAGGGAGTACCATGATCCATCCAGCCTGCATATTCCGGTGGTTGTCATGGCAACAGGGCAGCATCCCTCTCCATCCTTTGTCCAGTGTCTCCCCCATTCCCAGGCGGAGGGAGGCGATTTGGATTCTGCATGCAAACTGAACCCCTGTTTGAGCTTTAAAGTGAGGAAGGAAGATTTTAATTTGAATGTCATTTAGAGGTTTTGTTGCAGATCACAGCAGGGTGGTGCTGCTCTCATCACTGGTTTGTGTTATCAGGACCTAAAGTAGAAGGAACAGAATGTCCAATCAGAGTCTAAACATAGAAATACAAATTTTTAAAATGTTTTTACAATCTGTGTTCCCACAGGAAGATAAAATATTAGCATGGAAAGGACAAATGGGTGTCTTGTCCCTGTTAGCTTTTAGATTAAAAGTGTAGCTGGAAGTAAGTTTTGTTGGTGCCATATGTAAGGTGCCAGCTGTTTTTTAAGGGGCGAAAAAAGATCATTTCTGAGTTCGACCTCAACCACTACTTGTGGATTAAATAAAACCTTTTCACCTTTAACCTAAAAATGTGTTTACCAGTAAACTGTGGACGCCTGGTGTCATTTTACTTTTACTACATGATTACTTGCACATTTTGCTCAGCAGTCACGAGTCTGGAAGTCAAGCAACGACATGAAAACAACAGGGTTTACGAGTTCAAATGTGCCAAGAATAAAAAAAAAAAGACAAAACAAAAAGTTAAGAGCACATTTGTTGGCTTTGGACCAGCCAAGCTCCGTGCCACAGGAATGAACCTGTTCTGTCAGATTGGTTAGTCTTCCAGGCAAAGCCAGTCAACAAGCTGACAAACTGTGAAGGCAGTGTAGGAAAGATGTAGGGGAAAGGTCCCAGAAACAACTCAAGTGGCCCTTCCCCCCAACAAAAGAGGTGCATGTTTACATCGCATGGAATGAGAAAGTTATGCAGCTCAGCTCTCAAAAAGTTTAACAAATTGCAAAGTTTAAACAAAGATTTATGATCAGGATTCAGAAAATGCTTAAACTTTCTAATTTTTTTGGGTGCATAAAATTTCAATTTCACTAACAGGAAGCAGACAAAATAACTAGTTCTCAGCCATAACAATCCGTCAAGCTGGGAAGCAGTTTGACGCAGCACTTCTGAGAATATTGGCCTCAAGCTGTTGCAGCAAAGCAGTCTAATAAGTGTCTCGTGAGCGCACCACTTTCCAGTTACAACCCACAAGGTTTATTAAAAAAAAAAAAGAAGAAGCAACCAACCTCTGAACAAAGCTGCCGTTGACTTTTTGGCAAGAAATAAGCCAGGTTGGAACAGCGTTCGCTGCAAAAAAGGAGCCTGTTAAACTTTACTAGTTACCACTACTTTTTTCGCTAGTCTGTTTATAGTTCACCATAAAACCCTGCAGAAGCAGCTGTTTCTCTGCACTCTGGACACTTAGCCTGGACTTCCGAAGCCAAACTGATCCTGTTTTTTTTTTTTTTAAGGATGTGCTTAATAAATAAGTGCATGAATGAATCAAGTTTAGTCTCAAAACTGACCCACGAATGGGTTTTGTCTTCATGAATGTCAGTTAAACTTAGTAGAAAGAGTTTCAAAGTGAAAGTGCTACCCTCACCGAGGTGGGAGGAAAAATGTAAACGCTTTCAAGAACCAACACAAGCAGAACAATCTCCCAGTGAATCATTTAAAGTCTGACAGTCAAGAGTCAAAGAGACGTTGTGTGATAAAAATAAATGTTTTAAGTGTTTCAATAAAAAACACCAGGTTCAGTAAACGTAATGTTTTACCAAATCAGGCGGCATTACAATGTTGTAGTTAACAAAAAGGATAAAACTCCTTGAGGAAATCTACAAATGGAATTAAAGGAAAAAAAAAAAAGATCCACCACATTATAACATCATGTGTCTGGGACATCTATAAGCGTACCGTACAAACAGAGTCAACGCGTCAGAATCTGAAGACATTAAAACGTCATTTTAAAATAGACACTTCATAAAATGAGAGCATTAGTAACATTTAAGGACTGGGTAGTTGACAAGTCAGGTCAACACACTAACAGTACATGAACATTTATTACTTTACACACGTCGACCAGCCTTAGCAGCCCTACTCTGCAGTGTCCTTGTGCTTTAGTTGTTTTGTTTTTTTTAAGTCAAACAGACAAAAAGGGGAATGATATGACACGGGTTATAAAAACAGTGTTAGAAAAGTCCGTCCCTCATAGACACGGGGAAAGACATACCCTGACGTTACCAGCTCATCACTACCTGGAATCTCATCCTTTACGTTTTAAGTTGACCAGCCAACTTTAAACTATTAGCATCAAGTTAAAATCAACTTAGAGGGAGAGAAAGAAAATACAGTACTAGTTAAACGAAAATAAAGTTGGGAGGGCAGTAGAGTCAGTCCACGAGTTGAGGATTTAGTAATCTGTTGGTTCGTCGCCCTCCTCGTTCAGCAGACAGGTGCGGATCAGGGCCTCGGTCACGCCATACGGGTCGCAGTTGGCGGATGGACGGCGGTCTTCGAAGTAGCCTTTCTTCTCCTGGCCGACGTTGCGGGGAATGCGGATGCTGGCGCCTCGGTTGGCCACTCCGGCGGAGAACTCGTGGATGTTTGAAGTCTCGTGGTGTCCGGTCAGACGACGAGCGTTGTCGAGACCCCCTTTAGGATCGTAGGCACGTATATGATAGTTGTGTCTCTTTGAAAGCTTCTCAATGGAGTCCTCAATGGCTCTGAAAACAGAAGCAACATGAGACTGTGTACCGACTGCCTGTGAGAAATAAATCACAAAGATCCGTTCACTCACTTTAATCCTCCGTCTTCCCTCATCTCCTTAGTGCTGAAGTTGGTATGGCAGCCGGCGCCGTTCCAGTTTCCAGGGATGGGCTTAGGGTCAAATGAGGCAACGACACCAAAATCTTCACAGACTCGATGCAGGATGAAGCGCGCTACCCACAAATGATCCCCCATGCTGATCCCTTCACAAGGTCCGACCTGAAACTCCCACTGAAAAACACAAGAACTGGTCGATCAGCTGACTGGCTACTAAAAACGACTAAAAACACACATTGGGCCCCATCATCACCTGAGCAGGCATCACTTCTGCATTTGTTCCACAAATGTTGACTCCAGCATACAGACATGCTCTGTAATGAGACTCTACGATGTCTCTGCCGTAGGCTTTGTCAGCTCCAACACCACAGTAGTATGGACCTGAGAAGTTTCGAAGTGTTAAAGCAGGTGGACGCTGACCAGTCTTAATAAACAATACACAGAAACTTCAGGTCCTCACCTTGTGGTCCTGGAAACCCATTAGATGGCCACCCAAACGGATGTCCGTCTGTGGCCAGGATGGTGTACTCTTGCTCCATGCCGAACCAGGGATGCTGGTCTCCTACCATGTCCATCACTTTGTTGCATGTGATCCGAAGGTTGGTTTCTACAAAAGGGAAATGTGATGGGAGGGTTAGGATTTTGAAACTCTAAAGTCAGCTAATAGCGATTCTCACATTTCTGTGCAATAAAACTGAACATTTGACAGAACTAATTTACCAGCAGGTTTCTGGTTGTACTTCAGGACTTCACACAGGACCAGCTTGTTGGGGTCCTTGCGGAATGGATCACGAAACATGGCTGCAGGGACCAGATACATGTCGCTGTTGGATCCCTCGGACTGGTAGGTGCTAGAGCCATCAAAGTTCCACTCAGGAAGATCTGAGACGAGGGGAAACAAAGTGGATATCACCACACTGCAGAGGGGACTCTCAGAGCTGGAGATTAAAGGGAACTCATCTTACCTTCAAGGCTTTTAGGCTCAGAATCAAGAGTCCTCGTTTTGCACCGGAGCCCCTCTCCTGTTCCATCAATCCAGATGTACATAGCTTGGACTTTTTCCCCCTGAGGGAGCTTCATGTACTCCTGCTTGACAGCTTTACTCAAGCTGGCGCTGGCGGACGTGGCCATCTTTTCTTTGCTACTATAACACACCTGAAAATGAGCAGAGGAGAGCAGGTATGAAATCTGCAGTGGACCACATGTTGCGTAACGACGCTTTGGATGAGAGGGGGGCGCAGGAAAACCCCCACAAAAACAGCGCCATTGTTTGGGTTTTCCAGAAGGGAGAGGGGGATGAAAACTGCTCCGAGGACGTAAAAGACCCATTTCCATTTTTATTCTCCTTTCTGCTCTTGGCTAACAAAAGCTTTGGCTCAGGTTAAATTTAATGTCTGACTAAATTTACTGATAAAAACAGTTTCATCAGAACGCATCTCTAAACTAAACGCCCTGTTGTTGCAATCACGATTACAAATGATGACCACAGGAGAGAGAATGAGGTGGCATTACATCATCTTCCTGGAAACAAATACTACAACCCTTAATAAAGCAAAAAAAAAAAAAAAAAAAAAAAAAAAAAAAAAACGACCTTAAACTCATTTAATAAGGTAATAAATGACCGTGAACCGGCTGGTTCAGTCACTGCTGCCACAGATAAAAAAGATTAGCTACGAATTCACTCAATAAGTCAACTCAAGAAGTAGCTACATCATTTCTGGAACAAAGAGTTCAAGCTGCGCTCCTGACCTGTTTGACCACGTTAGAGAGAAGAAAAACAGATTAAAAAATGAAGGAAAGTTACCTGGAGAAACGACAAAATTTAAATAAAAACTAAAGGACGGACAGGTCCGATGTGTGGTTCGATGCTGGTTCGCTAGTACCTCTCTCATTCTCCGGTACCAGCGATCCCCGGCGAGCCGCCTTTATAAGAGAAGGAACGACTCTCTGATTGGTCAGAGGGAGGCATGCAGGAGGCGCATGCGGGGCAGTGATTGGTCAGCTCAAAGGCTCCCCGGCAGCACCTGAGCCGCCGGGATTGAGCTTCAACTCATTTAAATGAACTCATTCAAAAGAGGATTTGGGACGAACTGAAACCAAAAGAGACAGAAAAGGAGGTCTGAAACGGAACAAACGCGGTTCTGTGCCGAGATGGGAGTCAAAAGCCTTGTGGGACAAAATGTGCTCAAACCGGTCCAGGTGCTGATGGGTCAGAGGCGCCACCGTGTGGTGGAAATCTGCACTGCAGGGCAGTGGATTCTATGAGAACGTGAGAAAAAGGAACAAAAGTGAAATTGGATCCATTCGGTTACATAATAGAAACGTATTGTAAATTGCCTTAAGACATATAATACACTGCATGAATCTGATTTAATGAAAATAAAACTTACCTTGACTAAAAAGAATTAACTGATAATAAATACCTGATAATAAAGTCTAAAATCAGTTAGAGTTGCTGCTTTTAGTCAGTCCAAACCCCAAAATGTAACGTTTTAGCACAGCCCGAGGGCCATAATCCTGCCTGTTGGAGGACTTTCCCTGCTTCTATACACCTGATACAATGGTTAAATTATCTGCCAGTTCTGCATGTCAATCACCAGTGATTCAAATCAGGTGTTTTGGGCAGAACACCCATCTAAACAGTAGTTACCAGTCTAGGTTTGGACTCTATGTAACATCACTAATGAGACATTTAATAAAGACTCCTAACTCCACCCTATTTTGTAATTACTATTTTTTAAATGCAACAATAATACTATGCATCTGTAAATATATATAAGTAAGGTGTATTAACAAAACTAAGTGAATTGCTCTAAAATGATCATGAAAAGGAAATGTTAAATAAATCAAACAAGTATTAAATTATCGTAGTTAAAAATTTTACCCATTTAAGTGTTTTCACTGTGATCAGGTGGGACTTTTAAAACAAAAACAATTAATTACAAGCCATGCGTGGCTTCAGGTTTCCAGAGGGTGAATATTTGCTCTTCTGTTGCTCCTGGGTCCAGTTTAACAAACTGGTCTGTCCTGAACAGGCCTGTTTCACACCAGACGTGTTTTACTGGGATGCACAGGTGGCTTGATTCCACTTCTACACCCACTGCTGCATATCTCCACATATTCAAAATCTCTTTTAGGTGGGACAGAGCCATCATTAAAACTAGGGATGTCCCGATCCGATCACGTGATCGGAAATCGGCCCCGATCACGTGATTTTGGACTGATCGGTATCGGACGTCACCTCCCGATCTTGACTCGGGTTTCCTCTACATGCGCACCTCCCCGCCAAAATAAAAGCCGCTACGCCTTCAGAAGGAAGTTTGGGTTTTTAAATATATGTTAAACAATCTAAAGCACATGGGGTTTATATATAGTCTATATTTGTGCACATATATTAACCATAATCAGAGTCTGAATCAGTTTCCGCCGGTCCAGGAGGAGGGAGGGGGCCGAGACCGGGAGACACGCAGCTTATGGAGCAGCGACCGGGTTCGCCGCTCTCACCACACCCGCCGCCAGGACTCGTCCTCCCCCTGAACGGAAAGTAAGCACCGACGGGAGTGCTCAGTCTGGAGGAGGCGGGGAAGCCGGCGTGGAGCGAGTCATACCCGCGCTAACTCGTCCCTACACAGCGTCTCCCTCCTGCCTCAGGAGGAGATTCTGCTCCGTGCGCAGCACAACACCCGCCCTCCGTCTGGAAATAAATTGAGCGATGTTTAGATTTTTAAAAAGCGCTTTCTGAGAAGGAGCTTCCTGATAAAATGTCGCTCAAAAATGCGCACAACACTGACGGATTTCTCCAAATAGTCTAATGAAGAAGTTGTTCAGAGCTGCTGCAGTCAGAGGATAAAACAGGAGGAGTGAAGGAGGAGCTAATGACAAGAAATGATCAGGTCATTGTCAGTAAACAAGTTTGTTCTTTCTGGGCAAAAAATGGAGCAGAGTGTTAAAATAATGTTGACATTTCTGCACCTGAACAGCTGTAGGAAAAAAGATTTTCCTCAAAAAGTTACTTTAACAACAAACTAATTTTGTGCACAGAGAATTATGTTTAAGTATTTAAATACATATGGATATGATAGATTATACAGGTGGATGGATTTATGTCTGCAGCAGCATGACATCATTTTGTTACTTGTTTGTTTTTATTAGTTAAACATCGGCAAAGTAGAACGCAGAAGCAGCTTGAAGCAGAAAGTGTGAGTCTGTCTGTGTCTGGAGGCTTTATAAAGTTGATCACAACAACATATTAAAAAGATCGGATCGGGACTCGGGATCGGCAGATCTTCAAAATCTAATGACTCAGACTCAGACTCGAGGGCAAAAAAACCTGATCGGGACATCCCTAATTAAAACACCTTTAATTTAACTACATCTTCAACTTTTATTTATTTTCATGAAATAAACCCATCCTTCATTCTCTAACCTGGGAGAATTGCCATAAAACACCTAAAATTTAAACAAAAATGTTTTTAAAGTAATACATGTTTCCATTTTACCTGAAAATGCCTGGATTTCAAAATAAAAGTTTCCATCTGTCTTTAATTGGTTTACCATAATTACTTAGAACCCCAAACTTCCTGTTTACGTGGAAATACAATAATCATACGTTGGAAGGAGCCGGTCGGTTGGTGGAGAAATGTGGTTTCTGCATTCAAAACGAGATTATTCCAAGGAAAAACAAACAAACAAAAAAAAACCCTAAAAGATCAGCAGATCCTGGAAAAATTCCTCCAATTTGAAAACTTCCCCAGACCCCTGAACTGAACACGAGCCCAGTTGGGACTGTGGTGCAGTTTAACTTTGTGCTCTCATTAGAGTGCAGCTCTAACACAATACAGACCTCCTTAACTTAAACATACTTCCTAACAGCCTGTGGACATGTTTGGTCCTGGATTTAAAATGTACTGCATCCGTCTGCTTTCAGTCCTGAGATGAATGAAGTTAGATCTGCTTTAACCTTTGAATCAATAAGTTTATGAAAACATTTGAAATGGAACATAAAGGGATTCATCACAAACTGATCATCCTGAGTGTCTCTGCTGTGATTTTCTGTCTGTGTGTGTCCACCGCCACCTAGTGGACAAAAAGCTCCAGAGCAGTTCTGAAGATCCCAGTCCCCCAGGTCTGCTCTGGATTATTTGTTTGCTCTGATATGAGAAGTTTATATCTACAGCAGGGAATGTGATGAAAACTTTATTTATTTATTTACCAAATGAGACAGTGAAGAAAAAAGTTAATTCTTAAAATAAACCTGAAATTTAGGAACACACCTGTACTTCTATTGTTTTCAGCATTTAGTATCAGTCAGTTTGAGGACCTGAAGTATTTGAATGCACTAGAGACATGATGCAACTTTTCACACTTAAACTAACTTTAATCTTTATTTTATCCACTACGTTGTTCTAATATTAAACTCTACCAAATCACGTTTGTTATGTCTGCTGTTTTAGATCAGCACAAGCAAAACCAGCTCACATGTTCACCTCACCACCATCATCATCATCATTGTGAAACTTTCAGTCCTTGGAAGGTTGCTCTGTGTGCTCAAACAGACAAAACACATCAAGCTGTCACAGATCTGACTCAGTTTCCCCGAGGCCACAGCACAAGCTGCTCCACCGCTCTGTAGGGAGTTTCTGTCATCTGAGACCTAATGTTTAAAGAAGGAGGAGGACTAGCCTGCTCACAGGTGTCAGGGTATACACGTGAGAGGAATACGTGGGAAAAAAAACAACAAAGTGGCACAAGTTCAGCAGGTTTTTGTGTAGGCTGTTCTAGGAAAGGGGGTATTCAGCTGCCAATGGAAAACATATCTCACCAACCCAGCTGCCAGCCTGTTTGTGGGCTGGTTGATTTACAATGTTGAAAGTCCAATTATCTCCACAGATCTTCAATCTCTGCCCTAACTCATTGATTGAATTTCAAAACAGTTCCACATCAACCAGAAAGGTCACCAGCAGAGACATAAATAAGACTGTCTCAGCCCAATGCAGTGATATGGCAGCAGGTCGGCCATATTGGGAGTGGAGACGCCAGCCAGTGGCAGCATTCAATCAGTCTGAGCTGTGGTTTACCAGCATTAAAAGAAGTTCCACAATGCAGTCTAAACTTATTTTTTGCGTAGTGCTTATTGGTTGATCTTTTGATGTCTTTTGACATTTTGCAGAAAACATAAAATTGGTGTAACTGTAGAAAGAGCCCCACATCAAAACAAGAAAATGTGAGTAAATGTGATGGGGACAAATCTAAGACATCTTCAGTTTAGTTTCTCTATTATTATTAACATTTAGTTGAATAAAAATGACAATTTAAGCTTGAATCAGATGTTTTGTCTGTTTCACTAATTACACACTATATACTTTTCCTTAATGTTTGTAAGAATACATTTAATTTCAATGATATTGCAAATGTTTTAGCCAAAATTATTTAAATTATTTAGAAATTATTTTAGAAATAAAAGTCAATATACTGTGTGTGTCTGTGTGTGTGTCTGTGTGTGTGTGTGTGTGTGTGTGTGAGTGAGTCAATGCAAATGATTGACTGAGTTTTTATTGAATAATAACAAAAAAAACACTTGGTTAAGAGCTGATTTGTGTAACTTGTGTATTCATACACAAAAACCCTGAATGCATGAAATTAAGACTAAAAGTAAAAGTTTCCTGTTACAATAAGCCCCGCCCCCTCTGTTGTAATCTCATGCCACCCTTAGAGAAAAGTGTCTAGTGGTATACAAACCACACAACATGCATGTATTTTCCAGTCTTTATTGTTTAATATTAATAAGATGAGAATCAGCTCAGGAAAACACTTTTTTTTTGCAGTTAATTGGTAAAGCAAATACAGTGCTGTGAAAATGTATTTGCACCTCTTAAATTTCTTCGTTTTTCTTGACTAATCAAACTTAAATGTTCCAGATCAGCATATCAGACAAAAACAACCTGATTAAGTTTTCAAATTATTTAAGTTTTTTAAGGGGAAAAAAATAATAACTTCAACATTCTGGCCTTAAAGCAGTCAGATGGAGTATTAGTTTTAGTACTTTCATCAAAAAGTCCAGTCATATTTATGTCTACCGCCCTCTGGTGGAGGATCTATGGCTGAAAGTGTCTATATTGTTATATATTCCTATACATAATAAAATAAAAGGGATGATTTTATTCTATATGTGTTAGCCAGTAAATAGTTCAATTTCATGAACTAGATTTATTATTATTATTATTTGATAATTCAGGCCTTAAATGGTTAAGAGTTATTTTAATCCACAGACAAATCAGAATGCATTAATTTAAAATTCCAGCAGAAGGCAGCAGCTACTCATATAAATCTTTACTTGTCACCGCTTTAGTCCACAGTGAGCTCAAAGGTAACAATCACAGTTTGAAGGACTAAAATACAAGCTAAAATGTTATAGAAGGCTGTCAGTGTTTGAATCCTTTCTGCTTTTCTCATCATCTATCAAATTAGGAATTTTTATTTTCATGCATCCTTCTTTATAGATTTATTCCCAGGAGGATTTAGGTTAAAGTTTAAATTTCAGTCACCTCTGAGGTTGATAAACAACCCTCCATCCTCTTTACACCGTCACCCCACTCAGCTTTTTAACAATTAGGCCCTAACCCCGCCACCCCTCGGCCGCCATATATCATCATGTCCTCCAAACCACAAGACAACACTCCACCTTAAAAATTAATAAGGCTGACAACATATTTGTCAGTATTTCAATGCCCAGCAGTGTCCTCTGTGTCTCATCAGTCCAGCTGTAAATCAGACCAGGAGTAGCCTCGAGGGACCGCGTTCCTCTAAACCTCCTTCAAAGTTCTCTATATGAAGCACCATTAAGCAAACAACCTGCAATAACACTTATTGGCAGAGCAGCATGAAAAACCATCCATCGTTTGAATGGAAGTGAAACAGAAGCTGCTGCATTTGCCAGATTTTTGTCTGTGTGTGTCGTTTTTGGTGAGGCTGCAGGCAGAGCAGCATGAGGCATCATGGGTTATATTTAATCCAGCCTCGCTGTTCTTTGGGATAATAACTTTTTTGCTCCATTCCATGACTTGTCTGTCATCTTGACATGGCAATATCTCCCAACTCCACTGTTTCATAGTCAGTTTCATTTATTTCCAAATACCATTTCACACCCTGCTGGCTTTAACTAGGTATTATACAGCGAGTGGGGAGTGCGCTGCAGATTGAATCGTGACAGAGACAACAACGTTTCTGGTGAAAAATAAGAGAATATTGCAAGTGGGAGACTTTATAAAGTAGGAATTTTTTTGGGGTTCAATCTGCGACTCAATGCTATATTGGATATGTGCAGGTTTAGTTTGTTCTCGTGTTGAATAATCACAGAGTTCACTGGATTGACGTTCTCCAATTTCATTCTAAAATGATTTATTAATATGGTCTTGCAGGTATTCTGCAGCATTGGTAGTCACATGGTTTAAGTCTGTTTTATTTTTGTGTTTTTTTTTTGTTTCATTTGAAACTTCTGCATTTAAAAACATTTATTTTAGCCTAAATCGGTCACAGAAAACTATACAAGAGAGGAATATTGGGTCATTTAAAACCAGGTCAGGTGTTTCTGTTGTTTTTATTCTGGCATCATTGATAAACAAACAAAAACCTTTATTTGTATCTTCAGCTTTCATTCATACAGCCTGGGCTGCACAATATTTGGAATACAGCGCTGTGAAAAAGTATTTGCCCCCCTAAAGATTTCTTCTGTTTTTGCTGCCTCGTCACAATAAAACGTTTCAGATCAGCATCAAACAAAGATAACCTGAGTAAATAGAAAATACAGTTTTCAAATGACTATTCAATTGTTTGGGGGGGGGGGGGGGG